>OX411306.1:16286383-16718883 GCA_948150685.1 Rhaphigaster nebulosa
AGTCTTATATAACTACAACAATCAATTGATTCTAATTAAAGTATAAGCAAAATTAAACAAGTTTGCGATATTAAAAAAAAAATTATATACATACACACATTAAATAACTACAAGAGATTTACAGCAGAAACCTAATATGTATTTAAGTAATATGTGAGCTATATGTAATATACGGTCATAAAGTGTTATTGAGCTTATAAAAAAATAATGGGCCATTTTCATTAGAATTTATTAGTTTATAATTTTCTTAGAATAACTTTTTTTTATTGCTTTTCCTTCACTTTGAAAGGACTGCTGAACAATTATTCGAAGATTTTGTGCCTATCAATGTAACTAACTTACGTATGCATATAGCTGTATTTTTTAAAAACTAACTGTACTTTCTCATATTATTTTTATCTAATAAAATATGACGCATATGTCATTGAATTATACTTTGTATTATTTTACCTTCTGTAATTATTTTCTACTTTTATTTTAATATATTATTTTAAAATATCCACAATTTGAATTAAAAATCCGCCGTTTTTTTTTGTAATTACTAACGGATAAACGAGTGATGATTAATCCAAGTTTTACTGTACAAACATTCCATGAAAATTTGACGAATATAAGGTCTTTATCCATTTTGATTTAAAACTTTTCATATTATTAACTAGTGGTGCAATTAGTTATTAGTTAAATATTTTTTATTATCCAAATTGGGAAGCATATCACCACAAAAAAAATAGTTTTTAACACAGTAATAAACAAATACTGTAACGGCCAAAAAGGGCATGGATGTTCATTATTTCAACTATTTTGTGTCTCCAGTGACCGAAATACAATGGATAATTTATTTTTTCCTCCAAATAATAAAACACCTTAGGTCCTATTATCCCTACACATTTTTATTTAATTTGGAACCAAACCGATGTTGAAAAAACATCATTATTTTCCAAAAACATTCATCTGTTTTTTTTTAGATATCAGTAAATAACTAACTGTTTCGCCAATTTAGGTATCATGAGGACAGAAAAAGATAAGATTACATAAATTCAGAACATATACAGCACATTTCATATCAACAGTTCAAAACACTGGTTAGTTATTTAATTGTGTTTGAGAAACTTAAGTTATTGTTTTAGCATTTGTCCGATCATATCTTAAATATTAATGTACATAGAAAAATAATTGTTATACATTTCTAATTAGTACTTTATTTTTATAGAATTAAAGCATAATAGTTTGCCAACCAGTAAAGGTTGAATCGAATAGGAATTAAAATCGATGTTTCTTTAGCTTCGATTGTTAACCGTTACTATCTCGTGAGTACCAGGCTGAGATGTCACTGTGCTGCGTGTCGTTATGTCGCTCAAGAATTAATTTAAAATATTCAACATTAAAATCATAATAGCACTAAATCCTAAGAAATAAATAAAAAATACAGTGATGTGAAAAAAATAATGATTTTGACAGATTCCAATAGTACAAGGCCTTGTATCTGTTTTTATTTCTCGTAATAAAAATGAAAATGAAAATAAATACAAATTTAAATTAAATTGGTGATGGTGGTCCGGAGGATTGCAATTGGAAAAAGATGGTCCAGGAGACGGTCAAAAAAATGGATCACAAATATGGTAGTAAAAACTATTTATTAGGAACCGACGTTTCGACCCACTTTTGAGATCTTCTTCAGGGCTTGAAGCTCAAAGAGAGGTTGAGGAGTGAATTAGACTAATTTGACTCACTCCTCCACTTTTTTTGAGCTTCAATCCCTGAAGTGTCGGTTCCTAGTAAATAATTTTTACTATTTGTGATCCATTCCTTCATAATGTCCTGCGGTCAACTATTCATTATTCAATTAAATTAAATTTGTTTTATTTGTAATTAAAAACGAATTTCAATAGTTTGAATCATTTCTTAAAATAATTTTATTAATAAAAAAAACAAAACAAAGAAGGAGCAAACGAACGAAAAGCCTCATATAAGGATTTTGTTACAAAATATTTTCGAAGCTGGGGACTCTCTTACATTAACATGTTACTTCGTTATCGAAGGATAATGCGCAATAACAAGGGGAGGGAGGAATTTGCATTAGCCAACATTAAGATATATTTTCCAAGAGAGGGCAGCGTAAGCCGCTTCCAGTTAATCTCACCGCTTCTCGATCTGAATAATAATCGAATATTATGGTTTAAAAAGATAACACCATACTTGTGGAGGGGGGGGCCTATAAATTTATTAACAAGTCATATCATTTGAATTGGAAGATATTTTCCTCGCCTTAATGTAGTTTCCTCCCTTTACTACGCAACATAAAAAATTTCTGGTGGAACAAACAGAGCATTTATTATCATATGCTAGCACAGAATTATTTTGGGATGAGTACGGATAAAGTTTTGCTATACGATCACTTATTATTATTTCAAATATTAATTAAATGAAAATATAAAAATTAAAAAATATAATATATTTTATTATTGGTTCATAGATTTTTTTTTTACTTTAAATCCAGAAAAATTATTATACCAATATATTCTGCTTGACTGCTTTGCTGATATTGGCTGTCTAGTTTTACTAAATATTCTTACTGAAGTTAAGGGGCACACAGAAACTTCTTTGAACATTCAGTTATATTAAGAAATACTGGACATTAACAAATGCTTCCTTGTAAAAAATTGTACTGTAATATAAGTGCAGATGATATTTTAATTTTTAAATTCGTCTAAATTTTATTTATTTGAAACACGGTGTTTTATCAAAATAATGTTGTTTTTAAATGTAATTTACCACTATTCGAAAATTAAATCAGTAAAAATCAAATTATGGATAGTGCAATCGATATATAAGAAGATTCCAAACGAAGCATTAACGTTCTAAAATAGCAGGTAATGACTAAATAGTCAACTTTTCGCAAATTCAGGCTTAAAACTACTATGTCACACCGATGTAAACAAGACCTAGTACATCCCACTTCATCAGTATAACCGAATATCGATACTACTTCAATCACAAACAGGTCAACATACCAGTATAACATTAGTAATACCGAACCACCCCATTTGTTCAGAAGAAGGGAGTGATCGATAATTTAAATAAAATTTTTAATTGCTGATGTAAAATGTTATAGTAAATAATAACACAAAAAGAATATTGTCAGAGGAAAAGAAAATTCATTTCGAAATTTAAATCTGAATTTCCTTCCCCCTGTCATACTAAATTTTCGGAAAGGTTGTTGTATTTATAACTTTTTTACAGACCCCGAATATGCGAATTAGCATATTACACGTATAGTCATATTTTAGTTTTTTAAGATATGAATATTAATTATTGGAAGTTTTTAAAAATAAAATAAATATTTACAAAACAAGTAAATAAGAAGAAAAGAAAAATATTTAGCATAAAAGAAACAACAAAAAAGCATTACAAAAATAATGAATGAATTAAAAATGAAATCAATTATAAACATAATAAAAATAAAGGAAAAGGACTACTACCCACCAGAGATAAAATTTTGTGTGAGCCAAAGTATATATTGTATAATTTATATAAATTTCCATACAAAAATTATGTAAATATGCATTTATATTCATTGACGATTATGCATTCAAATTTATCCACACGAACTGTGGGTGGCTGGTTGGCTAATCAAGGAAGAATTTTGATCGAAATCTATTAATTGGTAAAATTAAATCGTTAACTAAACATTCTGTTCCAGTAAATATTTATTCATTTTAAAAGTCGAATCAATTCGCATTAAAGAAACATTTGGTGACCGTTCCATAATTATTAAACAACCAAGATGTTAAAATATAAGTAACGATAAATTATTTATTAATATATTAGTTTTATAAATAAAATATAAAATAATAGTTTCATGATTTCCAAGAGCGTTTAGAAAATAATAGAGAAAATATGATAAAACAACTCTCATCAAAATTTAAAAATTCTCTGAATACGTATGCTGTACGTTTATATATATATATATATATATATATATATATATATATATATATACACTACGTATTGTATTATGAGTTATACAGGTTTATAAAATTTGTGACTCTATATATATATATATATATATATATATATATATATATATATAAAAGTCTTCTTTGAGATCTTCAATAATATTTCAAAATATATATTATTAACATTCGAGAAAAAAAGAAATATGTTATATTATTAAGCATACACACGCAAGAACATATAGCTATCTCTCAGAGGGACTACCTTCAACTCGTGTTAGTGAGGGGTTTGTTTTAGGAGCGGTAGGAAGTCGTTAGCAGCTTTCACTGGCAGAATGGCGGCTGATCTGGGTCCCGATCTGTCCGCTTCACCTCACCCTGCGATGTATGGGTTCGATTCCCGTTTGGCAGCATTTACCTCCGAAGCTGACAGATAAGAGATACTCGATACTTTAATTTATTTGTAACACATGTCTACATAACTTTGTTATAATTTTTTTTTTTATAAATTATTCCACTGATTTTTAACTATATGTCCACAACTTAATTTCCTTTTTTATTAGCTTAAATATATGAATTTATGGATAAAATAAATGTATATATTCAACGTAATTAATATTATAAGAATGGCATTGCGGTAGTAGGTGTAAAGGCTAATAAAAAATTATTATAGAAATGACAATCTATTAAATAAAATCTAAGTAGATAATTATTTACAAGAAACAAATATAAATAACTGAAGTTGGGTTTGATAAATTTGTTATATTACGTGTAAATTTAATAATATTATAAAGTTTATTTTTTTTTTTGGACCATATTTTGGAATATTTGACGGTCGTTTAGAATTAATGTAGATATAAGAATAATAATTTCTTTTCTATAAGAATTATCATTAATATTTTTTATATAAGAATATTTTTTTAATGTAAAGTTGTTTGCGGTGGTGGTGGCGTTTTTAGATGAACTAATGTATAAATTAATTTTTTGAGACATAAAAATTTGAGAATATGAGATATGAAACAAGAACACCAAACCAAATCTTGAATATATGAAAAGTTTCTACTCTTCAATTTTTGACCCGGTCTCAGTTTTTAGCCAAGTAGGTAGTCGTCTAAATATCTTACAGAAAAAACAATACGATTAAAAGACAATATTAAAATAAAAGAAGAAAGAAATATAATAAAAAAAAAAATGAATTTTGAGCAATTTAGAGTAAATGCTAATAATTAATAATTTATTAATTTTAATAAAAAAAGTTGAACAATACAACATATTATAATTAAACAATTACAAATTTTAATTTAGGATTGAATGTCGAGGTAAAAGAACAAAAAACAAATTGAGATGAAATAGATAACAGAACTAAATGAAAAAAATAATAGCATGATTTTTCAATTTAGTCTAAATGTTTTGGGCGCATGCAAATATTCAGATCCGCTTTATTCCTAATAGTTTCCTGTAACTAAAGGTAGTTTTTATTTCTCATTTTTTGTTATTTCTGTCTCATCCAGATTTCTGATCAGAAGGAAATCCAATTTTTTTTTTATTCTAATAGTAATAAGGTCCACTACTGCAATAGCTAAAGAATAATTTTACGGTTGACATCCGCATGATGGAAGAATCAATCTAATTAGGGATTGATAAATTATTTGCCACTTCTATAAATTTGTTTTATTGAAAACTAGTTTCGAATGTTATGCATTCATCTTCAGTTCCAAAAACACTAATACCAAACTATATTTTGAATTGCTTATTTTTGAATTTTTTGTGTGTTTTTAGAACTGAAGATTAATGCATAACATTCGAAACTAGTTTTCAACAAAACAAATTTATAGAAGTGGCAAATAATTTATCAATCCCTAAATAATTTTACGGTCCAATATTTATATTTCTACATATATTTTTAGATATTCTAATTTATTTATTATACTTGTTTTTCTTTCTGAAATATTAAATATCTCTGGCATACAGAATAAATCTATCTACATCTAAACGAGGAAATCGTATCCAGATTTCCTGTTGAATATATTACATAATATTGCTGCCACGTGTAAACATGCGCGAGGTTGATATTACGGATTGTCGATCTATATGAGGACATATCCCCTTCGAGTTAACATCAATATGTAATCCATACTGGATGTAGGGGCCCCCCTTCCCTCCTATTAGCTACTATCCGAGGGGAGTCCCACAAGACCCCTTTTTGACTGCGTTAACGTCCTTATTGTTCGGGGGCAACAAAGTTTTCTTAAAATGTCATCTTACTCAGCAGTAAACGAAATATTCTAGTTCGTTTTAGATTCATTTGGATATTGATTAATTAAAGCAACAAAAGGTTAAAATAAATTTTCATATTATATCCGTACTCTTTATTTATTGATTTGGGTCCCTCCCTTAGCCATTTCTAGTATACGGGATTTTTCTTTGAGCATTATATATCAATTGATAGATGTTGATTAACATTGATTGGATTTGGACATAGCTCGATGGGACGTTGTTAAAACAATTTATTGGAGGAAGGGAGGCAAAATCTAAACTTTCCCAAAAATTTTGACCGGATTTCCCAACAAAATTAAATATTTGGATTTGAACTTTACTCTTGCCTGTTGCGACTATTGGCATTTGGCAACAATAAAAAATATTTAAATTTATTTAAACACAGCATTATATCGAAAAAAAATCCGATTTCTTAACTTAAAAGGTATAGGCATTGCTTTTAAGTTTTAATAATTATTTACGTAAAATGTTTTACCACAATTTTCACAGATTGTAGTAGATTCTCAAATTTTTTAACTTTTTGGGTTATCAAATTTATTGGGGAAAGAATATTTGACACTCCCTTCCGTCCCTGAGAGCTCTGGGTACATCAAGCCTAATTAATTTTTTATTGAATTATTTTATCAATGAAAAGGGTTAGAAATAAAAATTACGAAGTTGAATTTGCCTATCTATTTTTTATCTAGAAAATTGATTAGAATTAGGTAAAACAATGATTGTTTTATGAAACAGATTTGTATCTTATAAGATGGGATTGGCGGTCAATTATTGGGAGTGGGAAGGACTGAAACCCTACTACTAACTAAAAAAAGTTTGGCTTATAGCATTTGCTCAGGCATAGTGATATAAATTTTAAAAATTCGTGCTTTGAAAAATCTTAAATTTTCATTCATTTCAATGCAATATTTAATATTTCACATTAATGATAATTTAATATTTAATATTAATGATAATTTAACATTTTCAATTCAATCATTGAATCTTATATCATTCAAAGTAACAACTAACATAAATTCTTCCATAGAATTCCGTAAAAATAAACACATGAATTCATTAGTGTATTATTCTTTGTGCATTGAAAATATAAAAAATATCAATCGCAATGACGGGATAAGTCGGACTACGAGATTAGTCGATTGTGCTGGGAGGAGGGGGAGGAGAGGAACAGGCGCAGGCGCAGGAGCTTTTGCATTTAAAAAAAAGATCCGAGATAGCTCAGAGAGGACTGCATTTCATTTGTCTAGAACTTCCTCGAGAGATAATTGTACAAGGCCGTCAACACAACTCCTCCATCTTCGGAGTGTTTTCACTTAAGAGAGATGTGACATCGAATTTTTTGTAATTAATTAGTTACAAATAAATCAATTTTTAAAACATTTAATTATGAAAATTAAACTAAAAAAAATAAATATTGAATACAAATGCTTAAAAGATATTTAAATGATTTAAATTACTTTATAATACACAAAAGATTTTTATTTGGTCATAGCATGTTAAAACAGGCTTTAGCAGACAATTACTTATACATCATATAACCACGAACCTCATTCTCATAATAATCCTTCAAGGGTTAAAAGAAGTTGGATGGCTACTTCTACTTTTGCTAGAGAAATGCTCTAAAAATAAAATTGATTGCATATTGTTCCTCTTCATGGCAATAAACAGGCCTGTTGAGGCATATGGTTCCAATAAATCGTCAAATTCCTTCCGTTAACGATCCTTACAACCTAATACATCTTTTGTAAAATGACATTATGATCTTTATAATGTCACAAATAAAATCATCCATAATGGCCTTCCTGATTTGGCCTTGCTGCATACACACTCAAACAAATTATTCTTACTTTGAAGTTGTTTCCTAGCAAGTCATTGTCACAAATCCACAAAGCCATAGTAAACAAACTGCACATTTAGTAGTTGTGTTTTTGTAATGCCGTTGTGAATTTCGACAAAAAAAAACGAAACAAGTTCTTTGATATTTAGTTCAAAAAATGAAAGGAACCTTTTTCCATTCATCGGAGCTGACCACTAGACCACTGTTTATTTTATTAATTATTCAATAATGAAGCGGTCGATTTAATGAATGAGAACCGATAGTGAATGGGCTAGATAGAGGAGACAGAGCTAGATAAACAGAGACCATTGATAGAGAGAGAGAGACTATATATAGACGAGAGAGGAGAGGATTTGCCTAGGTCGTGGTGGCTCTTGTACACTGCGGTAGTAAGCACGTGCTACCACACACCATCGATTTGCCTTCTCTTCTCGTCCGATGTTTGTAGCCCCAACTGTAGGTCTTCGTAATATAGTAGTACTATTCACTGACATATATATATATATATATATATATATATATATATATATATATAATATATATATATATATATATATATATATATATATATATATATATATATATATATATATATATATATATGTATAATTGGATCTTATAAAAATAATCAACAATTTAAAAGTAATACTACGCTGTAAACAAAAAGTATTAAAGCCCGATGACAAACATTTAAAGCGTAAATAATGTTTCGTTTACACCTCATTTATATTAAATATATTTACATTTACATAAAATTAAAATTAAATAATAATTTATTTCAAATTGATAAGGTAGAATACCAAAAAGTATCTCAATTTATTATATTATATTTTATTTCATTGTGAGTAGCTTTCGAGCAGTTTCGAAATAAAATAATGATTAAAACAATTACATAACCAATGTTAATCCATCCTGGACAAAGTGTACCAGATTGTTCAAGTTCTGTCAGTTTATTTTCAAAAATAAATTTTTTATAATATTATTTATTATGTTTTATATTGTATTAAATTCCTTTAACTCTTGAAAGGTTACTCAAGTTTTTTTTAATAAATTAAAAAATATAAGACGTTAAGAACCCGAAAAATATACGTTAATACGAACTATCTAGGCGTATTAAAAATATTTAAGTTCTGGGAGTGGCACTGATGAACTAAGAATAACTACATTACAAAATTAATGCTTAGTAATTTACTTAGAAATTATTAATTACAGGAGAACTTTGATTTTAATGTGAAAGCATGAACCAATTCCCTTACGCGATTTGAAGTTTGGCATAACATTTTATTCCCTTTCGTAACTGGTTTTTGAACCAATTTTGAACAGGCACAGATAACCGTATTTTTGCACATTTAACCACATAGGAATTTACTGTTTTCGTTCATCAATTTTTACTCGCCAATAACATTTTTCTCCCGTGGTCATCATTTATAAAGTCGTTGATTCACCTAACAAAACTTTAAAGGCCTACAAAACAGTTATTTATTTATCCTTCAAGAAATCTTAAAAATAATATTTATTGAAATATACAACCGTATTTTCGTAATATAACCAGTGAATGTGCAATGTAGATTATTACAACAAGAGTATAGAGGGTGCAAAAATTAATCATTTTTATCACTAATATTATTATTTATTATTGTGATAGGAGGATATTCTTTTTTAGACGTCATTCCGGAAAATTAACATAAAAAATGGAACATTCGTAAGAATTAGAGGAGAAAAATCAAGGAAAAAAATCTATATATCGACCAACCCATACTAGTTAAGTCAGCGGTTTCTTTTAATATAATGGCACTTTAAAATTGTAATGACCTGAAAATAAAATCGAACTTATAAAGATGGAAATCTCATAATATTGTTATGTTTCAACAAACGATAGCAGTTACCAATTTCTAAAAGGTTATTTGTTTTTTCCTTTCTTTTAACTTTCCGTCTTCATTTACAACTGTTAAGAATAAATATTTATAACCAGTGAATCTTGAACGATATAAAAAATTATGTGCGGTTTATCTGAAAAGGCGGTTTCAAAAAATACGTAAGGTGTCACTTAGCACTTCTTCAAATCGATATTGAAAGTAAAGTCAAAACGTAAATTTAATTTAACCTGACCTAGCTCTGGACATAACTGTTCTGAGACAAAAAAAAAAAAAGAAAAAAAGTAATACAGGCTCCCGCGTAGTTACATTCTTCAGATCGCTTTATTCTGAGACTATTTAATTCCGAGATTATGCAAGAGGTTTGCGTAAGATTAATCGAGAATTAAACCTAACTTCTGACAGCTTTTGTTTTTTTTTTGTTTAAGGTTATTTGAAGCCGAAACGTTGTAACAAACCATCCTGTCAAATATAAAAATCACCACATTCGATAGTGCCTTTTGGTACATTGTTAGTTTAGAATAAAAAATCTTTCTTATGACGCTGTCTGAAAGATAATACTGCTCTGCAACAAACGTGATGTTATTGAAGAGTGTATTTAATTTTACAGCGAGCAACACGATGAATGTTTCCACCATGATTGTAAGAAGGTACTAATAATAGTTGACCATAAGGTTAGCTCAATAAAAGGGAAGGAAGGTGCTCTCCATGCATATGGAAAAAATGCAAAAAATTTTTGCGTAGTTAGGTCACTGAAGTATATAAATTATATCATATAAATATAAATATACTTCTCTAAATGCTCAATTTTACATTTTACTGTGAGAAATTTTTCTGCATTTTTTTATTTTGGAGCCAATCGATTTATTATATAATAAATACTTTTTTTAAGATTTTATACTTGCACAGTATTTTTTTAAGAGCATTGCATTTAATGGAGAATTTATATATATATATATATATATATATATATATATATATATATATATATATATATATATAAATATATATATATACTTGTCGGTAATTCTTGTGAAATGTACGTGAATTGTTTTTAAAATTCCATAATTATACAATTCTTTGTATAAACTACGTTCTTAAGCATTACGATGATCTTGTCGAAGGCTATAAATATATGAGGTTAACGGATGAATATGAAATTTGTGTTTTCAATTTAAAAAAAAAGAAAAAATGGACGTGATAGAAGAAAACTGATTACATATTTGGAATCAGTATCCTAAACTTATAAGGAAACGACATTCAAAACCAAAACATAAACAAACAAATTCAAACCGTAGAATTGTTTCCCACAAATATCCATAGATATACCTATTCCACGATCCATAACTTATTTCCGGAATCCAGTATCGTATCCTGCTGATCGGATGACTCCTTAGGAAGACGCTAGGAAGATATGTGGGCCAGAGGCAGTGTTTGTTTACACGGAGAGGGCACTGACTGGGCAGGGGTAGCAATTAGATACAGGCCACCCCAGTCAAGGTCGCACAACCCCAACCATCCTCCGCACTCTAGCTTCATCCTCATCATAGCTTCCCTCCACCTCTCTCTTTCTCTAATACATATGTGTGCGTGATTATGTACGAGTATATATATTATATATGTATTTTTTTTTTTGAGGGGAGAGAGGGAGGAGATCAATGCATGCATGCATATATGTATGTGTGTATATATATATATATATATATATATATATATATATATATATATATATATATATATATATATATATATATATAAATAAAAAACATTTCTCTCAGAAAAATATGAAAATGCGCATTAAGACAAGTAAATTAATAGCTCTGTCAGTTAGTGGTGATCATTCGTAGATAATTCAACGAAAAATAATTAAAAACAATAAAGATGATTGATAGAAATGTATATAAATATTGTATTTATATTTCATTTAAATAATGTACCTTCATTTCAATTGGTGACCGAATAAATAAAAATGTCTAAAGTATTCCCCAAATTATAAAGTAATATACTAAAAATTATTAGAAATAAATAACAAGGCAGAAATGAAGACTAGGATGCGCACGGGACTATCTTCATTGGAATACGACGCTTGTAATTTATTGTTACTTGGAGTATGCGATAGTTCATAAGCGTATGAAAATGATATGCAAGCGTTGGTTACAGTAGGCAGGGAACAGACCACCCCGAGACACAAAACGAAAACGCAGCATTTAAGCGAAGGCTAGGAGAATGCGGCTCGTCGTTGTAACCTCTTGAATATTTATGCTAACAGTTGCAACTTAATGAACGAAATGTGAAAGAATATAGTGCAATTACTAATGCAGCTTGATAATTACTAAAATTCTTTCCTAGCCATCCCGAATAGAAAGGGATACTATTGTCAATCGTCGTATAGCATTAGCAATAGTGTACCGTATTACTACTATATATCTGTCACTGATTGAAAATTACAATTTGCATAATAATTAAGCAATCATAGATAAAAGCAAGAACACAATAAATAAAAAATATATATATACTAATAAAATTCCAACTAATTTTATTAAATTACATTATAAAGAACAATGTGACGTTTCAGTCTTTTTTTATTATTGGTCATTTTCTAACATTTGTCCTATATATTTAAATTTTCTTCTTAATGCGGAAACTATTTACCAGTCTGGTCAAATAATCGAATTGCTGATAACGCATTTTAAAATTTATAACACAGTATTTATTAAAAACATAATTAAATATTAAGATTAAAAATAAAATTATATACAGGCAAATATTTATCTGTTTTATGTATATTGCACTAAAAATTATTCCAATTTTATTAACATATTTTTTTTGGATGGGAATTTATATTGATATAGTTTTAATCTATGATTAATTAATTAATTCAAATAATTTAATATTCCAATTTTTTTTTTAATGAACCTTCTAATAAAAGATGTGCATTACTAAAATTAAATTTATCTTTTATTTTATTTTTTTAAATTTAATACATAGGAATTTACTCTGACTTCTTAAATAACGAGTTCTTAAAAATATTTATAATGAAATACTAAATTATATATATATAAAAAAAATATATCTTTATATATATATATATATATATATATATATATATATATATATATATATTTATTTATGTATATATATAGCATACTCATCTAGATTTACTTATGTAAATAAAATAATTTTATGGATTAATATAACGGAATATTTGTTACAACTATACAATTATTAGACAGAAAGGAAGGAAATATTTGTTAAGTTAATGAAACACGTAACTGGTCTGTAAAGCAAACAAGGGTTGAGTGATGACATGTGTAATCGATTGGTACATTAGTAATGGCGGTAAACACGCCGAGGAACCAACGCAAACTCGATTGCTAGCGAGATAGTCCGTTCGATAGAACATTATTTTGTAGTAACGATTAGATACAAGCTGTATGTAATAAAGCTTGTTTCCAACATGCCTCTGCTTTTTAAATCAGTTGCGATTCGTAGCAAAACTTCTATACAGTTCAGTTACACGCTGTCACGCGATTTCGTGACTATGAAGAATTCAACCATCATGTTATAAATTGTGTAAACATTTGAGAGACGGTCTTCAGATGTCAAGGGATGAGAAAGATGCATTGCGGGGACATGATTTGATTTGAATGCAGGCGTATCGGGTTTGTTCTTAGTTTGAAATTAAAACAATATTGCAAAGGTTTAATAAAAATATTTTAATGGAAATTGGTTTAAAAAAAAAATTAGTACTTAATTATATTTCTTATTCGTATTCTCTGGTGGTGATTTAATTTAACATCTTTCTTCTATTGCCCTTAAATATGGTAGATTGTAATAATTAAAAATAAAATAATAAAGTTTTTAAAAATCAACTTCAAAGTACAATACAAAGCAGGTTCACATGTTTTTTAAAATTGAAAAACCAATTTTAATAAAATACTAAAAAATTTTAATTTAGATTTCTTTTTCAGTTATAAGCATATTTATAAATTTCATTAAAATTTCAAATTCCCTTAAATATATAGTTACTATTAATTTTATTTCTGGCGCTTGGGAGGAGAGAATGTATCTTATGATTATTATTAGAAAGAATTATGAAATTTGTGGCAGACAACCTTACTATTAGTTCTAATAGAAAAAAAAAAAACCTTAGCTCTAATCTCTTCTATATTTATTTATTTTTTAGTATAAGTTGTATAATGTATAATTATAAGTTTAAGCAACGTTTTGATACAACAACATTTTTTTGTATAATTATAACTATACGGTGATTGTACCGAGTTGAAAGGACCCCCCTCCCAGTGGTTGAAATGCCTTCACAAATTGTATAAATAAATAAATAATTATAGGTATAGAAAAAAAAGCTGTAGAATGTTTCATTTTTGTGATATAAGGCCTGTATTTATCTTGATTAAAGAAATTATGGATATCGAACACAAAACCCTCCCAAAAAATGATTTATTAAAGTGACTATTAAAAAAATAATGTAGGGGTCAGCACCTATTGACCTAACAAGACATAATAGTAATTTTCACATACATACAACGAACGGACAGATACAATTATCTTCTTAACAGCCATTTAAGTGAAATGGTTGACGATTCAAGGAATTAAATGGTGCAGTAAACTCAACTTAGCGACACCTTTAAAATCGTCCAAATTACTAATGGTGCTGCTGGCTTTCCTAATGTCTGATATCCCATAAGTGTTAGATAGTTATATTAAATTAAAAATAGAATTGCTATATATATATATATATATATATATATATATATATATATATATATATATTGATAAAAAATTCATTATTACATAATGGAATATAACTTTTTGAATAGCATGGAAGTATTTACATGATATTTTGTGTACGTGTAATTTATAAATTATCTTAAGTACTATTCAACAATTGTGTTCTGAATTTTATTTTTTTTTAATATTTGAGAATAATATTTTTTATGAAACAATATTTTATAAAACTTTTAGCTACTAACACCTGTGGAATGCCAGGAAAGTTTCTTAGAACCCGAGTCTAGTTTCTAGAAGCGGATTGATTAATTTATTTTTGCCACGTAAAAATATCTAAAAATAATTAATATTAAATAATTGTTATTTTAAATAAAATTAAAATATTTTAAAGATAAGAGAGAATAAAATTTGTAGTAAGTTATAAGTTCGTTGTATTGAGAGCGCCGCGCGGCGTGTATAGAAGCAGAACCAGAAGAACTGGGACCAACCAGTCTTGACAAAGCCATTGTCAGCTCTAAGTTGTAAATCCAGGTAGCCGCGTTTTTTTCTTTTCTTTTTTTTTTTCTTTTCTTTCTCTTTATTCGTTTTTATTCTCACATACACAACACGCCCTTTCGCCAGTTCCGTTTCAAGCAATCCGTTTACCTACTCTGCTCTGAAGCGCTTCTCTTATGCACCGAATACCCCAGCAGAATCTTAGAATTCTATTAAAAATATTCCATCGCAAATCCACAGATAAGACTTCATAGATATGTTCATTTATATTCACTATTTTTAAAATAAAATCTCGATAAAGTGGATCTTTATTTTATTTAGAATTATTTTATAATAATGCTTATCCTAATTTAAAGATTGGTAATATAGAAAAAAAATAGGAAAGATAACAGTTTTCTTTCCTGTTTTTTTTTTTTTTAATAATAATTCACGCTTTGTTATATCATGTCATTATTATTGTTATTATTTTATGATTTTATCGGACTTGTAATGTGTACATGCAAGAGTATATAGGTATTTATTTACATTTAATTTACATTATTATATTGTATAATTGTACATATTATCTTCCAGTATAAAAAATTATTTTCATTTTCATTAATTTGTTTTTTAATTGTGTTATTTTGTTTATTTTTATCTTATTTATTTTTATGTCCAAGCGGAATTGCATTAATTTTGTATTTAATTGTTTATAACCTCTGAAAACTTACTTTTAAATATTTAGCTTTATTTTTATTTCAAACTCATTTATATTCTGTTTTTATTTCTTTCGTTTGTTTAATATATTTGTAAATTATATACCATTAAGTTGAGTTGTGACCAACTCTATTCGCATAGGGGCTATCCCCAAAGACAAATTAACAAATAAATAAATAATAAATATTAATAAGAAAAAAATAATTAAAATTCTAAAAAATATCCAAATTAAATAATTTTCAATTCAGTCCACTTGAATACCAAAGTGACTAAAGTTTTATTTTCTGAAATGAAATATTCGAACATTTGATATGCATTTATATATATAGAGAAAATTATCTACTTAAATCTATGGAACAGATTAATAAATACTTATCTAAATTGAGACACTATTAACGGATAGCACTAGTTCTAGGTTTCCCTCCATTACGAATTTAATTTATATTTTTTATAAATAAAGTTACAAAACTATATTTTTTCGTTATATTCTTAGTCTTATCTTTAGGAGAAAATCCAATTCGAAAAATAAATTACATCAAATATGTGACATTCAATGACAAACACCGCATCCTTATTTATAACTTTTTTATTTTGTTGTAAAAGACTATTGTCTTTTACGTGGTAATGCTACCAGCATTACTTTAAAATAAATTAATAAATAGAAAAATCCCGCAAAACGTGTATGACCAAGCAACCGGATTTTAATCGTGTATGTATTCAGAATAATCGGCAAAGGTCTTATTTATTTTTAGGAAATAAAAGTATCGATTTTAGGAGATTTCAATTTGAACCTTATAAAATCAGCCAGGCAAAAGGTAGAAAAGTGCTAAATACTGATCTTTTTAAAACTTCAATCTAATTTAGAATCCAAGCAAGTCCTGCAATATGCTTAAGAATAAAATAATTTATAAAAGTAATAAAATATTTTTTTTCAAATGGGCAGTTATGAAAAGAGAAATACAGAGTCAGATGGCCTTAAGGGCTGTAGTGAAATATCGCATAGCGGGCGTGGTGGTAAGAATTTTTCTCTGGTAGCAGAGCGCCTGCTGCTGGAGAGATCTGAAATCGGTATATCGACCACCCCCCACCAGCACTCTGGACTACGGCCTAAGTAACGCATTTATATCTGACTACATTATTTCTCACTCTCTTCTTGCCAGTCGTCTCGGAGGGCAGCAGGAGCCGAAGAGGCTAGGATAAACCGTATGAGCCTTTTGCCGGGAAAAGGGGAGCAAAGTCCTGCGGCGGTAAGAGAGGTAGTGCAAGAAGAAAAAAAAACCCACATAATTAGTAAGCTATTTGAAACAACGTACAATATCTGATGTGGACAACACATGACTTCCTTGTACGCCTTTTAAACTATAAATAGGTGGCTCAGAAAGGGATCCTGAATTTGGTTACTAGTTTCCGAGGACTGTAGTATTTCAAAAACGACATTCGGCGTCGCTACATTCACACACAAAAACACACACACATATTTCTGGAGGTCTCATTCCGTGTTTATATGTCGTTTTATTTCGGTAGATAACAAGTTCCTAAGAGATTTCTTCGTGTTCCGTGACAACATTAGAACTGTAAATGTCACTAGATAAAGGATTGGAAATCGACGGTTTGGGCATTTTAAGCGGAAGAATCCACTTAACTTATATCTTATCCTCCTGCTTCAAGCTTGTTTAGCTCACAAATGGGGAGGGAAACAAGTATTTCACATTCAATTTTAACACTTAAAACAAGTAATAAAAATGTTTAATTAACCGAACCATATGATCTCTGTATTTAATTTTAATATAATTGTTGATGTAAGTTTATTATGAGATTCAAGTAAAGGACCCCTTCTGCCTCACCAATTTTAACAAAAAAACTAGTATATTATTTATATTGATATAAAAGTTCTATTTACCAAATTTGAGATGTTTTACATTATATTTAATATAATTTTTGATGAAAGTTTATTATGACCTTCAAGTAAAGTACCGCTTCAGGTTTGTCAATTCAGACCAACATCTAGTATGTTATTTAAATCAATATATAAGTTATAAATACTAAATTTGAGAAGTTTTGCATAATATTTTAACATAATTTTTTAATGGAAATCAATTATGATCTTCAAGTAAAGTACCACTTTCGGTAATCATGCAGTGACCAATATACATACGACTGCATCTATGAGGATGAATGAAATATTAATAACCATTTGTAAACATTTAATTTTGAATTAAACATCTGTAAATATACAAGAAGAAATGGGATTGCTCAGTGGCATTGGGATCCCAACTCCGAGGAAGAGAATCCGCTGAGGTTAACGAAGCTTCTATAAAGTGGGCACCCGACCCTCCAATGGTCTAGGCCCTAAAGGAAAAGCCTATAGATCAAATACGATCTTGGCCAGATCAACTCCAGAACAAAAGTAAATAAACCAAAGCTAAACATATACTGTTATGAAAAGATGAAGGGTTTGTGTATTCGAACGCTCTAATTTCTGAAACTACCGGTTAGATTTGAAAAATTCTTTCTGCGTGAGATAGAACGTGCATTGAGGGAGGATTTAGTTTATACCGTCACGCTACGACCCATATGATCGAAGATGTAACCATAAATAAATTGATAAGAGAAAAAGTGTCCATCCGTTTTTGTCATGACAACTTCATATCTGAAGAAGCAAGTGTGAAATTATTGTGTTAAAACTTCCAAAACAGTTTAAATATCACTGTCTAGTTTCCATAAGGGTATGTACGACTTTTAAAATTATTAAATTTCAGGAAAACATCCCTCATATACTTCAGCACTTTATTCACAATTTATCACAACGTTTCGGGCTTATCCTTGCCCATTTTCAAGTGATCTTCATCTTCCACTTTTTCATCCTTATTTGTCAATGCAAGATTATTGTCCTGTTTTCATATTCGTTTAAGGAAAATCTTGTCATCCTAGTTAGTTTAATAAAATTATCTCCTTTTACCATTGCCCAGCTGTGCTGAGTAGTGGTGATATTTTATCCATCGAAAAATATGCTTGATTGCTTGATTATTTGAGAAAAATTGAGTTCTCCCAAGTTTTGTGAAAAAATAAAGAGCTGCTTGATTAATGTAGTAATATTACAGAAAAAAGTATTAAGCAACTACACTTTAACAACGAACGCTGGCTTGTCCCGGGATTAGGAATACCGATCCAACCTCTCATATTTATGTTAACTATATCTTTGCGTTTTTAAATTATTTGTAAATGATTAAGGCAATAATGATTCGATTATACGGTAAAATTATGAATGATAAAGGTGCTTTCAATAAATCAATATTTTATCTTGTCTGCTATAAACGATTTATAAAATATAAAATCTGCTGAGAGACATGGATAAAGATTCCTCGATGATGGAGGAAAGACATTAAAAAATGACAGAGGCGTGTCGCGCTAAAGTGACAACTGGGAGCAGTGAACAGGTGAGGCAGTAAAAAATTCAGAAGCCACTGATATCTAGTTGTATCCGTCCCGTAGCACCTTTTAATTCCTCTTTCGCTCGTCCACACCTCCTATTCTAATTAGAATAGCTTAGTCTTTCATTTCTAAATGGAAATTAATTATTAAATTTGTATTAATAATATTAGTATCATTAATAATAATTAAATTATTTTCATAAAATAACAACTCTAATTAATTGTAATAAAAAATTATGCATCACGTATTTTAACTGACTGTTGGTTTATAAATATTCCAATTTAAAATTTAATTAATTTATGTTAGGATCTTATTTTTTTATTAAGATCTCATAAATATTTTAATTTGTATTCATTATTAAATTTTTTTATTATTATTATACTTTTGTCTAAAAAACTGATCAGTATATGTAAGCTCATGGCCAAAAACAACAAACGGCTTAAAATCCCAAAACTCCAGATATTTATTCAAGAATCCTGATAATAATTGAGTGGATTATTCGGATAAGGAAGTAGTGTACGCCAATATACACTAATATAAGCATAATATTTAATGTTATGTTATCGACGATTTAGATTCAAAATTTAATTTATTTATATTCCTTTGATTTCAATCAATTTTTTTAGATAACTTATTTGTCTGCTCATATTATAGCATTTTTATGTGTTCCCTATCTGTTCATTAGTATTATATACTTACTTATTAATTATTATTATTTTATTTTATTATTAATTACAATTACTCCATTGTTTATTATTTTAGGTTAAAAGAAAATATTGCAACATTGAATTTTATGTGTACCACCTGAATTAATATTAATGAAAAAATATATACGTATGCGCCCGCCTGTGCAGTAAATCACCACCAATTATAATACTGATATTCCAAACTACCAAATATAATGGGCCTCGATATTAGACGCTAATAAATAACCTCCCTCTCTCCCATAAAGCTTTAACAGTATTAAAAGTTCTCAGCATGAGTCTACCACATTATTAACGGCAGCAGGTTGAATAATGCCGGAGTAGAACGTGATCCAACGGTGACGTCATCCTGATTTAATGCATCGCTTATCCTGATGACGCAGGTAGCTGTACCTTAAATCGTTAGTTAATTGATTTAATTGTTTTTAAATTAACTATTGTCGAAAAATTAAACAGGTATTATCATGGAAGGTTCAGGTATATATATATATATATATATATATATATATATATATATATATATATATATATATATATGTATATATATATATATATATATATATATATATATATATATATATATATATATAAAGAAATTATATAATTCATAACAATGAAATATTAGTACATTTAATAATTTTAATTTCTGACACAGCTGAAGGCTATAATTTGTACTTATTTAAGTGAAGTTTAAATAAAAAAGAAAATAGGTACCATATAAAAAACTAGATGATCAATAAAATATGGAAATATATTTAGGTAAAAGTGTGGAGTATGAGCAAATATAAATATTTGTTTTTATTGAAAACTAGTTTCGAATGTTATACATTCATCTTCAGTTCTAAAAACACAAAAATTCAAAAATAAGCAATTCAAAATACAGTTTGGTATTATCATACTTATTAAATTGTTTAATATAAATTAGTATAATAAAATATTTATGAATGATGAATTTAAATAAGACAAGAAATCAAATACTTGTACTCAGTACTCACTAAGGTTTGAGTAGATTATAACAAACAGAAAAGGTGATATAATGTTCTTAAACCTTGGTGAGTACTAACATGTATTTGATCTCTTTTCTTAATTAAATTCATAATTCATAAATGTTTTATAATACTAATTTATATTACATTTAATTTAATGTGTATAATAATACCAAACTGTATTTTGAATTGCTTATTTTTAAATGTTTGTGTGCTTTTAGAACTGAATATGAATGTATAACATTCGAAACTAGTTTTCAATAAAATCATAATTATTAAAGTGGCAAATAATTTATCAATCTCTAATTAGATTGATCCTTCTTTACCATCATGCGGACGTCAAGTAAAAATAAACAATTTATAAAATTGTTATGAGATTTTTAAATTATATTTGTTTATAAAGTTTTCGTTAAAATATTAACAATTTTCAGTTTTGGAATTCCATTTTAATGAAATTAGAACTTTTAATTTACATTTTCTCATTTATATTATTTATGATCACTTGTAATTTAAGTTTATGTAAAGATTCCGGGCGCTCGGTATCTATTCAAGTCGTGCAGTATATGTTATCTAGACTTAAAAAGTTATTTTGTAAAAAAAAAACAAAAAAAAAACATTAATTTTTAATTAAACTGATTTACTCTAAAATATTAAATATCACTCACAATGCAAGTTTAGATGCTAAACAGAGTTTGAACAAACAAATACTAAAAAACAGCATTTATCTAAAACAGAAATAGGTATATGGCATTTAGTTAAACGCCCTATCGATTTCATTTTTGTAGATTGGTCCGCTTCTCTATTCGATTAGCTACTCACTTATCTTGTAGAGACTGTATGAACCCCCTTTCCAACGCCTTTGTATTTTTTGTTGTCATAGACACAATCATTCTTTTTTTTGTTTTTTAACCATGAAATAGTTTATATCATAATTAATATAAAGGTTAATTCAAATGATGTCATTTTTATCGGTGCCGATTTATTTACACAAGCAATCGACTAGGATTGATTCAGCTGCTGGACGGATGATATCTCCCGAGGGAAACTCTCTTATGCGTTCTCTGTTTGATTTAGTCCTAGTCGAGGATCTCTGGTCCCGAAGAACCCTTAAGAGGATGAGAGCCAGCGAGTCGTGGTAGAATTGCTAAATTGGACGACTGTATACAATCGGAGGGTGGGTTCGTGGATTAGCCCACTTGGCAACCACTCCACTCTTCGCCATTAAGGGTAAAAACCCCGAGCCCTTAATTAGCCGTGTTCATATCGAGGGCTGTACTGTGCCCTCAGGGCTCTGGAGTGTGTGCAACAAATGATCCTCTGTCCTATCATCTTCGTCGCAAGTTTATTCCGAGGTAATCCATCATCATTATAGTTTGGGGAAGAACTTTAGTTGATAATCATGAAATTTTGGAACATTTATTAGCGACTAGATTTAAGTAACCCTAACAAGATAAGTATTGATAGAAATTCAAAAGTGCCTAGAAGACATCATAACAATATTTATCGACGTCGTTTTTTTTAAAAAGGCGTAAGCGCCATTTAGCAAAATTTACAGAAAACACATGAAACGATTTTTTCTCAAATAACAATATATTTCTTTTTAATTTTATTCTTTATTGTATAGAGCAGGAGTTTATTATTCTGGCAAAACCTTTATAATTACAACATATTTTAAAGGATTCTAGCACTGCTTAAGACCAGAGTGACGGCTGTGAGTCGTTAGTATTTGGCACTCACTACATCAATATCCGATTTTTAGACCATTTCCAATTTTTTTTTTCGATATATCGTGAGCGGGAATCGATAGAGGTGGTGTTCACGTCTCAAAATCAATTAAAATTAAAATTTCGAATTTTTGGCGCTTAAGCCTTTTTCAAAAAACGACGTCGGTATTAATGTATCGCTAAGACTACAATAGCTTGCCGACCTATTGAATAATGAAATACAATATATTGAAGTATAGTAGAAAAAAATAATAATGGCCTTCTTAATTGTTTTATGCACTATCGTTTAAAATTTAACTATTAAGGTAAAACGAAAACTTAATTTGATTCGGGTATTTTCCGTTTCGAGTACCGCAGTTACTAACCGGTGATTTCTGTGATAATGTATATTATTTTGCATGCTTAATTTTAAACATCTGTTGTTATTATCAACTAACCTCGCTACCTGATTTGCTTACACTACAAAGTTCTAAATTCGAGTAAAAAAAATTTCTCTACACTTGTTCCTGATTTTAATATCGAGGATAGTTGTGTTCGTTGTTGTATGGATCAGGGTTTCATACCTCGGAGGAATCTGTGTCCAAATGGTCACGATATGTAGCTTGTCCATCAAGGTAGTTTCGTCGTAAATTGGAGGTATAGAAGAAGAAGAATACTATACCATACCTCTATGAACTAGAATGTGGTTACAAGGCTATAAGTTACCATTTAAGACGGCACTATGGTCTATAAGTTCTTGGGCAAACGAGTATTCTACAATTCAGTGGTGTGAAAAGGAGTTACAAATGAAACCTGAAGATTTGGATCTATAAATCTATTTATATTGCATATTTATTTTATGGCTTAACAATGAAAATAAATGTTTATTTTTGTTGGTCACTGCATACATTATTAATAACCTAAACTTTAGCATCATATGTTAAACTAGTGATCACATAAATCACCGGTTAGTAACTGCGGTACTCGAAACGGAAAAGACCCATTAATACTTTCACCTCTTTAGATATAGATTTTTAATCATTATCGTACTAATACCAAAATAATGTGTTCTGTATAGAATTTGTTGGTTTTATTCAAGCCTACAGTTAATCCAATCAAAAAATTATATTAATAATATAAAGTTAATTACAAGCTAAAAGCATTTCAAGAAATGTACAGCCCGAACAGTTTTCGACCCGATTTCCAGAGAGAAAAACCACCAAATCGAGACGCGGAAGAATGATAAGGTTCGTGAACCCGGAAAAGGGCTTCTACCCAGTCAATTGACAGGTGCCCCTTCAATAAATGAACATTTTCCATCTCATTTTCGACTATACAATTTTTAAGGGTATTTTCCGCCACACAAATGAAATAAATAAATGCTCCATATTTGTTATTGTCTCTTCAAAACGTCAAACATAGTAATAGAGTTTTCCGATTCAACTTTTGTACCAAAATAAATAAAGAATTAAAAGGAAACGAATGCTGAGGCAAACCAGCGATAAGTTTGTCTTCAGACCTTTTTTTTTTATGCTGTAAATTACAACCGGTTTTCAATAATCGAGTAGACATCAGAAGATGATCATATAACAACGAAGGAGTTCCCCAACGCTCTGTAATCGATAAGTTATTCGGAGGAAATTTTTTTAAGTTATACTGTATTTTAAAGTTGTCTCGGTATTTCAGGATTGTACTGTGTACTTATTACTTACTACTTACCTTAGCTTGAGTTCTGATTCATCACAATTTTTCATAGTCAACAATATATTTACTCTAACTACAGAATGCAAAAGATTTTATGTCGCATTAAACATTAGTAAAATAGTTGGATAGGACCTCAAAAATATTTTTTTTTTCGAATAGGCACTATTCAATGCATTTATTTTTATTTTGTAAGATAGTCATGAATTACAATAAAATAATTGAAGGTATGTATACCCGAGTTAAATTTGACATGATTTAATTAAGATGTCGAAAGGACTAGGGCAGTTGTTGAAGGGAACTCAAAATTTCCATAAAAAAATTTATTATTCAAATACAATATTATAAGATACATAAAAAATTACTCTTAAAAATATTTTTGAAAGGAACATACATCATAAAAATCTTTTTTAAATTAAATACAACCATTAAATACACAATAAGATTCATTTAAATAGAGGCTGAAAAATAAAATATAAATTCAGTTCAAACAACTCTCATTTTAGAAATATTAAATACCGCATCTTATTTAATTTTAAAATATAGCCAAGTTCAAAATACAATGTGGATATTTTTATGATTTTCATTTAATATAGAACATTTATTGGATTTTTTTTTTTAATTTTTAAATAATTACAATGGTATTTATCCTGGCCATAATATTACATGGAGGAATTATAAATATATGTAATTTATATATATATATATATATAGGTCTATTAAAATAATATCATTATGGCGAATGATTTGATTCGTTACAGAAAATCTCCTTTTGGAAAACACGTCGCTCTCCGGGAAAAAAATCAGGATTTTCTTGGATCCGGAGTTCCCCACATTGCGTTCCGATTTTGAGATCACTTTGCCCTCTAGAAAACAGAAGAAAATATCAAATCAATCACAATTGGCAACGAAAGTTACTTTATTTATTAGTTAATTATTATTATTGCTTATTTTTGAAAAATGAAATTAAGAGTTAGTGAAATTTTTTTAATGAGAAGAAGTGGATAACTAGGGCTTTATGATCTAATGAGAAAAAAATGGAATCGAGATAGTGTCAGCCACGATTTATATATTCGATTTATAATGAATTATTTCCAACTTGAAATTAATTTAAGAAGATATTCCTTAAAGCTATAAAGTATGATGGTTCCAAATTTTAAAGATCAGAAATTTTCTGAAAAATTTAAATTTCACCCTTCTGCAATAATCCTCCCTGATACCTACAGCTGGAGCCTCATAAATAAAATAAATCATAAATAATCTTAACGTATTTTTTCCTAATGAAACTTTATCCATTCATATTCATACCTCACGTCTATCCAATAATATAGAACAAATTTACGAAAAATTATTCATCCAACCTTATTTTTTTAAACCTCATATAAGACTTTTTGTGTCTCTCACAATAATTTCAACGTGAACGTTACAGCAGTTATACAATTGTAAAGCATTTAATTTTCTTTCAATTCGGTTAATTCGATGAAAGATATTTAGTTTGAAAATGGCAAGGTAATGTTGAATGAAAGGTTCTAAATAAAATAATATAATGGTTTTTTTAAATTATCCTTGAGCACAAGACCTATTATTTGTATGAAGAAAAAAAAAAATAAATACGAAATAAAAATATATTTAGATTTTACGTTTACTGGAAATTTACATTTATATACGATATATATATATATATATATATATATATATATATATATATATATATATATATATATATATATATATATATATATATATATATATTTTGGATCTTGGATAAACAAATAAACACACACAAACTTATATAACAATATAGATATATATGTTTATTTGTTTACAAATAATCAAACAAACTTTGTTAAGGAAATCGCTAGTAAGCGCCTGTCTTTCCACCTCTTGATGCAACTATAATTTAAACAATAGAGAATGTATTATATTGTAACTTAAAACGTTTAATAGACTGTTGTGTAATACGCTTATAACAGCAGAGAAACTTTAAAAAAGGGAATAAAAAAATATATAATAAATTCATCTAAGCAAATGATTTTATTTTATTTTAGAATATTAAATAATTAATAAATTAATAAAGGGTAGCGAAATGCGATCATAAGTAACAATGTTAAGATATATATATATATATATATATATATATATATATATATATATATATATATATATATATATATATATATATATATATATATATATATTTAAGCAATTATTCATCAATTAAAAAGCCTAATAATTGGCTTTTTAATTGATGAATAATTGCTCATAAGAATAAAATACAGAATAATTTTAACTGTTTGTCTTTTAAATTAGAAGTAAGAATTTCGAAATGTATACCAATAATTTAAAGGTTTTTAGCACTCATTTTATGATTAGTTTAGGCGATTTTTTATTCGAAGTGATATCAGATACGACAACGAAGAGAATTATTAAAAGATTACGAGTTGTATTAATCTGAAAATTGGACTTATCCGTGCGTATTTATTTATATATATATATATATATATATATATATATATATATATATATATATATATATATATATATGCAGATACATATAAAATAAAGTTTTTTTTTTTTTCTTGAGTTAGATCAAATTGACTTTTCATACTTGCTTAAAGAAATCATAGTAATAAATTGTATAAATTAAAGCAATGTATAAGTTTACTGAAGAGTTGTAGAGCGGGCAAAAAAGTCTTGCTACCCACCCTAATTACAGGTGAGGTAAATTGAGCGATCCGGTGGTGCTAGGGGGCCAACAGGTGAGCATTGAGACCACACCACAGCCTGCAGCAGCTCGTCCCCCCTCAACCGCTCCCCTCCCCCCCCTCACCTCTGATAACACCTCGTTTATGTCAGTAAAGTGACTGTTAGCATTTCACTTATATTTATCCAACTCAGCCACACAAGAGTTTCCAGGTTAACTAGTTCTTTATTTGATCTATAGCATTATACGATAGTTAAAACATATTTTAAAAACTAATTTTCATGTTTATACACACACACACACACACACACACACACATATATATATATATATATATATATATATATATATATATATATATATATATATATATACTCTAACTTATATACTCTAAGGCTTTAATTATACTGGGTTCGGTAGCGAAACGGGACGATTTAAAAATTAATTCATTTATTAAGAAATTATGCAAGACTACACGAATCTATAGAGGTAATCAAGATAAAATATAATTATGATTTACTAAGTAATTTATATTAAGCATATAATACGCTATAGCATTATAATATCATTAGAACTTTTAAAAGTTATTTATGATTTAAAAATATAAATTTTATGAAATTAGTAAAAACTTCATAGTAATGTTAAGAATTGATTTGGACTATGTAGGTTAGGAACCTAAAACAATTAAGAACAGTCTATGCTACAAAAGCAGTAAAAAATAAACAAATTAAAGATCGTGTGCAATAGGGATGTCAAACTGACGACCCTCCGAAGTAATTTATGTGGCCCACAGTTCTCAAAAATAAGCTGAAGAGCTACCAGAAAAGAAATATTAAAAATTATTATTATTTTTATTATTATCATATATATGTATATATATATATATATATATATATATATATATATATATATATATATATATATATATATATATATATATATGCGTGTAGTTATATATATTTTTTTTATATATCCTGAAAGAAACAATAAAGAATTTTTTTCATAGTCCATGGATCTCAAACGTTATCGAAAATTTAAATGTGAAAAATGCGAACTTTAGTTGAATTGCTTTTGAAATCATACAATGAGGAATATTGCAAGGTTTTACAGTCGAAATATTTCAAAACCATGTTCTTAATTATGATTATAAAACGAATACAACTATGGTTCATGTTTTGAACTTAAAAATATCTTTTACTAAAATTTGAACTTTAATATTTTTTTTTCACGCATGTATTTTTAAAATTTAAAATAATCTAACTTTTTAAAAAGGCAATTATAATAATAGGAATAATTAAAACATGTTAACTGTTCCAGTTTTAAAAATAATTAAAACGGTTTGTGAATATTTGCAGCAATAAGGAAAAATGAAAGGATATTACTTGAAATAAATTTAATATAATTATTAAATGAGTTTTTTTTTCGTTTATTTGTGTGGGTTCTTTCTTTATTTACACTTTTTGTAAAGCGGACAAATATATTTAACTAAATTAATTTAAGTCATTATATTATTTTTCATCCTTCCTTATGCAATTTCCAAAATCTAATTCCATGGAAGTGACGGGGTAGGGACAAACCAGACTGAAGGATTTAAAAGTCTCAGTGACCAGATGTGCCACAGAGGACCGGAAATGGCAGCATTTGTGCAGGAAGCTTCGTCTAGACTGGGCCACCTTTCGACTTGGCCCAATGGAAGAGGTCGCGCTAAACTAATCGATTTATTTCGTCTTTGAGTTCGTCGTTATTGATGGTACAAAAGATCGGACCACGTCTCTTTGCACCATTATACCGAGTGTAATGTTAATTCGATGATTTTTTTAAATTAATAAACTGCAATTCTTCTTATCAACGTAAGGCTCATTGAAAGATCTCTAAAAGTAGATAAATCAAGGTGTTTTTTTAACGTTTGAATCCAGATAACGAGTATTTGTTATTTTCTTAAAACGAAATGTTAGCAAATAATAACATTTTCGAAACTACTGTTCCGATCCAAAATGTAGACGAGCATAAAAGTCAACTTTTGTCTATGAAGCTATTATCAACCGGATTAATAACACTAATTTTAATAAAAGAGAAAAACGTATATAGATGGAATATTCTAAAATCAAGCGCTTTTGGCTTTTAAATAGCAGTAAATAAGCAAGCAGTCAACGTTTCGCCAGCACAGACATCATCAGGACTAAAACGCAGACCACAGACAAAGGCAAACCTCGTCCAATTTTAGCAATTACAGGTAACTTTTTAAAATATTACATGTAGTAGCTTATTCCAAGGTGAACATTTTGACGTTTTTTTTTATTTCTCTCTGAACTTTAAAAGGGAAGATATACGCGAAAACGGAATTTTAAAAATAATTTTTTATGTAAATCGTTAAATTAAAAAAATCCGTCATCTGATCAAGACAGCAATATTTCCCCGAA
The DNA here is from genome assembly GCA_948150685.1 of Rhaphigaster nebulosa. NCBI lineage: Eukaryota > Metazoa > Arthropoda > Insecta > Hemiptera > Pentatomidae > Rhaphigaster > Rhaphigaster nebulosa. Next base: position 16,315,909 of record OX411306.1, read on the forward strand.
TTTCTGAGGAAATCCTGCACATAATATATTTTTCCAGATTTTTCCAACTTTGTCTGGAAAATTAAATGTTCAGAAGCCCTGGATACTGGACTATTCCTAACCCTAAGGAACAGGCAGTGATACCGATACTTTTAATAAAAAATGACTTTAGGAATCCTAGAAATAGACTGCTTTTACAATTGAACATCGCCGGCTTAATCTTTTACACGTTATATTTTTTATGACTGAACTTCTTGTCGAATTTCTTGTAAAACGGATATATACATTAACGAACAAGCTTATGGGAGTAGCAATCAATATCGAATTATTATTATTAGATTAACTTATGCAATTAATATCTGGGACATATAAAATATTCTAATTAGGGATTGATGAAATATTTACCACTTCTAAATTTGTTTTATTGAAAACTAGTTTCGAATGTTATACATTCATCCTCAGTTCTAAAAACACACAAAAAATTCAAAAATAAGCAATTCAAAATATAGTTTGTTTTATTATACATATTAAATTAGATGTAATATAAATCAGTATTATAAAACATATGTGAATTATGAATTTAATTAAGACAAGAAATCGAATACATTTTGGTATTCACCAAGGCTTAAATGGATTATATCAAGCAGAGAAGTTTGTACTGGTTTCTTCTCGCATTGTACTAACAATGAACGAAAGGTAGGTGGGATGGTTTATAGGTAAACGGTTTAAGGGTCAGGGCTTTTTCCAGTAATGCCGGTGAGTAATTGGTTTTTGTGTTATAGATGGGAATAAATCTAAGATTGAACTATTGGAGATATTTATTTGGTCATTTAAGCAAAAATCTGGATTGGATTTCAAGTGCTTCATATATATTTAATTTGAGGCTGTTTTCAACGGGATGAATTAATTTTACTCTTTGATGAATTTATGATTTTTTTCATTTAAATGAGTTGAAAAGTTGGAATTCTCTGTCTTATTATTATATACACGTATATGTTCCTTTTATTTCTGATTTAGCGATCTTCCAGTTTTTCCCGTGTATTTGGCTGTACAATCATTACAATTTAGTTAGTATACTCCGCTTTTTTGGAAAAGTTGTTTAGGAGTTGTCTTTAGGAGAAGAGAAATATGAGGATAGGGTTATTTTCTATTTTAAATGCAGGGTTTAATCCTAGTTTTTTTCAATTCATTTTCGACTTTGGTGGATTTAGGGCCGTAATATGGAATCAAAACATAATTCTTCGGGATGGGCCTATCTTCGGGGGTTGTTGAATAGATACCGTTAATTGTCTTTTTTTGTATTTTTTTTTTTTTTTAAATATGATTGATAGTATTGCATCCGTTAGTTTTTGCTATGTAATATAGTATTTCAATTTCTTTATTATGGTGCGGATGTCAACTTATTATAAAATATTCATTCGATATTCGATCTGCGAGCAGTCCGGCCATCGGCCATTTGGAATCTCCCCCTCTCCCCTCTTCTCCTCCTCCCAGACCTAACAGAAGGTAGTATCTGATTTCCCATTCTGTTCATAAAGCTGTTCAAACATAGCTCCGGTCAAACCACAAAACCCTGCCCGGGGGCTATACCTTCCGGTGTTTACTGTTTCATACAGCAAGAGAAACCGATTTTCGTTGGTCGATTTTCACAAAAATAGTGCTTCAAATGACTCTCAATCAATAACCATTGATGGGAGAGCCGATGAAATGGATGGAAAAAATAAGCAAAGATACTAGGTAGCGAGTTTTTGCTGTAAATTGGAAAACAATGGATCATGATAGGTGAAATTAAATAAAGATCAATATTTTTTTTTTTTTAAATGGCTCTATATAGAAAAAATTGGGCATGAAGGCAGAAGTTTAATGAGGTAAAAATAGACAACACAAATTTTTTTTAAAAACAATAAAATCTTAATTATTTTCTCAATCTACACCTTTCAATTATATTTGAACAATAACCTGATTGTTTTGTTTTACTTAGCTAGAATTACTTGAGGTAGAACCGAAGAGGTTGCTATTATGTGGAAGTATTTGGGGAATCATGTAATTGCTATCGTGAAATGTTGATTGAAAAAATTGAGAAAATATTCAATTAATTAACAGCATGCAGGGACGGCACTAGAATTTTTGCCGATGTGAACGGAAGCTTAATTTTGCCTCCCCTTCTTTCATACCCTTTTCCAATAAAAATATAATGTTTTAAAACAGTATTTTATATTTCGAGATAAATATCATCATCTGATAACACAGACGCGCTTCATTAACTGAATTAAAAGCTGAAAAATAAAATGCAGAAACAAATATTTTTTGCTTCGCTCGAAATTTGTCGCCCTCTAAATTCTGCCGCCAAGGGCAGGTGCCCTATTGCCCCCTCTAGTTCCGGCCCTATAAACATTTTTGATTGAATGATATGCAAAATATGCAATAAAGTCTGCTCAGACGAAGAAAACGTAGCTTATATTACTTTTTTTAGATTATTCAAAATTAATGCTTTAAGTCTCACCAGTTAAAGTATTGAAATTGATAAGATAAAATATTAAATACATGAATATATATAAGTGTAAAGATTTTGTAAAGGGCCTGAGGTTCTTGAATAATCGCTTGAGATAAGCAATTTTTTTATCCGTAATACCAGAGCATGTTACACTGTATTAAACCATTGGTACAAGCCGTTACGAAACAAGAGATACACAGTGAAGAAAAATATGACAAAAACTCCGTGAAAAAAAGGCCCGAACGCATGTGCCTTTATCGTAATAGGCTCGGATTTTCCACGTGAAATTTTTCAGTCGCGCCACGGTTCTTGGGGTGTTACAGAACAATTTGATGATGCTGGTTCGTAGTCTAATTTTCCAACAGAGTTTGTAAGCTTCCAAATAATTTAATAATGAATATATTTTTTTGTAACTCTACCAGGTCAATTCCTCTATATTTCTCTTTTACCCAAGTTGTTTTTTATTATTTGTTTGAAAAAGTAACATGTTCTTTTTTTCAGATTCAAAATAAACAGAACCAAGTTTGAGCCTAAGATTGTTAAACTATTTAAAATAATAGCTAACTTTGTAGTTGAATATTTAACAACCCGTTATTTTTCAACTGTTATATCGATCAGCGGCTAACTTTGGGAAGATAGCAACTCGTAGGACTAGCAGCCATATACCTAGATTTTGTTTTTGAACAATTATAAACAAATTAAATGAAATAATATCCAAATTTTGTTCGTTATTAAATTTAATTTAACAAAGACATTTTCAGCATTTTACCTTCTTTACCATATAGGTACGGAAAGAATTGTAATAGGGTCAAATTTTCGATGTGCAATTTTCAACGGGTCTAAGCGTTTGGAAGTCCCGTGCGTTGAAATTCCCATCTTTCGGCTATTGGTCTGTTTGCCTGTGTATCTATCTCAGTGTCTGTCTGTGCAACAATTATCTCTTGAACGGGTATTTTGTAGGGTTTTGACCCCCAATGTCTGTGTACCAAATCGGGCATCCACGGTCCAATAGCGACTGTGCAATATCCGAAAATCGTGTTTTTCTATGGACTGTAGAGCCCAAATGGCCCAAACGATTTTGATGAAACTTGCCTAAATTCTTTTCCTTAAAGCCCTTTTACTATCTATATACTAGAACATACCCGAGAAAAAAACAGAAAAAATAAGGTATGACGAAAGAAAATATTAATTCCACAGACTCAAATATCTCAAAGAAATGTGGCACTTTATGGTAAATTATGTATGTGATCATTTGAAAGATAATTAATTTCCTTCCAAAATAAAAAAAAATTAAAATAATCATTTATAACAGACCATTATTAGCAAAGATACAGACTAATTGGATTTTTTAGTTATGTTTTTAAAATATTCTACGCATGTTCCCATGGAAGCCAGTTTATATGTTTTAGTTTTTCGACTGACTTGGAAACTATACGTCTCCCGGAATATTCCAGAGGCTCATTTCAAAGATAATAAAATGGTTTACAAACCTAAAGTTAAAAATATATATATATATATATATATATATATATATATATATATATATATATATATATATATATATATTCTTATTAGACTAAATTTAGCGAAAATAGGAAGGTCGTGTGAGTGTACAAACCATTTTTTTTTTTTTTAAATACAATTAAAATCTTTTGCCTTATTTCTCTTTGATAATACTTATATGAAGTTTTTATAAAATCGAAGTAAATCTTATCTTAAATTTGTAGTTACAGTTTAACTGTTCATTTTATACGGTACTATTACTGTATGGCTATCCATGTGTTGATGATAAGTTTTCATTCATAAAATCTTTAATACTAAAGATGAGGATGCCGAAGATATGTGTGAGTTGGAAGTTAACTATAGGAAGAATTATAGCAGCCATAGTATTAGGTATTCTTAAAGTCTATGTAATTTAGCATAGTTTTGAATACCTGCGACAGACTCATTTCGTGTACATTCTATGAAGGATGGTACCCGAGCATTTCCCAAGCGGACTCCCTACAAGAGACAACACGACCACCTAATGACGTAGATATAAATCAAAGTGCGGTGGAAAGATGTTGGGTTTTTGCAGCCATATTTCCCACAGTGAAGAGTTACCAGTCCAGTTGTGAAATGCGCAGAACCAGTCCTGAGTTCCCTCCGACTCGATATATCGCCGGCTTTGTACCATCGGATACCTCTTGCGTTCCCACACTGTCCCTATAATAGTGTAGCTTATCCTTGTCGAGCTTATTGTCAGCCGTGTTCGGAAAATTATCCTATAATGCTATGATATATTGGCGTACTTTACCAGGGTTTACCAATCTCGAAAGAAAATGTAGAAGAAATAGGGCGAATACTGAGAGACTCAGAAATATTTCAGAAGTTTATTCCAATCCTTATTAAATAAAAAAAACAAAAAAATAATGCGTTTACCTAAAATAACATTAAGCCTTATTTTATAAACTTGACAACAATCTTTGCCTCGAATGCCTGTTAATATTGCTTTAGATCTATCCTCTACAGCTCCAGGACTGGAAAATTCCAAAACTTAAGAGAAAAATCACTATCTGCTCCTATTAAGATTCAGGCTAATTTGGTAATTTCAGGATAATCAAATGGTTGTGACACCATTTTTACTTAATTAAATGAATTAAATAAAAGTATACTACAATTTATTATATTATATACATAAGTAAATAAACGTTTAAAAAGCCTTATTTTCAAATTAAAGTGCATTACATATTTGCCTTCGTTTCACCAAGATAAGGCATCTTCAGGAAAAAAACTTGGTATTAAATTTTTTCTTGAATAAATGCTTTAAGCAATTAATATGTCAGACTTTGCATTCCATGAAATTGTGATTATTAATATAAATTTTAATTGCGTACTAAATAACACTGAGAGATTATCTCTTTAACTATTTAAATATCAATACTTCAGCGATACATATACACTTAAAAGTTTACATTGAATAAACGCTGAAGTATATACATACATTTATATATATATATATATATATATATATAATATTCTCGGTTATCTGAATATGTTTTATTCCTGTACTAGAAATAAGTAGATAAATTTTCTCGTATATATATATATATATCGGAATGAACCAACTAGATATTAAAATTAAAATTATATTAAATATAACCTTAAAATACCATCGGGTAGTATAATGAATTTGTATGTATCTGTTTAGATAATATGTATTGTACTGAGAAATATAGTGTAAAAATCTCTGAGGAGGAGAAAAAAAAAATAGATATTAAAATAACTATAAACAATTTTATATTTAATGCCATAAAAGTGTGGAAAATGTTTGAATTAATGAAGCTAAACATACACAATAATAAAAAATAATTTGACCTAACTCTGTTACTACTTCAAAAATGAACATTTGCAAAACTGATCATGAACTTGGCCACCATAACTGGCCTAAATTGACGACAGCCTGGTCCAAAATGGATGTGAACCAATTTCCCTTTAGCTATAGTTAAAACGTTTCATCAGCTTACGGAAGCAGTTTATTGGTCGTATCCGGGGCGCTCTCCGATGTAGAGTAGCAATAGCCTTTCGTGTCGGTTGGCACGCTTGCACTTAATGCGATCTAAATGAAACAGTGGCGTACGTTGGGGAGGGAGGGGGATCAGAAGGATATAAACCTCCATTCTCCTTTCATTTAAAAAAAAAAAAATAAGATTTTAAAACAGTCAGTTGACGTCCGCATGAAAGATAGAAGGATCAATCTAATTAGGGATTGATAAATTATTTGCCCATAGAAGTGGCAAATAATTTATGTAAGTTGAATTAAAAATACAAAACTTATGTTGGTGCGTTTTAAAATCACTTCTATAATTTTGTTTTTATTGAAAACTAGTTTCGAATGCTACACATTCATCTTCAGTTCTGAAAACACACAAAAATTCAAAAATAAGCAATTCAAAATACAGTTTGGTATCATTATAATGAGAATCATTACAATATTAAATTTATTCCCATCATCAACAGAAAAAACATTTACATACCGGAATCATTTGAAAAACCCTGACCCCTAAACAGCTTATTTATAAACACCCCTCCTATCTTCCATTGCTAGTTAAGTGCGAGAACAAACCAATACAAACTTTTCTGTTTGATATAATCTACTTAAACCTTGGTGAGTACCAAAATTCTTGTCTCGATTAAATTCATAGTTCATAAATGTTTTATAATACCAATTTATAATACTTTTAATTTAATACGTTTAATAATACCAAACTGTATTATGAATAGCTTATTTTTGAAATTTTGTATGTTTTTAGAACTGGAGATGAATGTATAATTCATACAAGCTAGTTTTCAATAAAAACAATTATAGGAATTATAGAAGTTATTTTAAAACACACCAACATAAGTTTTGTATTTTTAATTGAACTTACACAGAACTAGTTTTTATTCCTAGGCTAAAATAAAAATGGTAATAATGCATATGTTTTAGTAACGGTATAATTAAGAACTATAGTATATGTCAGCCTAAGTAAAAGACTATGGCCCTTGAGTCATTTTCAATATTTTTTATTCTGAGTGATCGTTAGATAATATTAAGAGACTTACTTTCGCTAACACTGGACATACTCAAATCAGAAGATAAGACCCGCAATGCACATAAGAAGCCGATATCTTGAACGAAGTGGAGGATCGCGAAGAATAAGAAAGATGGAGCGATAGAAAGGAGAAGTGAGGCCAGAGTAAACTAGTAACTGCGAAGGGCTTTTTTATTTCAAAATCAATAGATCTGCTCCCGGGCCCTTCTCAGCTTCTGATTGCTTTCCCTTCCTTATATTCACCGCCCCTTCTTCTGTCTAATGTTTCCAGCAATAATGTAGTAATATTTTAATTTAATTACTTTAAAAAAATAATCAAAAATATTATTTATATATTAAAATACAAGAAATCTTGGTGTTGAACTCAAAGAATCTGTTTATCATTCCAATACTTAGACGTTCATATTCATGTAAACCTTATTTAAAAAAAAAAGTAAATAATTTTGTAACTATAAATAAATGCAATCAAAAGTCTCAACACAAATTTTATTTATAATAATAATTTATTTATGCGTGGCATAGTATCAGCTATTGAGCCATTTTAAAGCGCATCTTAATATATATATTAATGTATATATATATATATATATATATATATATATATATATATATATATATATATATATATATATATATAATTAACAAAAATGTAATAATTAATTATTGATACATTTAATAATTTTAATTTCTAACTCTAGCTGAAGGATATAATTTTAAAGTGCAGTTTAAATAAAGAATAAAATATGTATCATATAAAAACCTAAATGATCAATAAAATATATGCAAATATATTTAGTTAAAAGTGTGCAGTATGAGCAAAACTAAATAATTTATAAAATTTTCGTGAGAGTTATTATTACAAAATATATTTTTTTTATAAGTGTTCGTTAAAATATTAACAATTTTCAGTTTTGGAATTCCTTTTAATTAAATTAGAACTTTCAATTTACTTTTTCTTATTTATATGATTTATGATTAGTTGTAATTTAAGATTATGTAAAGATTCTCAAGCACTCGGTGTATATTCAAGCCGTGCAGTATATGTTTACATATTTATTTATGCGTAGCATAGTATCAGCCATTGTGCCATTTTAAAGTCATTAATATGTATATATGAACCTTGGCAGAAAGAGCACTATTTATAAATTAGATTATGGTTGAGGATTATGGCAATACTAAATTGAAGTATGTAATAATTTTTTTTTGCCAATCTCATATAAGAAATCATAGAAAAAAAAATATTATTTTGGCTAAAAACTGGTTTGAATTGACACGGGACCAAATCACACGGTTATCATGATCGTTTTGATTGGACAATTAAAAACTGAAATATAAATTAAGCAAACACATATATAAGACTCCAAGAAAAAAAAAAAAATATTGAGTACACCAAATTAAAATTTTGCAGTCAAAAACACTTCAAACATACAGCACCCATACATGCCACATAACGACATATAAGAATCTACTAGAAACATTTTCACAACTGGAAATCAAAACACACTCGTACAAAACGCACATGCCAAATTAATGAATGGCTGATGAGGAATGTAATGGATTTTCGTAGGTGGGGAAAAAATGTGTGAAAGAACCAGATAAGCCATCACATAATTTGTTCATAGAGCAAATTAAAATACGAAAGAAATATAAGTATGAATAAAAATATTATTCAACAAATGTCTTGACTTCACAGTGATGTTTTAGTGAATATCACTTGATAACTCATTCCCTGACTGCAACGGCATTTTATACGAGAGAACAAAAAATGTAATCCACTTATACCACAAACTCGATTTCGAAGAGATCTCAATAAAGAATATGTTCTATTAACAAACTAACATATTTTATAATATACCTAGAACTGATTAATTATATCAATTATTAATACTGTGATAATTACTTTTTTTTATTTCCCTACCTAATTATTCATAATTATTTTATATGATAGTCATTCTCATACATTTTCTACTTTGTCATGTATCATTTTAGATAACATTAATTGTGAGCTTTATTTTATTTTTTCTTGTATTTTATACAAATGTTTTAATAATAAAAATGATGTAAAAGATAAAAAAAAATTAGAAAAATAATTGCAAAACTACTAGAAAAGTTTTAAAGGTAAGCGACATTAAAAGTAGAAAACACACTGACAAGCAGAAATCCTACAGAGGAAGAACAAGTTCAAAGATCTCACCCTCACTACCGGAGAAGGGGCAATCCCATTGGTCGATTTAGTGACAGCTATCTACGAGGCATCACCACTAGAAGAAGTGGAGGGGATGAATATAGGCTTAGGGAGGAACGGGGAGTCTTCATCTCGATTTCGAATCCTCTTAATCGATTAACTCCACTCCTCCCAATCGATTTGCTCTAGGACTCATCGGACACTCAAAGCACACCTTCCCGTCATATCAAGTCCCATTTCCCCATTTCCTCTCCTTTATAAAATCCCTAGCTAACTTCAGCTAACCAAGATAGCGGCCTATAATCTTTATTTTTTTAATATAAATTATTTATATCATTATTAACATTATATTATTATATTAATTAAAAGTTATTCAATGAAGATCATTACATAGAATCAGATAATGGATTGATGAATTATTTGTCACTTCAATAATTTTGTTTTTATTGAAAACTAGTTTTAAATGTTATACATTCATCTTCAGTTCTAAAGACACACAAAAATTCAAAAATAAGCAATTTAAAATACAGTTTGGTATTATTATACCTATTAAATTAAATGTAATGTAAATTAGTATTACAAAACATTTATGAATTATAAATTTCAATAAAAATGAGTTTTCAATAAAAACAATATTATAGAAGTGGCAAATAATTTATCAAGCCCTAATTAGATTGATCCTTCTATACTGTCATGCGTACGTCAATTGACATAGAATCAGGGCTGTTTTATAACAAAAAAAGGATATGGTTGTCGTACCAACTCAACAGAAAGTTAATATTGAGGTAATCCATCATCTACTGTTTAAGGAGGACCAACAGTCTATTGATAAATGAATATGAAAAATATCGTTACGTTATTAATGCGTTTTTCGCATTCTGTTAAATAATAACTTATCAGTTTCTGGAAATTCAAAAAGATAGATAAGGAGAGAAATTAGAAAAAAATCTAAAACACTATTGAACAAAAATAAATGCGATTAAAATTAATTTAACTACGAAATTTGATAGGTTTTCAAAATAGATGTAATATATTAAAATTAATATAAAATCAAGTATAAAATGGTGGGCGCTTTGATAAGTTAAATAAAACGGTCATTCCATTGTGCTGTTTTATTCGTATTTAAGTTTCTGCCCACATTTTAGCTCATCATCAGAGTATAAACGAAGAAGAAACACGATTTTTGAAGACGAAGACAAAAGCCCGTGTTTTTCGTAGATAAATTTCCTTGCTTTTTTAATAAAATTAAAAAACTTATAACCTTTCAAAGGTATTTTCAAGATTTATTTGTCTAAAAGAAAAAAAAATCAATAATGGATTGGGAAATGGCACAGATATATATCGAATCTTAAGTCCTTCCAATCCTATACGTGGAACATATCAACTCGACTTTTTTTTTTTTAAATATAAATTATTTATATTATATTATTATTATTATTAATAATATATTCTACTTATTAGAAATTATTCAATAAAGATCATTAAATAGAATCAGAATTGTTTAATAACAAAGAAAGTTTATGATTGTCGTATCAACCCAACAGAAAGTTTATCCTGAGGTAATCCACCCTCTATAGTTAATAGACATATACATAGACTTTATTGCTAGTTTATTAATCTGGTTTACACCATTCAATCTCTCAGAGGGAAAACCCCTTAAAAATCCTTAAATCTGCCAGAGGAAACATCGGAGCAGTTGAGTGCAATGATTTCATGTTGATGGTGTGATATTTGGTCGAGAATCTGAATGAAAATGAAAACGTGGTAACCTGTGAGTATTTCTTTTAGTACTATTAATTATCAAATATATACTGATATTTGGATTATTAAATATTTATATAATCATGTGATCTTAATCGAAATTCGTTTTTCAGGCCATCTTAATTTTCAATACAAATGCTGACACTTTTATTAGCCCAAATTCATTTAAACAAGAAACTCTTATTTTTTAACATTTTGAATATTCGCTATTATATTTTTCAGTCATAATTATTAAACACATTGTCGTGTCAATGTAAACAAGCGTTAAAAAAAAAAAAAATAAGTGGTGCTTTTTCCAGGCAATGAACTAACTATATTTTTTTGTAGGATTCTCTCTTGTAATTCTCTCTCCGTCCTTTGAAATAACACGTGACTGTATCCCTAATAGCATGACTAAGCGTCCTATGAAATAATCGAGCCAGCTATAAAAACATTTTTCTTATCTCTTTAGGAAAGTTTTTAAAGTATTGTATTTTTTTCCTTTTGACCCAGATAGAGTTTTCTAAAAATACGGAACTGCCGAGTAAACATGAGAGTAAGCAGTGGTATGACTTTGTACTCGCCTAAGCTTCTGAGAACTGCAAAAACAGAACTCAAACTTCATTATCGAGGAGGAAATTTAAGATTAATTTTTACTTAAATTTAAAGAATACAAAATTATAGAACCCGTTCCCTCCAGTTATGTTTAATCTTATTTTGTCATTCTCTACAATTAACAAGATAGGATGTTTATCTGGGCAAGTTTCTAAGATAAAATCCCTATATAGGACATAAAAAACTCAATCCGAACAAATCAACTTTTAGAGGACAAAGGCTCTTAACTCCCAATTTAAAGCAAATGGCTTACATGACCGCAATGTAGTTATTATGCGAAGCCATCCTTTTGAAAAACGAAATTCTTTCGTGCTAAACCACAGTATTAAGGCTTTCTATATTTCCAATAGAATTAACAAAAAGAAATTTAATCAAGCCTTCGTAACTGATTATTCTAAAAATGTTTCATACTCACACGAATTATCTAGCTTAAAATTTGTTATTTTTTTACTAGGCATGATAATTTTTTGGGATTAGTGTATTATGTGTAAGCGTTGTAGACATAAAACTTCAAAATCGAGCCTGATTGCTCAGTTAAATATCTGATGTGTACACCTTTCGGCTCATCAATTTCAACAAACATTTATTTTATTACTTGTATTGATATAAAAGTATAACTTACCTAATTTGAGATATTTTAAATTATATTTTAATATAATATTTGGTGAAAGTCTAATATGACCTTCAAGTAAAGTGACTTCAGGTTCGCCAATTTTAGCTAAAATTTATCATGTTATTTATATTAGTATTTAAGTCTTAAATTCCAAATTTTAGAAGTTTTACATTATATTTTAATATAATTTTTGATGAAAATCAATAATGACCTTCAAGTAAAGTACTACTCCCGGTGGTCAAATAGTGACCAAAAAAAGAGGTTCACAACTAGATTTTACAGTAATCCAAATTACAAAATTTTAAATTTCTACGGCTATCCGTTTTTGAGTTATGCGAGATACGTACGAACTAAAGTTCGTACAGACATCACGACGAAACTTGTCAAAATGGATTATTTCCGTTGAAATTTTAAAACCGAACCTTTATTGTGTACAAGGAAGTTAAAATTAAAAATACACTTTATAATAAAAATAACATTATATAAAATAATATCCAATATTTTTATGCAATTCTACTATACGTACAGCTTAGACCCAAACGTGGACACTATACAAAGCATTGCCTTACTGTATGTTTCAATGCTGACAGCACCTAAATACAACCATTTTCTCCTTGAATACATCTCAGTATTATGTTTTATCATTCAAATGATATGCGAATTCAAAATTCGTAACTGTGATATAAGGAATTAACAACCAGAAAATTGTCTATGTACATAAAAAAACGTCGTGCCGGGCCGGAAGAAAAATAAAATAAAACTAAGGAAATTAATTACAAATCTGCGCTAAGAGTCCACCAAAAATTATAAAATCCATTTAATATCTGAGAAAACATAACTATAATGATATTGCTTAAAATCTGGTTTAATTACTCGGTTTTCATTTTTTCTCGATATCTTTAATGTCCTTCATGAATCTGAACTAACTGATAAACAACCCTTACAGAGTGACATAGAAATCGTTTCAGCAGTTAATGGCAAACAGAGGTCTTTATAAAGAGTAACGACGATGTCATTTTTTACACATCATTTTTCTGGACTCGGCAAACTTTAAAACGGGTAAAATAAGTGATAAAATACTTCAAAAACAAAATTTTTGACGCATTACCACAATATACTCTTTAAGTTGTTGATGAAGTTATAACGACAAAAAAACTTAAGACGATTTAAGATGTGTTATAAGAACTCTTCCTCTACTCCTAAGTCCAATACGTTGAGATCATGAACTCATTTTAAATCCATAGGTATGCGAGCACATAACATTCTAATTTCGGCCCAATTACTGCCGTCCCATTTTCTTAAAAAATCCGCACGCTCCTCCAAACTGGAAGCAGATGGTTCGTCCAGCTACTGGAGAGGTCCCTCCAGTAATCGGATGAGGCGGCGGTAGCTGGAGGCGATCCAAGAAGAGGGTGACCGCCGTTGGCCGCGTTCCAGGAGCCACCGATCTGCCAATTTTCGCCGCAACTTTCCCCCCGACAACGGCCGAATTTCCTCGACGCTCCTGAGTTATGCCTCGAGATAAATCCGGGAATATTTAGCCATTTCTCTTTCTCCGCCTTCCAATATAATCCTCCAGAGGCCGTTTTAATTTAATCCTCTCCCTTTTAATTGAAATCCTGGAATCTGATTATTAGATTTCTTTTGAGCGCTATTTCTCTTTTACATTTTTTTTTCACCCCACCCTACCTCTCTCAAGTGCTGCGCCTAACCTAATTCAACCTTCGGCATGAATTGATTTATCCGTTTCTCTTTTCTTCTTCAGAACGATAATCTTAATTTTCCTAATGTAGAAACTTTAAACAGAAAGTTTAACGAAATTAAAAATTTGGATTTCGAAGCGAACTGGCATAATTCTTGTAGCAACTAAGGAAAATTATTAATAAAGTATCAAAACTCTGTACATTCAATAAATTTCATCGAAAAAAAATATATATAAATCAATCCTATTTAGAAGAGTCATTTATTGTTACTTCCATTAGAAAAATAAAATACTTCTGGCCTGAAGCCAATTTAAGACAAGAACCCTATATCATAAAAAAAATGAACAACTATCACTAAAAAAAAAGGGACAGTGAAAGTGGACAGTATAGTCCGGAATATCGTTGACTAAAAAAAATTATAATTGAAAATATGACGGGTATACACCTTTATATATTGTTCCAGGAAATGAATCACCAATAATTTAACAAGACCCTTCTAAAAAAGTAATTAATTATACAAGAATTTTCATCATTAATAAGTATGAACATAATCGCCTTGGATATGATTTTGAGGATATAAAATATAAATTCATTCATTGAATAAAACCTTTAAACCCAGGGCTGCTCACCCAAAGGCACGCGTGCCATTATGTGGCAGGCTTTGGGTTCAGAATCGGCACGCGGCCGGCCAGTAGGTTTTAATTTTTTTATTCTTAATATTATTATTTAAAAAAAAATAAGTTCTCTTTCTGGAATGAAAGGATAATTTAGATTCGGCATGTTTGATATAAGTAACGAAATTACAATTTTTATAATAGAAATTTAAAATCATATGAAAGGGCGTTAATGATTGTCGGAAGGGGCGATGGACCAATGGCGGTGTATAAGTAATTAACTGTAAATTTATAAAAGAAGAAAAATATTTTTAAAAACAAGCACCTATACTAGATAAAAATAATTATAGTGAAGTGGCAGAGTATATGGAAGGGGAAAGTACAGTTGAGGCATTCCTCAACCTGGCGGATCCTTGGTTATGGCACGCGTTATAAGAAGATTGGGCATCCCTGACTTAAACCTTAGATAGAAATACATCACTTATCAGCAATGCTGCCCAATATATTGGATTGCAACATGACACAGCGTACTATAAACACTCTATATTTACTATAAAATACTCTATATAATATATATAAATACATTTTTCATTATATTTCCATTATGACTATTTATCTTAACTGTATAATGCTATATCTGTTATTTTTATTTCTTTTAATGTTTCTGCTGTACTCTCATTTTCCTCATAATTTTCTTCTCCAATATTTCCCACTTCTTAATTAATATAAAACCTTAATACAATTTCGAAAATTAAAGAGCTAATCAATGTTAAAAATTTTAATTGCGCAGGAAAAATATGTATAAATAAAAATAATTATCCACTCCGTTGATTACTATACATGATGATGGTGGATATTCTCGGCTAACATCCCTAATATTGACACCTAGGTCTTCTAAAAAGTTCCTAGTTCTGTTTGAAATCGTTCCTCGAGGCCCAAACCAGAGGCATCTCACGTAGAACTCTCTCTCTCTCTCCGAAGGTCTCGCGGAGTTTCTTTTTCAGAAAAGGGATGCACTTCTCGTATACATCTTTCTATTTCCCTTTCCATTCCACCCGCCTGATCGAGGTGGTTGCTTTTCAAAGCGCATCCTGTTGGGTCTAGGACCAATGCTTTCCTTCCGGTATTGGAAAATGCTACTGTATCGGCATATCTCGCAGATCATATTTTATTTACAATAGGCCTCGTCGAAGCAGGTGAAGTCCCTTTCCCTGAGAAGCCTTGTCAACTCATGTTTGATCCAAGTTGAGGAGAAAGAAATGAAGGAAATTAAAAAAAAAAAAAAAAAAAAGTAAATTAATAATATATAATCGAGCCTAACGAATTTTGAAAACTGCGAGACGCCGAGACTACAACTTAATATTTAAGATATTTTCTTCAAAAAAATTATTTTAAATAATATTGGAATGGCAAAATTCGGTGTTGAAGCCTTTGGAGCCCCGATATTATTCAGAGCACATGCAAAAAAAAAAAAAAAAATTAAAGTACGGTATCCAATAAATAATGAATCAATCGTTACCTAAATAGTTTTAGATAGAATTTAAAAAAAATCTAATCATAAAAAAAATTGTACGACAGTCGGCAATAGGGTTTGAGGTTGCTTAAAAAATAATTCATTTTTTATCCTCTTACTATTCTATTATGCATGGCAAAAAATATCGACCCTCGACTACGTAAGAGATCAACTTTAAAATTGCATTTATTAGCCGAAGTGCCAATGATGAGTGTCTTTGATCAGAAGGGGGAAAGGGGGAGGGAAAGATCTCTCGAGGACACCCCTTCACTGTCACTAATAACGCCTTCATTACTTCATGTCATTACTAATTTTTCTCCTTAGCTTCAATAGTATAAGGCAGTTCTAGGATTACATTCAGACTTATACAATGAATAATAGAATAAAAAATCTGCATAAATAAATTATAATAATAATAAAAAAAAAAACCAACGAATGGATGAATATGTTCTTAGCAGTTTTCAAAAACGCTGCAAATCATTACACAATGGTTTATTATTTCCACTTAGTAATATTTCAAAAATATCTATTCTGTCCAAGTAAAAAAAATGAAGCAGTAGGCACCAAAGGAAAAGAAATTTGAAGCTTGTCACATGATGATCGCCCTGAGAGTGCCGAACTGGGAGTGTTAATTTAAAAAACTGTGTCAATGCAAGTACGCTGTGATGCAAAATGATACAGAGGAAATATTTGATGTGCACTTCAGTAGGAAAAAAAAAGGATAGACTAAAGAAGCTAAAGGAAGTACAGAAATAATCCAAGAAAAAGCAATAAAGCAGAGAGATACGAGGAAGTCAGAAGCCCAATAGATAAGTCAGGAGGCCTATTTCAACGATGACTAGCCGCCCGGAGAATCAGTCTACGAAGTTCATAACGCTATATCTCAGCTAATAATGGTCCTATTTAAGTGATTATTAGTTCATTTTGTAGATAATTTCATCAGCTTTCGTTTAAATACAATAAAAGCACCAAACAATGGTACCGAATCTCAAGAAAATCGTTCCAGTAGTCCCGGAGAAAAGCAGCGGACGGCGTACGGCGAACGAACGTATTTTTTTTTTATTCGATATTTGGATTCTACGTATCTTGAAAGGTAAAACCTCAAATTTTGAGGGGTGGTTACAAAAATGTTTTCCTTGGTCGATTCCAAAGGTTTATTATTGAAAATAATAAACCAAAATATAGGTTTCGTATGCATAATACATAAAATATCATAGAAAAAAGGTGGACATATAAATTTTGTTTTTACTGACGCTCAAATAAACAAACATATAACATAAACGTCATTCGGCAAATTTGCAAATGATAAAAAGCGAGATAAAATAGAAAAAAAACATAAGGTCGTAAATTAATTTCATATTGCATAAATAATTACAGAGATAGAGAATGCCTAAGAAAGAAAGAAATTTGAAAATATAATATCCAATTCGGAATTTTAATTTTTAACGATAAATAAAAATTGTTAATTATAATATCATAAATATAATTTGTAAAATTATTATGAAAATTATAATCCTAGTCGCATTGGCTAGTTAATATCCCTTTATCACTTGATGGATTTTATTAAATTGGTTATATATATACACCATTAATAGAATTACACTATCATTTTTTTCATCACAATAACTCTATCGAAGAGTCGTGTATTTAATAAAAATAACATGCAAGCAAACATATCAATGTTATGACATTTAAATTAAATAATTATAACAAAAATTGTTAATGATAGTACTTGTGAGATTATAAAGTTGAATAAATAAATACAATACCCATAAATATGTAGTGAATTTTTTTTTTAATGAATTAAACAAATGAGATTAAGAACATAATAAAAGTGTATGAATTTTACAGATCCTTTTTTATAAGAAACTTTATAAACAACATATCACTTTTACTCTCCGACAAGAAACCTGTTCTCCAATATACCTCGACAATGTAGTAATTCCGCAGACAGACAAAATTCGATACCTTGGCCTGACATTTGACAGAAGAATGACATGGGGCCCACACATCAAGAATAAACAAAAAACGCTAAACCAAAGACTTAAACTGTTATATTCACATCTTTCAAAACGTTTAAAATTGAAACTTAGACATAAATTGAACACTTACACTTACTCAAGCCCATCTGGACCTACGCTTCACAGATATACGGGACAGCCAAAAAAACACACGTACAAAAACTCCAAATTTTTCAGTCAAAAACTTTTAGGACTATCACCAAAGCCCCTTGGTACATCAGCAACTTTACGTTACATACAGACCTCAATATGCCTACAGTTAACAAACACATACGGACCCACTACAAACGATTTCACGATAACTTACACGAACATCCTAACACACTCATACAAGATATGGCGACAACCAACATGCCTGACAACACCCGCAGAAGGCTGAAGAGGAGCTGGATGAGGGATCTTCTAGACTAACTATATCCGATTATCACGACAGGAAGAGATGCCGCTAGGTACTACTCTTTCTCATGCCTTTCATGCCACGTTAACAGGTACATAGCCAGCACATTCACTGGTTGTCTAATAGACAGGTGTGAACTTAAAAATAAAGTTAAAAAAAAAAATATATTTATTATGAAAAACAATTTAAAAAAAAAAAAAAATATATATATATATATATATATATATATATATATATATATATATAAAACAGACAACTGCTATGGATTTTAATTCTTTGGACCGTTTATCAAGACAGAACCTATTTATTCTTTTATTATTTTATCGCAGGTTTACTCATTTCTTATAGACATTGGAATAAGAAAAATAAAAAATTATTCTGAGAAAATAATAATTTAGATTCATAATTTGAATAATGATAGTTATTAATAATGACTGGTACCTTTATTAGTTTATATGAAACATAACAGTTTTACAAAATAATATAGTAAATGCACCTGTTTACGAAAATTGGAGAGTAAAAAGTATTTCTAACGCTGATTAATAAATATTAAGTTGTAAATTCAAAAACAGCATTTGCAATTATAACGCAATAAATTAAATAATGCACCTGGATGAATGGGAACAGCAATATAAGTAAGTATGTAGGGAACAATACACTTCAAAGAAATTGAGGATATGAACGGCTACCTAAAATTATTTATCTTTGGATAATTGGATGGAGATTAGTATTACTATATACACGCACACAAATAAAACTATGCTAATAATAGAAGAGGTTGCGAAATAGTTATTAGATATTATCATGCTTATAGGCCAAGTTGACGGCCATAGCGAATTTCTTATCCGTTGTTAAAAAGACAGATCTGAACTGGCATTTGCATTATAATGGAGGAATAATAGGACCGATGTCCACTTTGAGATGCTAATAGGGGAGCTAGAAGGGTCCCTTGGGGTAGCAGAAGAACGCACTCTCTACGATAGCAGAGCATCCGAGGGTACATCTTATGCAGAAGATTCTTCAAGAATTGCCTCGCGCTTTTTTTTTTTAAGTCGAAAATTTACAATATTACCACGGGTTATCCATGTCTTCAATTTAAAGAATATTTCGGTTCAGGCGTAAGAATATCATCATGCGTTTTATAGGTTTAAAATATTTTTATACTTAAGTGCTAAAAGGAGTAAAATCAAAAGCCTTCACTTCTGAGGAAATTCTAGTACAATTATGATTATAACAGAAAATTATTATCAACAATAATAATTTGTCTTTAGATACATGTATATAAAATTATTTCTTCTTTTGATACAAAAATTAATATTTACAGATAAACATAATTTTCACTAAATTATTATAATTTATTTGAATTGATTTTTTTTTTAATTGCATATATGATTTCATTATTTAACCATTTTAATTAAAAAATATTTAATTATGTCAGAGAGAACAAGACAAAAATCTAAAGCGAAAATAAAGAAAATAATTTATAAATAAAAAATATATCAATATATATTTATTGATAATGTAATAAAATTTTATTTGTTGGTATGGTATTCGTTTTATTCATATACTTTTTTTATTTTATTATTTTTTTTTTTTGGCAGAAAATAAAACTAAAGATTGAAACAGAATATATATTGTGTTATGTAGCTAACCCAGGTATTTTTGTTTCCTCTCACAAACTGAATGTTATTTGAAAAATAAAATAAAAATTTAAAAAAAGGAGGATTCATAATATGAGATGCGGACGTGCAAAAAGAGATAAACTCATGTTTTACCAATTTTTATATTATTAATGTTTTCCACATTGTATAGCGTCCACTTTTTACAGCATGAGCTTAAACCCTCAAAAATTATTTTACGTTTAATTTATTTTACGTTTAAAGATTGGGTAAACACCTGAATCATGCATAGTTTTGGGTTTCCTGAAAATAAATTCATAAAGGATTTATCTTCATTTGCATCTCAACGCCTCATATATATGTATGGATTAAAGACCGTGTAGATATTTTTTTAACTTACTTGGTCCAGCCTCTTTCCCAATTTTCAGAATTTACTGTGCATCTTCGTTTATTCATCTGGGCTATCAGAGAATAGATGAGTCAAGTTACTCGCTATTGTATTATATATTATATTATATATCGATTATAAGCCAAATGGACAACGAGCGAATATTAATAGAAGGCCAGGACACTATTTTATAATGCACAAAAAGTGGTAAAAATACTAATGGAAAGGTTTGTTTTTTAGAGATTAGAGTTTACTTATCGTCTTAATAATAATAATAATTTTATTCGATGTTATTTTTTGAATTTACTATTTTTAATATAACCATTTTAATTGTTATCGTATTTTAACATTTTACAGTGTTGGACACAGGCGTAGTAATTCATTCGCTAACTTGTACTATATTATGAAACAGAGGGTGTCTATAAAGTAAAAATCAGTAAATTAAAAAAAATTAATAAAATTATTATTATCTAATGACAATAAATAACTTGTAACCTCTCAACACGAACATTTCCACTTATATTTTTCTTACTTTATTTTGTTGGTATGAACTTTATTTTGTTATTTTATTTTCTTATATTGTTATTATTATATTATTAAACAGAGGGTGTCTATAAAGTAAAGTACAATATATTATATATTGTTAAAATGTTATAACACGATAACATTTAAATTAGTTATATTAAAAAACAGTAAATTAAAAAAAATAATAAAATTATTATTATCTAATGAAGATAAGTAACTTGTAACCTCTCAACACGAACATTTCCACTTATATTTTTCTTACTTTATTTTGTTGATATGAACTTAATTTTGTTATTTTATTTTTCTTATATTTTTATTACTTTATTATGAAACAGAGGGTGTCTATAAAGTAAAGTACAATATGTTATATATTGTTAAGATGTTGAAAACACGATAACATTTAAAATAGTTATATTAAAAAATATAAAATTAAAAAAAATGAATAATTTTTATTATCTGATGACAATAAGTAACTTGTAACCTCTCAACACGAACATTTCCACATATATTTTTCTGAATTTATTTTGTTGATATCACCTTTATTGTATTTTATTTTTCTTATATTTTTTATTGCTTTATTATGTAACAGAGGGTGTCTATAAAGTAAAGTACAAGATGTTATATATTGTTAAAATGTTATAACACGATAAGATTTAAATTAGTTATATTAAAAAACAATAAATTAAAAAAAAATTATTATCTAAAGACGATAAGTAACCTCTATCCTCTAAAAACGAACATTTCCACTTATACTTTTCTCACTTGTACTTGTACTTTAGTACTTTATAATGAAATAAGACCCAGGGAGGTTCTTTGATTTACTGAAAGAGTGCAAACTGGAGCTTATCCAGTCATGAAATAGTGAGGCAATGTATTCTAAGTTGTTTATGGATACTAAATTTTAAGATCAATCATAGAATATTTCATTGTTTATTTGTTGTTACTGAGACACGCCGTTCAAAAAACCAACCACTACGTTTGCTTAAAATATTTATTAATAAATTAGACTCATTTATCTTTGCTTATTGACGATGAAATGCCTATCTATCGGCTAACTTTCCATATAACTAGGTGCTCTGAGGTGCCAAGTTAACCCTTCATTGGACTGCAGTAGAGACCAAAGCCCCTCCTATAAGGGAGCTATAAAGCCCTAACTGCCCTTCCTAACTCGGCTCGCTTACACATTTACACCCGACTCCTCCTTTAAAGGGCCACTGACCGTGTGTCGACAAATATGAACATAGTCCACGATTTCCTAACAGTGTGTAAGTCGTTAATTCATTTATATTGAGGAGAATTATCATAACGAGTTCCAAACTTTGAATTATAATGTTAATTAAAATTACCTAAATAAAGATCTCTTATTTCTTTTTTAATATTAAAAATTAATGAGGAACAACATGTAAAACCAAGCTCAGGTTTTTGTAGTTTCGATAGTTTATTTTATAAAAATATCAAAAAATAATTTTATTCATATTAACACTCCTTGAAATAGTTTCAGGATCATGCACTTCTTCACAACTTCTCTCACAAAAATACAATGGAATATTTTTTTTTTTTTTTTAGAATGAGGGTAATATAATTCTGTGAACTGTGAAGCTGAAAATAAATTTTAAATGTTCCAATTTAGTTTCTATGGAAATTCCATTTAATTTCCATAGTAAAATATATACCATTAATCTATGCCATTAAACAATATAAAAGTAATCATTTTTTTTTTATTTTATTATTTATTGAAATTTACAACTGTATTACAATTCATACAAGTAAATGTGAAGTAAGAATATAAGACATGGTTTTCAGAAGCCTCGGAGGATTATCAGAAATACATGGGGATGAAAGGCTACGAACAAGAGGGTTGATGTGGGCAAGGAATTTGGAATTAAAGGAGGTATATCTATTTCGGGCTAAATCTACAACAAATGGGATTTTGAGGTCTTTGTGGATAATTTTATTTGTGACGAAAAAAGGAACATCAAGGATTTTGGATTGTAAGGATTGGATGCAAGAGGATTTTCATTGTTTGTTACAACAATCATTTCAGTTTATAATTTTTCGTCACTCCCTTCATTTTTCGTCATTACCTTCTATGACTACATGTTAGATATGATTTTTTCTAAAATCTTTAGCATTCCAACAGTATAATATATGTACCGCTGGAAAGTACTAACATTATTAGAAATAGTAAATATAGTAATCTTATTCCCAGGAATTCGTTTCCAATCTGGTAAAATATTTCTCCACCAGTTAATTATAAAATCCTTTCATAATATATATTTTCTATGATTGCTAATAATGAGAGACGATTACGTCCATTAAGAAATAAAATCTTTTATAATACATAAAATAATGTCATTAAAGTATAATTTGGGCGTTATTTAAAAGTGAAGATACAGAAATAAAGTATTTTGAGAAGTTATAATGTCGAATTTCATATTTTTTTAAATATTCGAAATCAATGAAGAATTTTGGTTTAAGTACATGATGAGGAAGTATGACAGTACAAGGAGTAGATGTGGTCAGCATCCAAGCGCAAAAAAAAAAAAAAAAAAACCCTACGAACATGGGTCAACAAATTTAGTCTTGACCAGTTTAAAGGCCAAAAACATGAAAAAAATACGTTTAACGATATTTTTTGGCATTTAATGAAGAAACGAATCCTTGTATAAAAAAAACGGATCGAAACTAAAGTGATAGAGAATTCGATTCTGCGTGTGATGAGACCGATATCAGCTGGATAAATAAAACATACGATTATTCGTGAAATACCGGCGTTTATATGATTTTCACAATGACTGGCGAATCTCGAATTCCCAACCAACTTGTTATTTCTAGTAAAGTTGGTTTTAGGTTGTTATGCTAAAAAGAAAAAAAGAAAATCTATAAACGGAGAGACTCGGAACCAAATTTGTTCAGAAAAGTAAATGGGGATATAGAATTGAAGTAGAACTTGACTTTGAAAGTCATGTAAACTCCGTCAATTCACCAAAGATCCTGTGTTTTCTCTATCCAGCTACTATTGGTCTCATTCGGCATCAAATCTAATTATCTATCATGTTAGTTTCGATCCTTTATTTTATACAGCCGTTTCTTCGTTAATTGACAACAAGTGTCGAAAAAGGTATTTTTTTCATTTGTTTGTCCTGAAAACTGGAGAAACGATAACTTTTCTATAGTACTCAACTGATGTCCGCATTTAAAAAAAAAAAAAGTGTGGGGTACGTAATTCACTGGTTTTAATCAGTTTATCCTAAGGTCGTCATGGTTATTTATTATTTTTTTTAAGATATGAAAAATATAAATACATTTTTCCATCCATTTTTAAAGTCTAAAAAAAAAATTGATAACAATAATAATGTCATTTAAGTAGTAAATAAACTGGATCATACGACAGTGAAATTTTAATTACAAACAAAAAGACTAACAATAATAAATAAATACATACAAATAAAGTCATATATACCTGGAAGACATATTAGTAAGGCACAAGACCCTAAACGGTAGATATAGGGGGTTCCTGTATTTATTGCCTATTTAATCGAACGCTGCCATGGAGACGGATAGCTTTGCGGCCCCCCGACGGAATGATGTTTCCTGTACACTTGTCGCTTACAAACAACACTTCAAATGTTGTCGAATCTTTGGATGGTGTTGTTAAACATTATAGTACTTTTATAGTAGTTTCAGTTCTTATGAATGGAATGCTACTTTCGGGATGAAACACTTTCCCTTTACAACTATATATATATATATATATATATATATATATATATATATATATATATATATATATAAACAAATTGTATAAATATCATTATTATCACCAACCAAGTTATTTGCGTATTACTCAATAATTTTCTTACAAGGTACTCAATTCTCAATTTCAATCAACACTCAAAACAACTGTTAACAATTAAAATAGCACATACTTTTATTTGATAAAAAAATATTTTTTTTTCTAACAATTAATTAGTATTTAAAGAAATATATAAGTGTAGTTAATAATCTAAATTAAATTGAAAGACAAACATTATTAATAAAGTTTTAAAGGTCCGCTTATGGCATTACAACAAGGCCATTACGATTATTTATATTTATGTTTTGAATTGAGTGCCTTTGCTGTTGAAGAATAATTTATTATTATGTTTATTTTTAATTTTATTATTGCCAGGTAGTTATTTTAAATTAACTTAAATTTTAAGATTTGATTAATGTTCTTAAGGCTGGTTTCCACGAGTAAGTTTTTTGATCAAAGCTTTGATAAAAAAACTTACTCGTGTAAACTATACCTTGCTGTTGATGTTACATCATTGTTATTTTAAATTTATTTTACTTATTAATAAATTAGACCCTATTTGTAATAGAAATCGTGCAGAGAACCGAATGTAAATAAATAAATAAAACCAGAAAAACAATGTATTTATAATGAAAGCAGCCGAAATACATTGTTTCATACAAGAACAGTATACTATTATAGATAATAATCTATTGTAGATATATAATAATATTAATAATATAGATAAATTATTTTTAATTTATCTGTTCACCATTTGTTAGTATTCATTTTTTCCCTACTTTTTCCCTTTATTGCATTTTATTTCTTTTTTCCAACTAGCCCTTCTTGATTTCATAATGTAATACAATTCATAATAGAAATAATAGCTTAGAAATAATAGATATAGTAAAAAAAAAGTTAAAACGTTAGAAACTCTAAGGAGTATAAACAAGTTATAACGTTATAGGAAGCAAACAAATAATAAATAATTATTATTGAACAAATAAAAGAAATCTAAAAAATAGTAAAACAGCTAATGCACAAAAAAGTGACCATTATTATTAATTATATAAAATTATATCAGTAAATTTTAGAGGTGGCTTATTCCGATTTTTTTTTTAAGTTCTTAGAGACGCAATACTACTTGTTAAAGGCAGTCAAAAATAATTAATAATAAACGAAAATATATATTTGCCGGTTCAATGGGGGAAGCAGTAAATAAAAAATAAAATTCATTTTTAAAAATTAAATATAAAAAGTTGAAGAAAAAATATATGAGAATAAATTAACAGAAATGACATGTGGATAAAGAGGAAGAGAGGTAAATAAAAAAAAGCCTAAATCTCCAACAGAGTAAAGTAAACGTCTTGTTTGCAGGGTCCTAATTGATCCTAACGAAGGACCCTCCGAATATTAAGCACGTAAACAGACATGAAGGAAATTCGATTTTTGGCCGGGCAGCGGGGAGAGGGATGCTGTGGGGTGGGAGCTATGACTCAGAGCGTAGTATTGATCACACTAAGACGGCATCTCATGGCAGCATCCACTGACCCCACCGCCATATTTACAAATTTCTATTCCCCGCGGGAGGGGGCGCTGCCGTCTTCGCACGTGGTCCTCCGGGCCGGATCGCCCGCGAAGCTCCCGTTTTGTTTACTTGCGTTAACATTCCGCTGGTGTATTACTTACTTATTTTAATAGATTAATATATTTTATTTACAAATTATCTCATCAAAACAAAATATTTCATCCAATCGATTGAAAAATTAAGATACATATTTTATACGATATATTATTACAACCTAGTTTAAGGACTAAAAATTTAAAGTATGAGATTATTTATAATTTATAGCTTTGTATATTCAGTTGACACGAAAAGATATTAAAATAAAAGTAAATAAAACAATTTTAAGTTTTATAATATTTATTTTAATTTAAAAAAAAAAAAATAAATGTTTAATTAATATTACTACAATCATTACGGTCTTACTTGAAAAAAGATAGGAAATTTAAAAGTACAACATTTAGATAAATATTTCATATAAATGTAAAGATGTCAAATGCCGTTATAAAATAGTTACATTTGTTATAACGTGCTAATTACTATCTATTATATACCACCTATGGCACATCACCAGCAGCATGGGAAATAATAATATACAGTTTCTGTGAAAACGAATTATGGACAAAAAAGTAAATACAATTTTCGGATCTGTATAATTGACTTTATTACATTACTAACGAAAACTACTAATAGAAATGAAATGTGAATAAATCGAAGAGTAAATTTAAAAATCTATTTTTTAGTTACTTTATTTTATATTTAAAAAAAAAATTGATAAATATATTAATATGAGAAGTATTAATGTCAAGTTTAGAAATGTAAGTAGCCAATTCGGAAATTCTCAAAAATGAATAAAATTTCCAATTCAAATTGGTATTGTGACTATTGACATCATTGCGAAAAGAAATGTAAGAATGAACTAAACATTAATTTGTCTCTTATAAACTAAATCATTTTTTGAACTATGAAAAAAAAAACATAATACATGCGGTTAGTTGATTGTTAATCATAACACGATAATTGGTTTGATTCAAGTCGAGCTGATGTGAAGAAAAGTCCTTAAATATTTCAGAAGGGCTCGGATAACTGTTAAAGGGCAGTCCCTTTGCCCTTGGGATCAACCCTCCCGGGTCTTATCCAGGCATTTACATTCTTCCAGAAACTCTGAAGGGCCTGGAAAGCTGGAGATAGCTGCGTTCGCTTTAGTGCGATATAGGGTAGGTCAGTGATACGCGAATTAAAACGTGTTAGTATTTTTATATTTTTTATAAATAGGTTTATTTTTTTTAAATAGGTATGTACCAAGTAGATCAGAGAGAAAAAAATCTATGAAGAGAGGCCATATAATAAAAATAAATACAGAAATATAAAATAAAAAATAAAACTAATGAATAAAACCCGAAACTAATTTAAATTACTAATTGGTTTTAAATTTTTCAAAAAGTATAGTTAGAAAAAGTCCAAAAATATATTCTATCAACAAATTTAAGATAAAAATTATAGCAGAACTATTAATGATCACATATAAAATTATTGGAAAACCGCAATAGTTTTAGAATTAATTTAAGATGAAGACAAAAATATATTAGAAGAAATAAAAATTCCTATTGTATGGCATCTTTATTTCATTCAAATTATAAAGAACATAATTTTGTACGAGATTTAAGAAAATTAAATTAGAGATTTAAAATTACAATTAATAAATAAAATACAAAATTATAAATATTGAAATCAATGATCAGAGGTCAAAAAGTTTTTTTAATATTATTGCAGAAAAGTCTTGATTTAAGGTGGTATGCCAAAATTATAGCTTTAAATTTATTTTACGAAATATGTCACATATTCACAGAAAATTTGTTTAGGGTTATTGCTAATAAATTCTATGATTGGCAAATGTCTAATTCCTTTAGCCAACAATATGGAGAGAGAGGAGAATTGTTCTGCCCCCCCCCCTCCCAAAACAACTTAAAATAGTTTCCCAAAAAACAAAAGTATAAAAAAAGATGTTGATTAAAAATATAGAAGCATTTATTTACAATGAGTACAAACTGAACAGAATTGAAAAGTGATAAGAAAAATAAATTTATGATTAATGCGCTCGTAAAATCTTCAAATTTGATTTTGTAAATTATGAATCTGAAATGTCGAGCTGTTTGTTAAAATTATTGAGCTGTTAATATTATTGATGATGATTTTGAATCATTTTAAATAAATATAATTTATTTATTTACGACTGGACTGTATTCTAAAATATAAGAAACATATTTAAAGCCGTGTTGATGATGTAAGTACATACAATGATGAAAGAAAGTATATTTTGTTATTTAAATATGAATTTCACACACATGTGCAATTTGACAAATCATATTAAGTATATGCCGGATTGTATAATTGAAGAAGGGACGTGGAATGCTGTTTGGTCGGATAATGCCGGCTACTAACGAGAAGTCTGTGTAGACAGGGCTCTGTCAACAGCAACTTAAAGCGTCTCTTGTTTGGCGTCTCTGCGTTTGTTCATCTGTCGCTCGGCGCGGGTCACGTCGCTTCGTTCGTTACAAGCGCAAGCTGGACAAATATTTTGCGCAGGATCCGGATCACCGCCCACTCTTGCGAATTAATCGAGTACAGCACCAGAAGAGCAACGTCCGGGCCGGAAGTTGATAAGGCTCCGGCGTAGAAGGATATAGCCGCCAAACAGGATGGTAAGAAATAAAAATAACTGGTCATATTAAATTAATAATTAAATTATATTTATATGTAATATAAAAAGTACGCATTTCATTTTAAAAAGAATCAGTTTTTCCAGTTTAGGACTGGAAATTCGCGGTTCCTCAAATAATGCTTGTTCGTCCTAAGCGACTTACAAGCCGATATTTAACAAGAATTTTTATCGTTCCATGGTAAATATTTACTTTTTATTTTTAAATAATCATTATATAAAAATATGACTGATTTTTAACCACTTATAAACAGAAGACTAATAAACTATTAAAAATAAAATTGTTCAAATAAGAAATTGAAAAAAATAATCACCTCTACCACATCTTAAGTATTGAGTTAATCTACACTAAAAAATGGATTCAATGGGTCCACGGTTGAAAACTACGAAATAATTCTAATACTTAATTCAAATCCAAACTGAAAATAAATTTCCTGAATGATTTTTTTTTTTAATAGATATATCCTCAGTTTCTACACAAATTGGCGAACAGTTATATACACAGGTGAAATTTATAAAGTGAACACTTATTTGCACAACTTAAGGCTCAAAATCACTACAAATTCACCACACTTCGTTGAAGACCTAATGAAAAAATCGGAATTGATAAGATTATACCACATATCGAAGTCGTTTTTCGAAAAAGGCTTGAGCTCCAAAAATTCGAAATTTAGGTTTCAATTGATTATGGGACGTGAACACCAACACTATCGATTCCCGCTCACGATATATCGAAAAAAAAATTGGAAATGGTATAAAAATTGAATGCTGATAACGTAAGCACCAAATACTAACGACCCTTAGTACTCAGGCCTAAACCAGTGCTAAAAGCCTTTAAATTACATTGTAAATATAAGGGTTTAACGGGTAAATAAACTCCTACTGTAGATGAAAAAAAATAATATTTGGAGAAAAATCGTTTCAAGTGTTTCCTATAAAGTTTGCTAAATGGCGCATACGCCTTTTTCAAAAAATGGCGTCGATATGTTTCGACCAACCCCTCATCGTTCTTAAATTCCTTTAGCATTCATGGTTACAAAAATTATAAAAACATTATAATAATAATAATGTTAATGTAATAAAAAAAAAAAGATTTAGTCTGTCAGTTCACGCACGTTTCACTTTTCTGTTTCCATGAAGTTATTAGTTTTTTCATCGACTATGTCATTATATATATATATATATATAGATACATATATAATCATTAATTTAATATTAATAATATTTGAATATAAAGATTAAGGTATATAATAGCATAATTTGTTTTAATAATTACTTTCGATTGTTCTTAGAAGAAAAAACAAATTTTAACATTGGCCATGTAATAAAATCATCAATCATTATTTTTAATTATCAGTAATTATGGATGCAAAAAATTAGATTCTCCGCTTTAAAAACAATGCCTTGAATTAAAATAGGATAAAGGTTCTGGTGTTTGGAGCCAACGTCAACACTGCCAAGACCCCCGCAATGGGAGGATGACGAACTTCACGCCATATAATTGACTTTTCCGTTATGATGAAAGCAATAAAAATATGCAAAAGAAGGATAAAAAAATACAACCATTATTTCCTCTTGAAAATGTATTAATTTTCTGGGATGGAAGTGACAAGTAATACGCGTGGAATAAGTGCGGAGAGCGCTGTTCGCGGCCAGAAATGTGGAGATAACATTCAAATAGCGAGTATTCAAAACGAACGCCAGATAACGAATTTATTACAGAACAACTCCGCTTTACAGGAAATTTTGCTCTGAGTCTTTATAGTGAATACAACTCTAAATTCAATTAAAAATAATAATATATCAATTTAAATGATATTATGTCTCATCACTTATCTGTACGATTAGTGAAGGGAAAATACTGAATTATTTAGCAGATTATGGTAAACGGAACATTATCATTATACCCAAATTGCTCTCAAAAAATGACATTAGAAATCTCTAAATCCTGCATTTAGTATTTTCAAATGTAATAAAAAGGTGTAATTTTTAAAGCAATTCCGGCACAGTACAAAGATGTATAAACAAAAAGATCTGAAATTAGGGCCTTTTAACTTATAACGCTACTGTTTAAAGAATGAACTATTCATTCATAGAAGCGGTTTTTATCGAACCCGATTGACATTGATAAAGCTAAATTGAAGCTGGGAAATAATTATTAAGACCCTATTCCACTTAAAAAGGGATGATATAAATTGCAACGTGTGAATTCACTGTGAGAAAAATCAATGTAGTTTTGGAAAAAATTTACGCTTTGAGACTAGAATGGAATAACATAGGTAGTGTGCTCACTCCAAGTCCACAATAGCAGTTCAGTACAGTTGACATCCCAGATAAGATAATTTTTTGTGTCGTATGTTATTTTGATACCCTTCGCCTCTATATTGCTGCCATTGGTAACGATAATAGATTGATCTCATATTGTAAAAGACGGATTAATTTAAACTTGATACAAATATTCTGAATGGCGGGGTCCTTTTGATAATTAAACGCATTAGCATTAGGTATAGTGGGTCGTAAGCTGAGAATGACTGGCGGAATGCGAAATGGAATTGATCTGGTAATGACTCAGAGCTGGTGAATCAGGCTTCGGAAGCTGCATCGGGCCAAATAATATATGAGCCATCTTATACTGAGGCGAAGCCTGGCGGCTGTTTCCTCCACTACCGTGGAGAATCCTTTAGGCCCAGTCTACTCGGAACGGAAGCAAAAAATTGGGACAGTACATCCTGTGTACCGTCTGTCGGTTCCAGGATTACACGGTCCTCATCGATGTAAAATAAATATTATAGTAGCTAGTGGGCAAGTTACAGTAAAGATTAAATCACCATCCACAAATACTTTTGAAAAAACTACATCTACAAAGAGAAGATAGATCAGACAAAGACAGCTTACCTTTTTTTCGGTTAGTTTTTCACAGCGCCGCATCTTGCATATCTGATGGCTTTTGTCGTTCCTACAAGGTGCGCAATCACCACAATTGTCTTTTCTTTGACACCCGATGCACTCACCACACCGTTTGCGTTTCTTCTTGGCCGGTTTGTCGGACAAGTCGTGAAGATCGTCCTCAGGGTGCATAGGGTTCTGGTGGCAGGCGAGTGGGCTTTTGAAGCCCGCCGTGCTGGATATGGCCGCCACCTGCCCCGAGCTCTCAACGCTCGAACTACCCACTCCGTCACTCTCGTTCGAGCTCTCTAGGCTGGCGGCTCTGATTTTCCTCCTTTCCTTCTTCCTCGAGTCGAGGTAACCTCTTGGTGACCCGCTGTCCTCCATCTTGAGCTCGTGGTGCTCATAGCTTGGCTGGAGTTGGGTCACGATAAGGGGCTCAGTCTTTACAACGGTGAGGAGGGTGGTCTGTTGCTGAGGTTGGTAAGACCCCAGCTGATGATACTGCTGCGGCCCCTGGAAAAGGTGGATGTGCCTCTCGTCCAGGAGCTGTTGCTGTATGCTGGGTATCTCCCGAGCCTGGACCGGGGCTGGCACCAGGGGATACCCTCGAGGGGGGACTGTGGACAACGTGTGGAAGCTCGGTAGGCCGGAGTTGGGAGAACTTGGTGCGGGAGTCAGGGTGGTCAGAACAGTTCCGTCGCCGTTCTGATCCTGAGGGAAAGCGGTGAACTGGGATTGAAAGGACGGGAGTTTGTTGGCCGGAGAGCCGGGGTAATCCTGGTCCTTGCTCTCCCAAGGGCGGTACTGCGGCTGGGGAAGGAGCATCGGGAAGCCGTCCCCTCGGTCCAGGAACCTACCACTGAGCCCCTCACCGTAGTAATCCCAGGAGGAGATGTCGAGGAGCCTTGACGTCTGGAGAGCCTCGCCGTCGGTGTTCCTGGGCGGCTCATCCTGGAAGGACGAGAAGGGCGGTAGGCCGGACTTGGGGTCGGTGCCGTCCGGGACCGTCGAGGAGGGGGTCGGCGAAGGAAAGCCCCCGCCGTAGCCCCCTCCTCCTTCGCCTCCTCCATCGCTCATCCTCCCACTCGCATCCTCCTCTCCATTAATCCTCCCTGCTTCTTTATCTGAAACAGAACACGTCAAGTCATTAGTCGACAGTCAATAAGGGAACCACAAGGGTTGAGCCCCGCTCACATCACTCACAGACCTAATTGTGAAGGCTGTATAAACGTACCTGTTGCAAAGAATAAGCAACTACGTTGAGAGTTTTCAAGAAATATCAATATACTTATACCTAGGAAATTATTATCTTTAACTGGCAAAATAAATTCCTAAAATCACTTATAAAACATGTTTATAAGTTTCTTTTCACATACAACCTTAAAATAATTTCAATAGCCATAAAACAACAAAAACAACACCATCTTTAATTGTTCTGTGAAAAGAATTCCAACTATGAAAATATAGAATTATTTCTTCCATAAATTTATTACCTTTGATACCAATTTCGACAGCTATTCTATTGAGATATACATATGTGTATATATATATATATCATATATATATATATATATATATATATATATATATATATATATATATATATTTTATATGAGTATTTGTCCTGATGAAAGATCAGAGCTGCCAGTTAGGTTAGGGCAGAAAAAGCTGGGGAAGTGAAGCCATGCTTTCGGAAGAAATATCGATCGTGTTGGGTTGCCTGGACAACTATACTACGCGTCAGGACCAGCCTCCATGTTCCGTCCGCCTGTCTCATTTAGTCTCTACCTTATTCTCTTTTTATTTATTTATTTTATTTTGTATAGTTTATTTATCTTATCATTTTTATGTTGGCATATCCTATATTAGCAATAGTATAAGCTACTTTTTTTTTCTTTATTAGCGAATACACAAACTATATAAAGGAAAAAATCAGTGTTTACGGGAAAAGGGAAGAGGCATTAGGACTGAAAGACGGACGAAATAGGCGTTAAAGAGAAAAAAAGTACGCGAATCTTCAAGATTTTTAGGATCTCACATCAATAACTGACTAATTAAATTCTTAATGCTTTTATTCAAAAATGATTATTATATACTGCTCTGATATGTTAAAACACCAAAACAAAATTATAGAAGTGGCAAATAATTTATCAATCCCCAATTAGATTGATACCACCATGCGGACGTCAACTGACTACTACAATAATTTGGATATTTTATTATATATTTTATATAGTTAGGATATTTTAACTTATCAGGGCAATAAACTGAAGCAGCCTGAAACTGAAGAAACTTTGTCTGATTTGTGATAAACTTTGGGGGACTTGAAGCTTTGTATTTGGAACCTACTAAAAGTAACCTGAGGAAATATATTTTTTTTAATCGAATAAACAAAATCTGACCTTCATATGCGTATATGTATTATATTATTATATATTTTTTTAAATATTTATAATATCAGATTAAAATGTTCTAAAAATAGATTAGCATACTCGATCCAAACGCATTGTTTAAAAAAATAAGTCAATTTTGTTTATATTGGAACAAAAATTCTAAAAGAAAACTAGTGTTAAACATAAAATTTTCCTCCTAGGTAAGATATTCCTTTTAAAACCTTAGACAACACTATGGGCTTGCAGGCAGGCTCCGGAACTATAAACAAACTGTCAGAAAGGTTTCACGTAAAAACCGGTGAGCATAACATAGCACCATGTCGTCCTGGATAAACCGTAAAAAATGCTGTTAGATGGCGGTAAATACGCTAGGTCTGTTTGATCATAAAAAACCTTAAACATATGGATATTCACAAATTCAAATATACTCGTATATTATTATAAATATTTAAATCGCTAGAATAAAAATATTGGGAATTAAAGATTTTTCCTATATCTAATATGGCCATGACATTTAGATGGAAAGAATTTCTGATATTATATGCTATTAATAAATCTGATATCATTGCAACGAGTAAACAAAAGTTCTGGCTTATACCCAAAATATTTTTTTAAGAATTAGGAAAGTATTTTTTCATTTAATTTTTACTTTTGGTATTTCTTCTTAAGTAATCTTAGACACTTATGATTTAATTTGATATGATACTAATTTTGATAAAATACTTAATAATTATCTATTTATCAAGCGCAAGCAAAATATAGTGATTATACAACGAAAAATGATGGATAAAAAAAATCACTAAAACATGGGAAGGTATTGGGAATAGAAACATCTGTGATCTAAAACATCAGAGAGTAAAAACTTAAGATGGCAAATAGTATTTCAAAAATAATTTTTTCAAAGTAGCTTTTTTTGTGTTACAATAATTTGATTATTTTTTTTAAATCAATACAAATGTTATATAATGACGCAAGCCATTTGTATTTGTTAACGATCATAAGTATAGATTAGTGAGTGAACATAAGACTGTTTTTTTTTTAATCTTTCTATCTTTCTTAATATTAGTGTTAAAAAATACCCAAATTGGAACATATTTTTCATTTATTTTTCTAACATAACTTTACTGAATGATTAAAACAAAACACAAAAGTGGCATAATAGCAGTAAATTTTGTTATTTTGGTAATGACCTGGAATTCTTTGATAATATTTTTTCACGAATTGAAAAAAAATAAATAAAATTACCCCGAAATATTAATTTAAAATAAAATTATGGTTATAAAATAATTGATAAAAGTGTTGTAAAATATTTATTAAATTTATGTTTTTCAGAAATGCCACCTCACCAAAATAAAAGACGACCTGTGTGTGTGTATATATATATATATATATATATATATATATATATATATATATATATATATATATATATATATATATATATATATCCTAAAATCGTAATATATATGTGCACATTTATGCATACATACATATAATGTAAATATAAATATATACATATATTTTTATATATATAAATACACAGGTCGTCTTTATATATATATATATATATATATATATATATATATACATATTTACTTTGTGAAGTTAGCCAGTGGGAACTATTTTCTTAGTGAGAGAGAGAGTGTGAGAGGAAGAGGAGAGATCAATAATACGGCAATAGATTACAGGCTGTCCAACAGAAGTCGTCATTAAATGGATCGATATTTTTCAATCGGATTCAGCGTCCGGACCAGTCTTGCCAACTGCTCTTTGTTCGCCGTCACAATGAAGGAATATAACGTCTCATCTGATCAAATTACACGTGACCTTTTGTTGCAACTTTTGATTTATCTGATGGTAACTTATATCGATGCCGGAAGAAGAAAAGGAGTCGGACGTGGGACAGCGAACGACAGCTCGATCAAAATTCAACGTTACCATCTGCCTTGTCCTTATTTCTCGTATTTTATTTATCAATAGCCTTTAACTCGATATTCACTGTATTATGTTTGGTTCGATTCACACCTCACTGAATGTTTGCGTGTAAAACATTCGAACCAGAATCACTAAAGTTAATTGTCAGTTGTATTAATCGTTATGCGCATAAGGAACAATACGGCGTCGATTTAAAACCATGTCGCCATTGAAGCATTCGTGTCTCGAGCATATCTCCGACCCACATCCTTTTGCAAAAAAACTATTGGATACCATAACCATAGTAGGTCATGTATTACACCGTTTAAATGTCAGAGCATCAAAGCGATTAACTGAATTTTAAAAAATAATTTAAAATAGAACAAAATGTGAATGAAAGAAGTTTTGAAAGGTTAGGAGATAGCGAATGATAATTTTAGTTCCAATCCTTGAACCTCTATAACCTCATAAAAAAAAAAAGAGAGAAAATTTACGATCCTCTTCCAAAATTACTTGTTTCTGATGATAATTCTAGCATGTAGATGAACTTTGAAGAAAAAATTGTCAGTTAAATATTCAGAACTGTCTCTGCAATATATTTTTTTATATTGTTAATAAATGAATTTAAGAAACAAAATTTCGGATTTTGTATTATTATTAATATTGTTTATAAAATATGATAAAAAATCTCAAAGATATTTAGATGTGTGTATGTATGTGTATATATATGTATATATATATATATATATATATATATATATATATATATATATATATATATATATATATATATATATATATACATACACCATACTTAGTGAATTTACTTATTTTTTACAGTAAACACTTAAATAGAGGAAAATAACATATATTTGCTCTCATCCAATACAACTCAAGTAAAATGGCCTCCTTTGTTGGAATTCTCTGTATGAACTGTTCAGATGTATGAACTGTTTTCATGAACGCTATTTTCGCTAGTTTACCCACAAATTCATCTTCAACATACTCATGTAGACAAAAATTTTCGTTGATATTTTTTTAGATCAATGGTTCTACTCTGAAGTGATTGGAGGGGTGATTTTATCTCAGTCGTGCCTCATTTACTTTCTAATTCCAGCCTTCAATGGCTTTAAATTTTTTTCCGCACTTCAAAATATATTTGTCAAAGAAAATAGAAAATAGCGTCTAGACCTTTCGCGAGACGGAGCGCGGATGAAAGGGCGATAAAACCCTTTATGACATCCCGTTCAAGATTTACAACTTTCTACATATTTTAAGAAAGCCTGAACCTCATGCTGTAGGAACATGTGCCCGACGTTTCGGTAGTTATTTATACCTTCTTCAAGGGCAGCTGTCCCTGTCGCTGAGGACTATGCGAAATCCCGATGGATGACAGACGTATTGGACGACCTAGTCAACAGTTATGTAAAATGATCTCGTTATAATGTGTTTAATATTTATCGCCCTGTTGTTGTTTGAGACACATATTATCATTTATGACATTCTACTGATGTGCGATAATACCACGTCCTTGGGCAGTACTTGAGAAAACATCTGAACTCAGCCCAATGCGCTTCCATTGAAGAAAATATCTGCATATATTTATAGGACTTGTTAAAAATAGATCATTAAAAAATATTGCCTAAGGGAAAACTGAATTTAAAAATCGGGAAAACTATACGTTGTATTTAATGTAATTTACGTTGTATTTAATAATTATAATACCAGTGCCTAGGAGTCCTAGCGCCCCGATGCAACTTTCTGCTAGGCGCCCTTAAAATTATTCTTTTATTTTTATTTTTTTAAATGGATATAAGTACCATATTATAAACATATTTTTATAAGAATAATATTATAAAAAGACAGTAAGTTATAACTTTTTTGTTTTAGATAAAAAGATAAGTTTGGCATCCCTTAGGACGATGCCCCGATGCGGTGCATCTTTTTCTTACCATTTTTTTTTTTTTTTGAATTTGTTTCATCGAATATGCAAGTACAATATGTACCAAGTTTAAATGACTTTTACGAATATGATTATCAAGCAAAAAATAAATTGTTAAAAAAGATAAAATGGTGGCTAAAGAAACTGATGATGCAGAATAGACAATGGGGGCAATTTTTCAAGAATACTCTATTTGGAGCTAGTAGTCAACAACAACATATTAGCCGATGATAAGCATGGCAATATTCTAAATCCAAAAAGCTGATATCTAATTCACAGAATACGGGGTTATTATCGATGAAAGAAATATTCACGAATAATCGAAAAGACATAATTTCTGTGTTTATATACATTAAATAAATATATATAAACTGTCAAGAAAAACTCAGCAATATATATATATATATATATATATATATATATATAATATATATATGTGTAACTCGTTTTAGAAAAATTTAATCCTCTATTCCAGAGGTT
Source organism: Rhaphigaster nebulosa (assembly GCA_948150685.1). Classification (NCBI taxonomy): domain Eukaryota; kingdom Metazoa; phylum Arthropoda; class Insecta; order Hemiptera; family Pentatomidae; genus Rhaphigaster; species Rhaphigaster nebulosa. Next base: position 16,354,565 of record OX411306.1, read on the forward strand.
TACAGACGCCAGAGGTTCCAGAATACAAGAATAAGAGATAGCATTTTTGTTTTAAATTATTATTGAATGCATCGATACTAAGAGATCATTAAGCACAGCCTAAGTTTAATAAAAATAATTCAAGACGGTTGCGGTAATAAAGGCAAAAGCACTCTGTGTTGAAAAGGATTTAAGAATACAGTTGAGCTCCATAAAGCCTAACAATGATGCTTTGATTGCAAACGAAAGCAAGCTTCCAAATGAAAAGCATGCTTTTCTCCGCAAAGCCCAAATTTCTTATTTTTATGGAAACACTTTTATTAGTAGAATTTTTTGGAACTATATGTGAATCTTACTGTTGCTGTTGTGTGAAATTGATAAACTTTTGATCTTGGATTTTTGAAATTTATTATTTTCGCAAATTTACTATAATATATATATTTTTTTGCTGGTTAAATAAACTTATGTAAATCAATTTGTATTTATATATAGAGTAGAATCTTTAATATTAATATCGTAAGATCAGATAGTTGCCCAATTATCTGAAAAGTATAAATAAAGTCTGAAAACATCTGCTCTATTCTGTATGATGCTCTATATGCGATGAATATTCAGTTTGGGGACGATTTATACTTTATTTCAGTAAAATTTTTTAATTAAAGTAAGACCAACTTCATGTAGATACCCACTTTGTTAAATGTGAAACTTCTTCAGTCGCTGGTAAGATTTTCAAAATAAATAGCCCCATGCCATGTTTACTTTAAGCATTGCCTAAAAATCAGCCTCAAGAAATCAATGTCCCCTGACGTGTTAACAAACTCGCTGAGATCCAGGGATTATCTTCGACAAGGGATGGATTGGGAGGAGGGTGGAGGAAGGGATCTTCAGACTTGAGGTAAGACCCCTTGGACCTTGCGGCCCTCATCTGTCCAATCTGTTATCATTACATCGTTGATCTAATTTAGCTATCAGGTTAGATAGGGCAGTGATTTTTATCAGTTTATCACCAACTTTGCCAACTCGATTGCGAAGGAGATACTGAAAACCACAATAGAAAACTAATGAACACTGCCTACCATATTTAATAAAAAATCTGGAGTAATCTGAGAAGAAGTTACGAAGAAAAGATATTTTTTTATGAGCCAAACTTAAGTTCAGAAACAAAATAATAATTAAAATTAAAGGGCCTTTTGCACCTGGGTTGACGTGAACAAAATTTTAAAGGAAAAAAACGAGTGTTTGTTTTATAATTATTTTAAGCTTCGTGCGTTTTAAAGTTTCCCATATTCATTTCACCCACTGAGCTTATTTATAAAATTATGATTAGGTAAATGCAAGTTAAAATATAATGTTTTCATTAATAGCATAATCAAGAAAAATGTCCGGTCAATATAAGAAGCTTTAATGATCTCAGTGACTTTTCTAAATCAGAAAATATTTTTGAATGTTTAAATAAATTATATTAATATAGATATTATATATATTTTTAGGATATATGTTAGGATAATGATAATAGTGATTAAAGAGTTCATTCACACTATATATTGTTTTTGTCTCAAAATTACTTAAACGGCAGCAATTATACCTTTTTTTAAGAAATTGTATTTTGGCCGAGTAGTGTATAAAATGTTTGATCCTTTTGACATTTTTTAATTTATAATAAAAGAATAAATCATTAATCATGAAGCGCAATTATTTTATAATTTAGGCAATATTTTAAAAATAAGAAATTAGAAATTTAAAATAAGCTGTATCAATGAGGAATAAATATACTTTTTTTATAAGTTCAAACATTCTTTAAGACTTGTTGCAAACCAGTCGGATTATTATTTAATTTTATTTCTTATAATTTGAAGCAATAATACAACCAAATATCAGAACGAGAAATCGTAGTTGAATAAATTTAAACATGAGCTGGAGTGACTGAGACTCAGCGAGCGACAATATCTCTTATCAATTTTCCAATAATTTCCCTCCGAGAGAGCTTTCCACTTAAAGGGATTTTCTTCTTCGGAGAAAACTCGAGATAGAGGCCATTCCATTTCTGCCCTATAATAATAAGAAGAAGAAAAATCTCGCCATCTGCCCTTGCCTAATAAGATCTTGAATGCATGAAAACTAACAGCATCAAGACTCCAGCGTATCCTGACATCTCCAGATAATAAGATGAGAGATCCACGATACACCACGTATACGAAGGTTCGGATCGATAACCGTCTCACGTGGTTCGGTTCAACTCCTAGTTCGTAGTCGAAGAACACGTCCCTTTTAAACCTCAACTTGAGGAGTGGCGGTCTAAGTGCTAGGGTTAAGTCCGGTTAAGCGCATCACTAAGCCAACCGAGGCTGCAGTACAACCTGTTGCGTCTCCTTGTACAGAAATGAATGTCTTGTTAGGAACCTCAGAACTATAAAACCAAATCCGTATCAAAATAAGAACTGAAATCAAGAAGACGTGTTTTTGTAAAGACGCAATAACATCATGAGCTTCATTTAAAGGAAAAAAATTAACCTACATTTTAGAAAAAAAATATGATTTTTTTTTTTAAATTATAATAAAACCTGTTAAACTAAATAAAATGGCGCTACTAAGAGTTACGGATAAATTAGATCGGGAAATAAATAAAGATAAATACAAAATGTATCACTGACAGAAAAACAGGTTATACCAGTGATTTTTGTACAAAGAGAATTATTTTTTAACAAGTAAAGATATGTTTATTCTACATTAATTTATGTTCTGAATTTATCAAAAACCAACTCAGGCCAATTTCGCCGTTTGGTACCGTGCTTAAAAATTGAATATCATTTTTTTCCGTTGTTACTGTTTGCAAAGCCGAACAAATATTGAAATGTACTACTATCAAATACGGCACTCCTGTGAGTTTAGAACAACTCTATATTAATACAGATGTCTGAGGAGAGCTAAAAGAAACTAAATTAGAAAGCAATACAAGTGTAGTTTAAAACAGGAAATGCTGGCTATTTCAATGTCAGAAATAATCAGTACACTTACTGTAAGGGATGCATCAAATTAATAATTATCAATTCAATTTATTTTAATTTTTAGTATAATTCGATGATATAAGTTGATAGAAAATCGACTCCGTAACGTTTAAAAAAAAAGTACTGATGAGTAAAAAATTTGGTGGGAAGAAAAATTATGGGGTCTTTTCCGTTTCGAGTACCGCAGTTACTAACCGGTGATTACTGTGATAATGTATATTATTTTACATGCTTAATTTTAAACATCTGTTGTTATTATCAACTAACCTCGTTACCTGCTTTGTTTACTCTATAAAGTTCTAAATTCGGGTAAAATAAATTTCTCTACACTTGTCACTGATTTTAATACCGAGGATAGTTGTGTTCGTTATTACATGGATCAGTGTGTCATTCCCCATAGAAAACTGCAAATGTACACGATATGAGTCTCTCCATCAAGAGAGTTTCGTCAGTAAGTTGGGGGTGTAGAAGAAGAGAATATTATACTACTATCACTCTACGAACTGGAACGTGGTTTGAAGGCTGTAAGTTACCATTTAAAGCCTCACTATCTTTTATATAATCTTGGGCAAGCGAGTATTCTACAATAATAAATAAATCTTCATTTTTGTTAGTCATTGCATATATTATTAATAACCTTAACTATAATCATATGTTATACTAGTGACCACATAAATCACCGGTTAGTAACTGCGTTACTCGAAACGGAACATACCCAAATTATGAACTTATAACTTATATAAAATCCATATTTGCATGACCAGTACCCAGTAAGATAACTGATCCTAACAAATCAAGTAGACTACTACTTCAACCGTGGTACGTTGATATGTGTGTGTGTGTGTATATATATATATATATATATATATATATATATATATATATATATATATATATATATATATTACTGAGTTTTTCTTGGAAGTTTATATATATTTATTTAATGTATATAAACATAGAAATTATGTAGACAGAGCGATTTCAGACACAGCTAATGGTCTTTAGAGTTCTATTCATATCTAAAACAGGCATTACTCTAGGAGGGAACGGACGCTGAGAAAGAACTGATCTATCATCATTCGATACATCGATAAGTACACAGTCGATTTTTGGACTAAGAGGTTCAGACTGAAAGCTAAGAGAGATCGAAAATCCTCCAATTGAAAAGGCAGAGGATGCCGGAGCAGGTAAACAGCTAGAAGCAGACCTGAGGAGGCTTCCAAACAGAGATATAGCGGCTCTGGGACAACATCGTTATCTCTTCGTCCTTAAAGGTATCTCCTGGCAGACAGATCGTCTTCCTTCTTTGATAAGTTGCTATCTGGAGGACTTTCGGTTTCGTGCTGAACCACATCGTAGGGTAGGTAGTAGTGAAGGAATTTAGTGAGGAATTGAAAAGGCCACTTATAATAATAATATAAATTGAATATACAAAAAACATATTGCGATTTGATAAAAAAAAAATAGTATTTACTAAGTTATTATTGGATGATTACAAAGAATGTTTTTAGCTTTTCAAACAACATTTAATAAGTAAACATTCAAAGATTCCTCAGTTTAGGTACCTGGCATATCTATTGTAAACACTTCAACAAGACCATCATTCATACCGGTTTTTTTTTATAAGTGCGAAACGTGGCTTCCCTGGAAGGTCTTAAAGCGTTCTTTTGTCTTTAATAAAAAGGTCTTAAGTTCAAAAATGACCGAATAATTGAGTCCAGAAGAGAATTTAAAAGAATGCAGAATTGTGGGACATACGTACGGTAGATATAATTAAAGTATTAAGATGATTGAAATGAACATGCGTTAGAAACGTATCCCTAAAACATAAATTATACGAGATCCGATGAGTAGACCAAGACGTAGGTGGGAGGATTTTGTAAGTCTCAGTTTTGAGGAACGCACGTAGACGAGTGTTTGTAGTGCCGCCTTCAAACTTTTCAGTTCACTAAGCCATGAATGATATATCTCTATATTCTTTTGTATGTAAAAAAAAAATTAATTGAATAGTTTCCTTGTCCTAGCGGAGATAATACAAGAACTACAGGATGATGTGAAGAAGCGCACACGTTAGAAAAGGTGTTTGCTAGGTAACAGATGGTTTCCATCTACAGGAGATGGATTTGATAACCACATGCACTCTCCTTGTGCTCGCCATAAGGTCTCCTTTGTCTTTCATTAACTCTCTTCTTAACAAACTATCCATCAACTTCACATCTAATAATTTATATATATATATATATATATATATATATATATATATATATATATATATATATATATATATATATAATATATATATATATAATATATATATATGTACATATAAAATTTCATCCTGCGTATGTATGTGTTCGCAAAACCCGAAAAATAGTAGGTAAATTTTGATGCGGTTTTCGCTATCATTTAGAGAATTTCTTCAGGAAGGTTTATATGCATTAAATTTTTCGAAATGTCCCCTTTAAGAGAAGCAAATGGGGAAAACTATAAAAAAATAAATAAAAAAAATAATAATTTTGTAATCGTTGTCATGACAACTTGATACACGTGAAAGCAAGTTCACAATGGAAATATTTTAACGAGAGTGAAATTATTGTGTGAAAACTTCATTTGTTAATAAAAAAACGTGTACTAACGATAGATTTATTGCCGTTTTGACCAATTTATGATAATTTTGATCATGTTCCTAGAAAACGAGAAAAGTGTTCACGCCTTTGGCCTTGGAATATTTACAGTCAAAAGTTTTGTTGGTAACCGGTTATTTCGTTGAATGTTCTGATAGCCCCCCTCCAAGAGTTCAAATAATTCAAGCATAAAAATGCAGAAGAGTCTAAGTGCCTTTAGAAAATGTTTTCAGAATTCAAGTTTCAACTAAATATAAAGAAATATTACTTAATTAAAAAAAACAAAATTTGTTTCTGATAACATATGGTTGTATTAGTAATAAAATCACATTAATAGTGCTGGACTTTACAATAAAAGAATGATTTTTTTTTTTTGTAAAAAACATCTTTCTTTCATATCATTCCAAGTCAAGGTATTGAATTGAATGAAGTGTTTCCTAGGTGAATCTATGTTCGCTATAATATTTTTATTTACTTTCCGATTCATTTCATATAGCAATAAGTACGAAGAAATGTATGTGCAATATATAATTATTGTGTTAAAAGTAAAATAAATCTTTTTTTTTTTTTAAAGTTGTTTGTAAAAGTTATGTACAAAATTTACAGTATGATCATGATGATAAGAATAATAGTTCTGTCTTCTATTACTCAATTAGCATTTAAAAGTTAAACATAATTTTTTTTTTAAAATATATACATTAAAAAATTTCCTCTAAGGCAGTGTATGAAATTTCGAAAACTACGAAGAAAAACTATTGAGTAAATTAAAATGAATAATATGTTGTTTTTTTATGTCCAACAATAACAAAAATTGAAAATAATTATTAATCATGTGTGTTACGTAATCATTTACAGGAAATTATGTATTGATCGTCCCGTCCATTCCACTAAGTTTATTCTTGTTCGAATCCCTGAATTTGTTGTTTAATTCATTATTACCATAGATGCAATGCATTTTCCTCATATGAAATATATTCATTATAATGTTTATACACATTTGAATTAACGCACTAAATAAATTAATTTTGGTAAATTATAAATCGAATCCAGTTATTGCTTTAAATATACTTATATGAATAAACGAGTCTTTGACAGGTGATTTCATAATATATTTACGACAGAAAGTGCAGAGTAAATATTTTTTAAAATAAAAATTTTCAATTATTTTGATTTTTTTTTTGTTGCATTTTCGAAGCTTAAGTAGCTAAAACTTAAAATAAAATCGTATCTTTATCAAAGAAAACAGCTTATACCTCAGTAAAATGCAGTGTTTTTTAAAGAGAACATACATAAATGCAGATATATAACCGTTTTTATGTGAAAAAAAATTATTATCACTTTTTTTAAAATGTTTACAGGGACTTTTTATCATAAATTTACGGTGGAATCAGAAAGCTAAGCACTCACAACTTTCACACCCTGAATGGATTAAACCAGAAACTGTTTCCAAAACTTTAGTCGAGGGTGTACTGACAATAATGTTATTGCTAATCCATTTTATGTAAATATAATGTATAATAATAATAATGGGTATTGAGAGAAACCGATTTACCAAACAACTCCACAATTATTATTAAAACAATATTATCGTTGACAATATTTACGCCTAAGGAGGACAGACAGTCTGACATTTCGTAGTAATGTTCTGAAACCCTTGCCGACTTCTGCAGTAATTACTGCCTGAGAATTAATGACAGGCAAGATGAGAATTGTATGTCGGATATGTTATGGGGGAAACTAGTAAGTAATTTCAAACACACTAACTGCCTACCACACTAATACGTATAAGTATGCTTACATAAATTTATATACTTTTCAGACAAAACAAAATTACACCTATTCTTAAGCTTTAAAGAAGTACCAAAGGCAATTTTTGGAGGTTAATGATGTAACAAAAACAATTTTTTAGGGTTAAAGAAAAACAAAACTGAACGATCAATAACACTTATTTGAAAAATTGTACAAATTACTTCTATGATTGCAGATTTTTTACAAATCTGCATTTTTAATTTAATAAGGACATCTATTAAAAATATGCAAACATACATAAAAATTAATTAATTTTTGTTTTCGAGCAAAATAGCTTCTAATGCCTTTCTGTGTATAATTCATCACCAAAGTCATCTTTAGCATGCTCACAAAAAGAAAGCCAATGTTAAGCAGAATTTAAAATGAAAATTTCACTCTATGTTAGGATTCAGAGAATTTGGGTAATCCTGTGCTTCTTCTGAAACTAGATCTTCAATGAATTTCTATTGCTTTGCAAACCAGTGGACAATTTTTTTTTCTTATTTAATTATTACCCATTCTTATGCACGTAAACTAAGGTCTCTTTTTTTTTTTTTTATGGCAATCACATTTTATGTTTTTTTTAAATTGGAATTTTTTGTTCGATATACAGAGATTTTCGATAAATGGAAGTTCGGTATACAGAGGTTCGACTGTATATAAATATATATGTATATATATAGATATAGATATAGAGAGGTAGGAATATGACATTTAATCACCTGTTTTAAACTGTAATGTTGGTAAACATAGAACTTATAATGTGCATAGAAACATGTAAACACAAGCAATACGAAATATATAAAAAATACAATAGGCGATACACCTACCTATTATCAAGAAAATTAAACTTTATTTCGGAGTATTAAAAGTATTGAATTATAAAAATATATACACATAATTTATCACAAAAGGTTTGTATACAACCTAATTTATTTCTAATAACAATACAAAAAAAATTAAAAGTAACATTGTCTTTAAGGGTACCAGATGAAAAACTTAATATCTAAACATCAACAAACATTTAATAATATTTAGGAGCGAAAGTTAGAACACGTGGTTAGCCGGAGAATATTACGAAAACGTCTCCCAAGCCTGTCATGTTAACTTCGGTTCATTTATTTTAATTGAACACGTATAAAAAATACCCTCTTATAATCTAACCATCTAAACAAATATATGTTGTTGAAATTATTACTTGATGATAATTCGTACTATAATTAGATTTATTATTAAAGTCGTGTAAGTAGCAAAATAAGACGAGTAAACGAAATAAAAAGACAATGAACTTTATGTCCATAACATTTGCAATCACGGCATGAAACGTGTTACTCTAGGATTATAGTAGTATAACTGGTCATATCTACATATAAACAATAAAATTTTAAAAATTGTTCTAATATTTATTTTTATACAAAGTTGTACTATGTATAAATATATCAATTAACTAAATGGCAAAGTCTAATAAATAAATCTAATATGAAAACTTCAAAGAAAATTGTTTCCCTTATGGAAGAATTCGGCAGGTATACGATTAATTCGGGAAAATAATGCTTATGTTTTCAAATTATACCATGATTTAAATATTAATAATGGAAAAAATACTAACATTATACCTAACTAATACTAATACTAATACTAATACTAATAAGCAAATACAAATACTAACAAATAAATAAACACGAACTGAAAATTATTTCAGTCATTATGAGCATAAAAATTGTTTATTATAAATAGATCAAATCTTTCACGATGTAAACGATTTATTAGTAAACTTTATAAAATAAATTTCATATAAATACAGAATAGAGACAAGTAGTTAACGTAGGAAAATTATTTAAACGGCTCTAAAATGTTGATAGTTTTAGATAAATAAAACAGACTCATAATAAGTTAAAATTTATTGCAATTAATTACTATCATGAAATCAGTAAACATTGATTCAATTATCTTTATGTTTGAACGAAACCGCGAATCACGTAGTAGCTTAACGTAACTTGCCGACACGTAAACACTCTTATCGTTCGATGAAGCACATTCAGAAGTGAATATAAAACCACTGAATTTCCTGCTATAAAATAATCGAATATACAAAACACTGATTTGATTTTATTATAATAATCGATTAATCGAATGAAATATAAAGATCGACAATACTCACGGGGAGAGAGATAGAGCCATTGACGCGCTGAGCACAGAGCTACTACACACACGCACTACAGTGAATAACCTACCCCACGGCCCTTTCGATATTAACACGCGCGCAGCTCCCCTCCCCCCCTCCCACCTCAGGAAATATTTCCTCTCTTCTGTGCCATCTTTATAGGCTGTCCTCTTCTTTAAGCGTTTTTTTTTTCTTCTAGGCATATCCTTCTTCAACTTCTCTCCTTTCAATTAAGGACGAGTTAAAAATAGTTCCGAGTCTTGGTGATTAATAAGACCTATGAGTCAGGATCAACAAGGTACCCCGTTCTGACAAATTAGGTACGACATGTCAGAGTAAGTGAAAGTTTTGAAAATAATTAATAAATAAACCCAAAATATTTTAACATAATTTTTATCCAATAACTTATAATTACTATAGTAATAATAACTATATAGGTATTTTATTTATTATAGCTGTACTCATTAGTTAAAAATCAGTGAGTTTCGGATTAGCGAACATTTCAGATTACAGAAACGAACATTATGTGTATATTTGAATTTTGTTTATTAAATGATGAATTATTGGTGAAGCCTTAATTTATTACTGATTTATGCAAGGGATGATCTGAAATTTTAGTATAGATTTTTTTTATTCCAAATTCCTTTAAATAATTTTTTCCAACGATTATCTCTCTCAGGAAAATTTATCTTTGTTATTATTTCCTCCAAAGTTAATCTATGATTTTTTTTTATATATTTATATTTATATTTATATTAAGTAAGTTTCAAACAAATAATATTATTTAAGTTAGTGATAAGCACCGGGTTGGTATTGATATGAATTGAAGGGTTTATAAATAAAAACTAAATGCTTGTACATTTTTTGAAATTGTTTTTGTGAAAAAATTAAATAGGATTTCAATTTTTATAAATTAGTTTTTTTTTATTTAAATTAAAATTAATATTTGTTCCAGCCAACTTATTTTCAAAATACACAACATACCATATCATCAATTTTTTACTGATTATAGAAGTCATGCAATACGATAATATTAATCACATAATCTTAGATATATAAACATTAGTCGCTTTTTTTATAATCGAACTTCTAAAAAATAAAATGAAGTTATGTTAATTTAATGGGTCAGTTGAATTTTGGTTTTCTTCTGTAGTAGACTTCATTTTCTCGCGGCCACTTAGAGAAACTCTTTTTTTTCTTGCTTAAACCAGGCAAAGTTTTAATCCTCTGGGACACAATAGTTCCTTAGGCGTTACGGTGTTACATTGCGGTGGTTAACAATTTTTTTTATTATGGTTGAGGGTTAAGAAATTTAAGTTTACAAAGAATCCAGGTGATTTATTTATTTATTTTCAGTTCAAATGACAATGTACATATTTCATTTATTCTTTACATAAAAATCATTAAAAAAAAAAAAATACTGTTTTCTGTAAAGTAAAAAAAAATGATTAAAGAATAAAAAAAAAATAAAATTTTCAACAAAAAATTAAAGACCATTTTAAATTTGAGTGTATAATTTTCTCGAAATCAATTACTTTTTATACGAATTTATAACCGAAATTAGTAAATTTGAGTTTATTATACTAAATAATTTTTATTCTATGGCTATCTGGATACATACATCCAACAAAAACAAAAACAAGAAAGAGTGTTTACATATAATTCTGATAAAAACAAAAATTTGACGACCATGAAATGATAACAAACACTACCATTTAAGTTCCTGGCCAAAATTAGAAAAAATAAATTATTAACATAAACTATACAACTTTACACAGGTTACAATTATATTAATCTGTAACTTAATATTTTGTAGCTATAGCTGGAATAAGATGAGTTGACATCCGCGTGATGGTATAGAAGGATCAATCTAATTAGGGATTGATAAATTATTTGCCACTTCTATAAATTTGTTTTATTGAAAACTAGTTTCGAATGTTATACATTCATCCTCAGTTCTAAAAACACACACAAACCAACTATATATTGAATTGCTTATTTTTGAATTTTTTGTGTGTTTTTAGAACTGAAGATGAATGTATAACATTCGAAACTAGTTTTCAATAAAAAAAATTTATAGAAGTGGCAAATAATTTATCAATCCCTAATTGGATATTGTTAATTGTAATAACATGATTACTTCTTTTTTAGAACAGTAATTAATCAAATTTAACGCATTTTTTATTTATTGAATAAATTGTATGGATTTACGATGTTAATGAATAAATAAATTATCTAATTTTGAAAACTGAATATCTTCAACATGGGACTACAAAACCGTATCACTTTGGGGCGGATGCATTTCTCTATATTACACTTTGCCTAGTATAAGGGGGAAAAAAGGGGAAACGAATTATGAAGAAAGGCTGCACGAGAATGAGGACAATGAAATTCGGCTTACGCTTGAAAATAGTTAACTTTTTCTTCATATTAGTCAGTTTGGATATTGCTACGATAGCTCTGAATATTTCACAAACGTCTGTTATTACTTATTATTTCGTTCAGGATCTAGTTTTAAGAGTTTCCAAGGATACCGACAAAAAAAAATAAATAACTTCAAGAAAGAATAGTTGCAGTTTTAATCACTTCATTTCAACGTTAAACGTAGGCTATGGCTAAATCTTAAAGTGAGAAATACGAATTTCGAGCAGGTTTTCATTCCTTCCACACCACGGATAATCTGGCCAAGTTCCGCTGAATAGTAGACGCTTGAGAGACTCCGCCGCTTTTGCTTTCAGCGAAAATATTTGCTACAATCACTTGGTTCCTTGACCTTCTCGAACTAGAGGAAGTCGTGATTTTCGCTCGCCTGTACATTGTTAATGGTTTGATGCTAGTCTAAACTAAAATAAAAAAAAGTATGATTATATAATAATTATAAGATAGCGAACCAAATTCTTTAGTTCCTCAAATAACTAACAGTCATGGTTTCCCAATTTCAGGATCAGGATAGCATTTGATTGGTTGGTTATTAACTGTAACTGTAAGCTGAGTTTATAGAGGTTTTGGTTTTAGACTATTTTAATCATTACCTAAATAAACCATTATCTATCTACAATCAAATCCAATATACACCAATAACCAAAGACTAACGACGAACCTATATGTACATGCAGACAGCCATAACTCCAAGAATCTAGAAGATCAAAATAAAAACCTATTTTAGAACTGTATCAAATTATTGACCCTATGGTTTACGTATTATTACACCCTTAAGAAAGTTTTCGACAAAAATGGATCAAATTTTATCCTTAGATGTTTTATCTTATTGCAAAAAATTTTTTTATAAAAATAAATAAATAAAATGAGCAACGAAAAGAAATTTTAATTGTAATAGTATTTGAATTTCAGAACAAAACTAAAAACTATGGTAAGTAACAGCTTATGCATGTTATCACCATATTGTTTAAAAATAATTTCTCATAAATAATCTCTTTTCAATTAATCTTATCTTTCTGGGCGATAATAACTATAATCGAAAACATTTATATTCTTTTACCCATTAATAATTTTACTACTCATAGTTTTACTAATATTATAGTTGCCATTCATAAAAGTATCAGATAAATCTTGATGAAAGTTTCAACTATCCATTTACTTAACATTTTGTTCATTAATATCATAGGAAGTTAAATCTTTCTCTTACTGAGAAATATGGATTTACATTCTACTCGATTGAGAATTTATTATAATTTTATATACAAATTTAAATAAGTTTTTACTAACTTTTATATAATCTTCATTAAATTTGTGTTTTGTTGACGAAAAGTCTATGTGAACTACAATAAAGCTTTTTAAATGTCGGAATAGTTTCATAAATTATTGTGTTTAAATATAGTTCTTAAAACAAAATTAAAACGACTCATTCTAGATGAGTTGATAGGCGTACCTCATCGAACGTTCACAACATTTTTTTTTCTTCAAATTTATGGCTAGCTTAAACAAATATAAAAGATACATACTGAATTCTATTTTCGAGTATAGTTTTATAGCCAGTTTGACCCAAGCTGTTATAACTTGTCAATTATCGGAGAGTTTTCTTTGTTAAGAAACATGTAGGCGAATCGTAAATTCGAAACGAAACAAAACCGAATGAAAAAAGTTTTTTATGTCTGTAGCGTCAGCCGTCAAGATGCAATGCAATTTATTGGTGCAATAAAAAATATTTCGTGTTTTATGTTTTATACATATTTTATTAAGTAAATCTCTACAGTCACCTTTATCGGCATCAATAAAATTTTGATGTCATAAAATACCACTTTCCTTGTCTTAAAAAAAATAAGTATATATATATATATATATATATATATATATATATATATATATATATATATACATATTTATATATTTTTTACATATTTATAAATTTATATAAATAAGAAAAATTTGAATACCAAAAATAATTTGGATAACATTAACGCCGTCCTGAAACAAAATACTTTTTTTTACATACAAGGAATTTTCTATCAAAAGAAAATACATCCATTTTTGGAAAATTATTTTTAAAAAATAATTTGGGGGCATCTCAAGTAGGTAGAGAAAATTTTTATTGAAAATATTGATTTGTAGTACCTATTTGAAAGGGAAAATTTGAGATTTAAAATTGATTGAATAATTTTTAGGCTTGGAATATTAATTCGTCAAAAATCTTTGTTTTTGGAAAGTGAATATATATAAATTTGATAGAAAGCTCCTCAAATATAAATATTATTTATATAAGCCAGATTTATTTTTATGTAGTTACCATTTAAGAATTATACTGGTTGGAAATGATGATTTTGAGAAAACATAGACAAATATTTATTTCTTATTTTATATAATTAACACTGATATATATTTTTTTAATCAGATACAGTTGTTAAACTTTCTGGCTAAAAAGAAAAAAAAAATCAGTTACTGAAATAAATACCGGGGAAAAAATTAATGAATATACAAAAAAATAAAACCAAAGCATCCAAGCCATGGGCGTAAATAGCATGTGGCAAGGTGGCAAATGCCACTTATTTTGGGCCACAGGGTCTCGAATTGGCCTCTATAAAAATAAAATACAATATCAAATTATAATATATATAGTAAAACAATTAATAATTAACATTGTATTATTATTTACAACACAGCCACGGATAATTGCCACGGACCTCCAAAATTATAATTACGCCTCTGATGTAAGTATATATATATATATATATATATATATATATATATATATATATATATATATATATATATATTGCTGATGTTTTATAAATCTGTATTATTTTTTAGCTTTAGGTAGGTTCATTAAGTCGTTGTTGTGATTAATTTCACTTGAGAATTTTGCATTAAATCAGAATATAATCTTGTGGAAAATATATATATAAATATATATATATATATATATATATATATATATATATATATATATATATATATATATACATATATATATATTTTTATATATACATATATATAAAATTCGGCCATTATTTTTAACAATACAAGCAGAGATAATGCTAACGAATGGCAGAGAATAGTGGCCCCGCGGAGCAGATGGCTCACTAAACAGCAGTTGACCCGCTACAAAATGGCTCTGATCATCTGCTACTACGTCGGGAATTATAATCCACCTACTACTATAAAAGATATTATTATAGTCAGTATAATATAAGCCTCTGCTCCCTTGATCTGATAATATAATTTATAGTATTGCATAACTGGTTTTATAGTTGATTTTTTTTATTTTGTCCGACTGTAAAACTAAATTGTATTTAATTGAATTTAAAATTTTTATATATATATATATATATATATATATATATATATATATATATATATATATATATATATATTGCTACTATAAAACAAATTTAATTTAAAAAAATGGACCAAAGTATGGTGTGATATATGGGAATATTTTTTTTTTTTTTTTTGTTTCAAACCTAAAACAAAAAAATATATATTAAACGATGCCAATAATCGTTTAATTTCTCAGCAATAATCATAAAAAAAATTATAATCCTAAAGATGATATTCAGAACATAAAATTTAATCAGAATGCCGAGCGATAAAAGTTCATGAAATAATAAATTATTATTTGAGTATATAAATATATAATATTGCAGATTAAAAAAAATATATATGAATTGTACTTTCCGTATTGAGTAAATTTACAATATTGAACTGACAAAATAAAAAAAAAAAAAAAGTCTAAAACAAAACAGAATCAAATAATATAATTATTATTTTCCTATAACACCTATTTCAAAAACTAATTAGGTAAATGAAAGTCTTAAACTATTTTGATTCTAGCTCTAGGAAAAATGTATTCCTCAATTGCAAAAAACTCATCAGAATTTTAAATACAATAAATTCGTTAACTTAATAATGCGTTTAATATTATGATGTATAAAATAAAGGGAAAACTCAAGCAATGAATTACTTTCCAATATCCCTTCCTGGCTATAGAGAGATATTCTTCAAACGTTTTAAAGAAGCCGAAAAAAAAAAAATAAACATTGTAAAATTTCCTCTTATAGCAGCCGAAAAAATACATCAAGGAAAGCCAGAACGAGACAAGAAATAAAAAAATCTCAATACGCAGAAGAAACGAGGACAGGGCAGGAAAGGTAAAAAGCGCGGATATACTAAGCAGGCATGTCGGAATAATTTATAGATATCTGGATTCTTGGGATATCTCGCCGTCTGCAGGAGTAAATATGAGAGAAAGAAAATACAATAAAAAGTGGACTCTAAGGACCCTGTGAAAAACGAAATAGCGCGCTGAAAAAACGACTAAGTCCCAAATGTCAACATGCCATTGGTCTTGCCCCGGCTGCCGAGCGCATCTCTTCTCCTTTCCCATTGGCTATTCCAGTTCGATCTTGACCCCAAATAACCCATTATAAAGCTCGTACTTATTTATCAGTCCTACAGGCATCATCCGGTTAACATATAGATTTTATCTTTAATTTTTAATTTTTATGCGCAACGCTGGAAACGATTATGAGATAAGACAAAATTATATGAAAGTATCTATACAAACCAAATGAAATAAAACAATCTGGCAATTAATTTCAAATTGTATTTTCAGAGAATGGTTTTGTTACAAAGATTTATTAATGGATTTAATGTTTTTTTTATTATTCATATTAAAGACATTTTTTGTTTAAGGTCTATTGATCTCTATTTATTTTTTTAAGAAATACTTATTATTTCTAACACATTTAAATTATAACAAAGTTTCGGCTAGATTTAAATATATTTAAAGTGTTTTTCAATCCAATATGGATGGTAGTCAATTAAAAATGTAGCCACTTTTATTTTAGAAATTACTGACACCAAAAATTTTACAGTGTTTACAGTGAATAAGAAAAAAAAACGCCTTTTCTATAAAACATTCATATCAATTTATATTTCTTACATAAAATACTAGTATATTTTGAATTTAAAATAGCTATCCGCATTTCGAGATAGGGGGAAAGAAATTGACTGCTACAAAAACTGAATCAAAAGAAAAAGAAGAAACTTTAAAAAAAAAAATAGATTTAAAATTTTTTAAAATAGCAGTATAATATAAATTAATACACAAAAATGGCTAAGTAATGACCGAAACTTGATACAAATTTCAAGAACTATTGTAGTGTGGGCTAAATTGTCCTTTTCCGAAACAAATAAGATTTAATTTAAAAAATATATTAAGATAAAATTAATTAATTATTTGTCTTTATTTATTTTCATTATTTTTATAGCTTCAATATATCAATAAAGCACATACAAATTATTCTGTATAAGATACATGGAAAACATTATGTTAATATTTGAATAAATTAGCTCTAAATTTGTATACTATAATTTAGAATATCATTGATTAAGCTATCAATTTGAAATTTAACTGTTGTGTTTCTGTGATTTTTTTCTTGTCTTTTTTGCATTGTTTTTTATATATTTATCTTCTTCGTTTATTCTTATTATTAATTCGAACATTTACCAACAAAATAGTTCACATAGATCTTAAACTGTTTCAAAGGAAGATAGAGAAGTGTTAAATATTATCTAGAACTTCAATTTACAATTTTTTTTACTTTATTCGTATAAAAAAGTACGGTTTTTATCTTGACGCTGGTTTATCTGATGCATACAAAATCTTGCAATTTTTCAAATATTTTTTCTTTGAAATCCTGAGCTTTTGAGACCTATTATTGGTATTTAATTTTTTTTTTTTTTTTGATTTTCATACTTCTTCCAGATTTTTTTTTTTAATCATAAGTATATAGCAACAGATTTAAGCTCAAATTTCTATGATTACAAGCATCAAGAAAATATTTTTGAACAATTATACAAAGTCATAGAATCAAAAATAAGCTTATAATATAAGATTAGTTAAAAATAAGCATAATAAATAAAAATAAAAATTCGGCCTCTCTCCCCCGACCCTTTATTATGTTTTCCGTAAATATATATTATCTATCTGGGACATAAATCTATTTATGTGGTCACGTTTTTCGTAATAAATCTCTCAGTGTTTATTCGTTACGTCATTATACAATCGATTATCTAAAACCCATTACGCGAGCCTCGTGTAAATTTCACCTTTAAATTAGTAGGGCGGACACTTTTTCGTAGAAATTTTTTTAAGACAATCATAGCAAAATCTTTTTAAATAATTTATTAAATAGTTAAATTGATGTTACCTGCAAAATATTCCCTGTTTAACGAATTTAACTGACTTTGATATTATTGAGACAATCTGTTTTTGTAATACAGGTATGGACATTTAGAATTTCAGGTCTGAGGACTTTGTGCTTCCCTCCTGAAATAAGTGGATATAGAAAGGGCTTTGGATAAGGTCAATTTATATCAGAGGCTATGAATAAATGGTTTTTCCCTCCAGTTGGGAGTAGAAGGGGGGAAGGGGGCAACCATTCGGAAGATTGAAATTCCTCCTTACATTTCAGACGAGGAGTAATATTTTGAACGAAACTTTTTTATAAGAATATAATATTTTATTTTAAAATGGATTAATCCTCTTCCCCATTAAAACGTACAACGGTAAGAAATTTAAATATTAAATAATTTGAGATGTGTAACTTTGAAAAAACAACACACATAGATTTTTACTGATGATATACATTTCAGCACGTACGTTAATCTATGCCCGCCATACTTATCGCACTACTGTGTAAGTACAAACTATGATACCAGTAGTGTTTAGATTTCTTTTTCTTGATATTATAATTGTAAAATATCTATAATTAAAGTAAAGATGTTTAGAAGTTTTTTTATCTATAAAATGAATAACTTAAATGATGTTCAAATGAAAATTCTGAAACTAAATTGCATTTTATTATAACTTTTATTAAAAATGAATTGATTATTTAATCTAAGATTAATGTTTCTTTTGTTTTCTTCTTATTTTTTTTTTGTTTTTGTTTTCATTATATAACGATCAGCGCGATCATTTGGTTTTAACGGCTACAGATGCTGTGTATGTTATTAATCCTAATATATTATTTTTCTTATTTACAAGGAGCATTTTTTGTGTTATTATTGTTAAGTGCAAAGCAAAATAAGTATAAAAAAAAATGTTTTTAACATTTCATTCAAACACTACCATTTTTTTTTCTTCAAAATAACTAAAGACAGTTCAAATATCATGAACATTAATGAAAAACCAATTTGCATACACACACATTATAAAAGGGATATAATCATGTTTTTTATTTTCTTTTTTATTAAAATATTTATATAAATGGAATTGAATGTGTAAAAAGTGCTTCTTTCCTCGTTCATTTTTATTGTTATTTAAAAATATATCATTATGGTCTTGGAAATTGTCAAAAAAACTAAATTATTTACATTTAGTATATTTAATTACAGTTTTCATTTTTATTTTTGTTATATATGTTTTTAAATTCGAAATTTTGTCAGTTGTTATAAACATATATGAGATTTCGGTATTTTTTAGATTGTTATTTAAACAAGTAACTGTAAACGCACTCGCATTTATGATATGTATAGTGTATGCAATGTATAGCATTTATAATTTTCTATAAATATATAAATATAAATATAGGAAAAATATATAAAAATAAATACATTTTTAATAACCAGCCTTAAGCTCGTATTTTTCAAACATGAAGTTTAGGATAGATCAACATAGTTTATTTATGAATATCTGCTTTTGTATAAAGCATAGAGAATTCTCTTTTAATCATGAAAATTATTTTTCCAGAGTCTTTTTTAATTCTAAATATTAAATTTTACAAAAATTATTTCTGATTGTACATGTGTTTATCACACGGGAACATCTATATTTCCTGACAAAACTCAAAAGGCTGTTTTCATACTGCTTAAATAGTTAATCCTATAGACGTTACTTTTTGCGAATTTTTGGCAATGATAGTCATTAAAAAATGGCAAGATCATGCTTATTGCGTAATTATGTAATGCAGTTAGATTGTAACACTAATTGTGTAAACAACCACATTTTACTCAAAAGAAATTAGATCATATAATACGATATATATTTTATTTTTCAGGAATATTTATATTAAGAGAAGGTCTTAAATGTTTCCTGGAAAGCATTCGGACGGTTCGGTTTTTTGTTGTGGCCGTACGAAGTAATTAAAACGTGCGTACCAGCTGTTTCGGCGGGAGGACCCAACTAATGAGAAATTTGGCGGCAAAACCGCGGCGTGTGGCTTGCAGTTTGAACAGGGTACACACATGGTCTTCCACCACGCATCGATGTTCTGTGATACAGCTGTTTAATACATTTTATAAATTTTTATTCAATATTGAATACTGATACTTTGAATTCCTATAAAGAGAGCATGTCTGCTAAATTCGCGAATAGGAGCAGTTTTTGAATTTATAAAAATAAAATTTAAAAAATTCTAATTTCCCTAATGTAAGCAGGAAAATATATATATATTTTTTAAATAAAATAAAAATTAGACTTACCTAGTGCTAATGAATCCTTAATCCCAATCGCCGACTCCAACCACTGACAAGATCATGAACAGAATAAATATTCGGATAAAATATAATAATATTTGCGGAGCTGTAATATATTTCGCGAATAACTAACATTGACTGTTATACGAGCGTGCTCTATAGAAGTGACATACAGCCCGACCTGGCCTCACCGACAACCAGGCGACATCTGAGACTTTTTTTGTTTGGATTTTTCGCCAGGGCCCGGCGGTGAGTTAGTTTGCGCTGGTCCCGCAGAGAGGTCGCCACCTCCGGGACTCTCCCCTCCCACCTCCCACCCCTCCTTTAGGGGTGCTTTTCATCAGCTCACTCTTCTATTTGATATTTTACATTGCCATTATTTATTTGATTGTATTTAAATTTATTTATCATTTTAAAATTTATAAACTCATATTCTTTAAATTCGTTTATAATTAACTGAGTAAACAAATGGAGTCTGTAAATAAAAATAAATTATAAATATATTATTTGTATCTATTTATTTCAAAAAGCAACTCTGTACTTTCTTCAGGTTAAGTGCTTTGATAATTAATTAATTATTAATTAAAAAAAAAAAAACTGAACCGTGGAGGTAGAGACGTAATAATCACAAAATAAAAAAATTGCATCTCTGTAATATGTAATAATATCGGTAAAAATTAATAATAAAACATAACAAACATTAAAAAGGAATACAATAACTTTACACATTCATATTAATAATAAAAAAAAAAGTGTGAGCAGCAGAGCTCCGTCACTAAGGTTGCATTTTAAATTATCTTTAATTTTAACTAAAATACAAAATTGAATATATCAAAATGGCGGGAATGGGAAGAAAAAAAGTTGAGACCTTCCAAAATGCACTTCTCATACACCAACTCAATTCTCATACAAAATTTCACATAAACATTGAGTTTATTCAAAAATAAATTTCAAAATAAACTCAATTTGGAGGAATTTAAAGATCCACGAAATCCCCAAAACCGTATTCAAGAGGTTATGAAACGGATTGAAAATGCATCCTCAGGGTCCGATGACCTTTAATACAATGCAAAAGCCACTTATTTTCGGGAAAAATACGACTAATGAGACGAATGAATATAATAATACTAAAACTAATAATAATAAGACAATTTCTAAAAGATTTAAAAAACAAACTTAATAACGAAAATATAAAATATCGCCATTGCAGCTGTGAAACCTTAAGCAATAAACATGAAAAGCTGATCCTCTTTTCATGCATGTCACTTTTGTTCTAAATTAAATTGAAACTTTTGATTGTTACAACCTCGTTCGGTGCGGCTATTCAATTTTATACAATGTTTACATTGCTTTCTTTTTTTATATTTCAACTTGTAATATAAACTTAAACAAATGTAATATAAATTTAAATAAATTGAAGACAGGTTTGAGTAGCAGCTTCCATAAGAACAATTTCCAGAAAACGAAATATGAATCTGGAACAGCTTTTAGAAACGATTTTACTTGATTGTCAAATAGACAAATAGACTGGCTATATTTCATAGTTTTGCGATAATATGGAATTCTTCGAGGCTGATGGACAAGACACAAATTTAATCCCTTGACGATATAAAGTGGGTTGAAATGGCGGTTGAAATAGGCAAATAAAGTTATTGGAATTGGTAACGAACAAAGACCTAAACAGTTAATTATAGCTGAACTTAATTATCGATAAACGTCCGAGAAATAGGTAGGAGGTTTGTGCTAGATCTTATCTTGGGGATACAGGTTTTTACTCTGTCCGATGGAGGGAGAGACCGATTGGTGATATCAGTATCGGAACTGGTTAGCCCTTGTAATTATTATTATTTATTGATTGTATATTTATATTTAAGTGCTTACCGGTATATTTCTAAGGTTTTTTATTTAAATATTTTTCTTGTATGATTTGTGAAGTATAAAGTAAGTGGCGGTCAAGAATAGCCCCAAAATTTTTAGAAATTATTAATTTATATTAAACAATTGATTCATTAAACAGTTTCCACAATTGTTTGGAATTATTCTCGACCGCCTTCCGGACTATCTTCTCCTTGATCATCAATAATGTCAACTTATCAATACATTTTTAAATATACAATATAATTCATTATTTATTTATAAAATCTTTTTTTTTTTTTTTAACTAAGATTTACGTTATAATAAACAAAAAAAATCTTGCAGTTTATAAAATATTGCAATTTAGAAAATGTAATCACGGCAATAAAATATATTTGTTTCCAAAATGTAACAGATCAAATTCCTTAGATATTGAAAAAAAATAAAATAAAATCAGCTACTATAGGAACAGTTTCTCAATAACAAAAGCCATTATCCAAGGAAAATTTACACTGTAAACGGTAGATAGTTGCGAAGAGACGCCTAACTGTATGCAGAATGAAGATAACACGCAGTGTATATATATTTAAATTCACAATAGGGATATATTTGTTGCTAGCCTTATCTTGAACCATAGACTACACAGATCTTAGCGAAGATAAAACGGACTGTATGGGCGAGCAGCTGGGCCAAATCCCGACAGCTGCCAGGGTAGGTAGTGAGTCTGAGTGTGTGTGTGTGTGTTTGTATGAGTGTGTGCAGTGAGTGGCCGTATAGGGATCACGTGTGTCTCCTCTATACTATCCCAGCCTTATCATTTATCTTTACCTTTATCACTCACGTTTTAATAGTATTTTTTAGCTGATTTGATTCAGGCTTAAATTTTTTTTTTACGTTAAAACAACCTGTATTTTTAAGAATCTTTTCATAAAAATACTTAATATTGACCTTCTGACCAAATCGAGTATATATCAATGAAAATATAAATCATTCCTCCATTTAAACATACCAAAAGAAATTTATGTTAAACTTTCTTGAAATATAGGTAAATGCGAAATAAGATTTTTTTTTGTTTTAGATCTATTTGATTTAAAATGTTAAAGGATCTACCCTAAACATTAAAATTTCTTATTGTTTTATTAAGATGACTTTTCGGCTTTACATTGCCATTTTTGAATGAAAAAATGTACATTTATTTTTTACTTTTAATTCATGATTTTATTGAAAAATCTTACAATCTGTAACTTGTGGGCATTAAATATTACACTTTATATATATGATAAAAAGGACAAAGATAAAAAAAAAATCAATGAAATATATAACCATTTTTAAGAACGAAAAAATAAAAACTATTAAATACAATGACATATTTTAGGCATTACTCACTTAAGGGAATGGTTAGATTTTAAACTAAACATAACGTGTTTATTAGGAGGTAAAAATAATATAGTGGTATTACAAAATTTCATGTTTAAAACGGACAAAAATAAAATCGTTTTAAGTATTTTTTTTTCTTTGCCGCTGACAAAGCAATATCGCATCAAAAAATATATGGTATGTCCTCTCACACCAATTTCCTTACCGCTTTGGATTTAAAGTTCGATACAATAATTTTTTTTTTGTATCTTCACTAATATTAGTGCGATTTTTATATATGTATGTATTTTGCGGAAAATTTAATTTTCTATTAACTAAGGACCCGAATTGCCCTGTGAGATGAATAGTTTTCGAGTTATTCGCGAAACTAACGAAAAATGTACGGATTCTCATGGCAACATGCACAAAATTCTTTAAAAATACTAGAAAAACATGACTTAAATGTCTAATATCTCGCATCTTTGCTAATAATTGTTCGATTTCTATGATTTTTTTTTTTATGTAAGCAATTTAATTTTCTTTCAATTTGATGCTTCCCTCTACAGTATAAGTACGTAAAAAAAAAAAGTGTTTCAGTTATTGCGCAGCTGCTATTGCTCACAGAGTGCTTGATTTAGTGCACAATTTAGCATCAAAAATCGGTCTTACCTTTCAGGAGATAATCGTAGACTGACACACTGACCAATGGACTCAAAATGCGTTTTTTGGACTTAATGAGTTCCAAAACGTAAAGATCCGAAAACTGGATACCGGATACCGAAAATTTGACCCGATTACAATACTTTCCTTACCAAGCGGCGGTAGGAAAGTAATAACGTGCGTAAAATATTCAATACGTTGTATCTTTGCTAATACTGGTCCGAATTAGATACTTTTTATTTTTATTTTTTAAGGAATTTAATTTCCGTTCAAATTCGGCTCAAAATTCGTTTTTTTTTTTACTCAGGAGTGCTCTGAAATGTACCATAAGATCTGTTGAAAACTAGATACCCGAAAATTTGACCCAACTGCAATACTTTTCTTATCTAGTAGTGGTAGGGAAGTAAAAATAAAAATATATTATGCATTATAGAACTATCATATGATTAATTATATATTTTTAGTGTTCAATTTAAAAAAAGGGAGGTTATTTGTACTTCTGCAATATTCAGTGACTTAAAATAAGCTAGATACAATATATTAATCTATACATCCGGAATAAAAGAGGCAATACTCAACTTTACATTAGGTACGCCAATTAGTTTTAAACAGAAAAAGTATCTTTTATAGAAAAATAATAGCTATTATTATACCATATGTTGTTTTATATAGGAGCAGGTTATATTGGAGGAGGAGATATGAGCAGGTGGACTTGTTCGAAAGAATATTACAGCCAATAAAAACTTATTGGCCATCCAACTTAAAAAAGAAAAAAAAAGAAAAGCGTTTAAAACATCTTAATAAACGTTTTTATACAAGTTTCAATCCAATCTGTTAACAGATGTTTATTATATATAATAGAAGAATAACAACATTGGTTCAAATATAACTCATACTTTCCCCATTTAAAAATAACTGGCGTACCTAAAGTAAAAAATATTCAAAATTTCTAACGTCAGAATATATATAATTTCGACCCCCCTATCATCCCAAAGAGCAGCCAACCCTCAAATATCATTTCAAACCAATATACACACTAGGCATTCTACCGGCAACATGTGTTAAAGAAAACACCCTGTGGGCTTCTGTATTGAACTTAACCTGTATTTAAAGTAATAACAACGTGATTGTAATTACTCTAATTATTTATCATTCATTTCTTTATCAACTGTAACTTTTTCAATATTATTGGTGTTATCAGTTATTTACTGTTGCTACTGTTTTATTTATTATTTTTACTTTATTAAATAGTATTTTTCAATATATTTCTACATTTGGTTCTTAAATCTTTGCTATAACAACTACTGTATCAGTCAATAATGCTATCGTCTTTAATTCGCTTATTACCTGCGTTATATATTACCTTACTTGGCCAGCCTGGGGTCGTGGTGTATTGTTAAAATTGTTCGTCAGGTATTCGCTTTGGAAAATGCGGTTAAATCATGATAAATCAAAACATATAACTTTCACACATCGACGAGACACGTATCCACCAGTTTATATCGGCGACCACCAGATTCCTCAGGCGGACACAACATGTTATCTTGGACTGAAAATAGAAAAGAAACATTCCCAACAAATGACTGAAATTACTGTACTCTCTTTTTTCCAAATTGTCCAAACTTGAAAATTAGACATAAACCAAATACACTAACATACCTACTTTAAAAGACTCACTTACCATAACTGTAATCGTTTCAATCCAAAATTTTAAGGTTGATAACAGAAGCTCCTTGGTACGTAAACAACAAAACACTACATACCGTCTTACAACAAGCAACTATCGACCGACATATACTAACTCTTTATTCTCGTTTCTGTAATAACCTTCACGGACATCACAGCAGACTGATTGACGATGTGGCTATGGCAGACATGACGATTAGGAAAATACTAAAAAGGAGCTGGATGAGAGATCTCCCTTTCTGAACTAAAGGACGAATTAAAGACCGGGAAGAGATGCTGCTGATGGGTTCTATCCTTCGTCATGTCTATCATGTCACGTACATCTTTTATCTTCATCACATTTGTTTATTGTCACCATTACGTTCGATAGGTAAAAAGATAAAACAAAAAAAAAAAAAAATTAAATCTTCTGTCTAAATCTAAAGTTGTTCTATTTTAGGTTTGTTTTTATATCCCTACATTAATCTTTTGCATCTTTTTTTTATAGTCCTGATGAAGACCTACAATGTGGGTCAAAACGTCGGTATTAAATAAATAGTTACTACTATTTTAATTATATTCTTGGTCCCCTCCAGGATCACCTCTTTTATTATAAAACTGATATTTTGTCTCAAAGAAATATACGTGAAGAAGAAAAAACAAAAAATTTCGTATTTTGGCAAAAAAAACTTTTTGTTTTTTTTCGCCTGTAATTCCTAAACGGTGCATTTAATCGAAAAACGTATCATATAATAAATTAAACAACATTAAATTCTGTGTAGAATTGGTACTAATTCGGTTAAGTGGTTTGGTCTAAAACCATGGTAAAAAACGATGATATTTTCCAACTTAGTCAAAAACTGAGACAGAGTATTATGTATGAGTCAGTAGTTTGGAAATGAGCACTTTAAGAGAAAAAGTTGTAGAGTATTAAATTCTGCGCCCACTGAATACCAAGGTTTTTAAATATCAAGTACACCTCTCGAAATTGGCAATCTCCCGATCTCCCGGCAATTGGTATCAGTAGAGATTTCATTTTTTATTGCAAAAGCTGGATTAATTTTGATTTTTAGGTATGTTACATGTATTTCTTCTCTCGTGAAAAATCCAAGTTAATGACCTCCTCCATGTGCGTTTTTCGCCATCTTGAAAAATCGTTAAAAAAAAAGCACTTTTTTCAGGTATACCTCAGTAACTGACATTTAAAGTAAACGGAATTTGATCATAACTAATTTTAAATAACGTTAAATTTGCAGCGAGCTTTATATAAAATTTTCTGTAGTAAATATCAGCCTGTGAATGGACGAATAATACATACATTGAATATGACTATGCCAATAATATTGAAGAAATAATGACAAAAAAAAAACAATGTTGGTTTATGCATTGGATTAAATTGGGCAACAAAAAAACTTGAAGTTTAATGGAATAAAAGCTTGATGATGGACAAAAGGAGTCCAAAACGTCGTAAAAAAATATAAAAATAAAGAAAAAAAAGTAAATTGGTTTTAATAACTTTCAGAAACTGATATCCTGTATAATATATATATGCAACCATCGAAAACGAAATTAGAAAAAGTACTTTATACTTTACTTCTATCTTCATGAATGACTAATATAGGGGTTGAACCTCTAGATCGGCCTCTAATCGGCTTTATCAAATGATAATGTCGAGTTTCCAGAATCATCCTGTGGTCATCTGCAGCTTTGGTGCAAAATCTGAAAAAAATCGGCCCAGTAAGCTCGGAGAAAAGCCTCGGAGGGGCGGACGGATTTTTTTTTTTAATTTAATTTTTGTAATGTACATATCTTGAAATGAAAAAGCTCAAATTTGGAGTGGGGGAAGATAAATTTTTTTTCTTGGTCGATTTAAGGGCTTATTATTGAAAAATAAGTATAATAACCGTTTGGAATAATTCTGGAACTGAAATTAGAGCTGGCCGATTGCGTTCCATTTTGAATATAACGATCAGTTTCTAGATATTTCTTTATTTGGCAAAAAAATACAAAATTCGGGGAAAGCTATTTTTTTTTTCCCGATCAGCTATTATAATTTTTTTTTAATATGCCATGGTTATTTTGGGAGTTTTGATTCTAGATCCAAAGATGTTCTATGATTTTCTATATATTTATTTTTTTTTTTGTAAGTAATTGTCCGAATATTTCCAATAGACTCATTTTAATGTTAATTTTAGACGAAGGGAAATCTATATTTTATGATGTGAAAGATACATTGCAGATAAAAATCATTTAGGGTATATATGGTGCACCAGCAAAGTAAAGTTGTACAGGTAAATATTTTTTTCAAATCTGTGTATTAGTTTAACCTTCAAAAGTTGTTTTTTTTTTAATGTGAACATAATTCAGTTGGAGATTCAGTTTTTCTGGGTTATAACAAACTTTTGAATTTATATGAATTTGGATGTGATAAAAAAATAAAAACATTATTGATATGCTAATATATTCTGTGGTATAAAAAAAATTTAAATTTCTATTTACAAAAATAATAATGATTTTTTTTTTTTACAAAAATATATAAATAAAAATCAATTTAATTATAATGATTGTATAAATGCAGATGTGAGAAAATGAAATACTAAAAAACAATGCCTAAATAAAAAGACCAGTAGCATTGAGTTAGTTTGCTAGGGCAGATACAGAGCGCAGCACTGGCTGGTAGCAGAACCAGATGTACTCGTCTACCTGGCATTTCTAGAGACCGGTTTTCTTTTTATGAAAATTATAAATCACAGAGCGGTATGATGATGATATATTGTTCTTTAATAAAATATAATTAAAAAAATTAATATAAAAAGAAATATAAGTTCAGTTTAAAAAAGTTTTAATTAATTAAATCAGAAAGAAACGTGAATAGCGACCGAGTGGTACTTGAAAAAAATCGTTGTGCAATTGAGTATTTTCCAAGTAGTTGTGGAGTGCATGTGTTTCTGTTACAGTGTTAATTAGGTTTAGTAATTAAGGTACAAGTACGTTCTATCCACGTACGAGTTTTGACGTCACACATATCGATTGTTTATATTAATTAATTAAGTAAGAAGTTTTTTACGTTTTATCTTGTTTATTCGTGTTGTGCCTCAACACGATCAATATAGAAGAACCAATAGATTAAACAATCAAATCATTAAATCTTTGTTAAAATCGGCATTCATAAGCAGTAATCGTTGAAGAATATCTAAGTAGATATGACGGCCATTCAGAATTTGACAGTTAATGTTACATATGGTGTGGGTTGGGAGTTAACATTAAAGAAAATTAAAGCAAAAACTCTCCGTGCTTGAACATCCAAAAGTTGATTTTTTCAACCTTAGGTTTTAAGGTTATGTACTAATTAGGTTTTATATTTGATGAAAAGGTAACATATACAATTTTATTTCGGACTGATAGACCTTCTGAATCAAAAATCAAAACAATTATTCCTCAGTCCTTGAAAGCCAATATCGATCGATGCATATGGAGTTTGAGTTTTACGACTTCACAATTCTTTGTATCCAGTACTCAAGATATAAAAGGTGATGATTTTTTAGTAGACATTTTTCGATATTTATACCAATTTCAAATAACTTTAATAAGCATCTGGATAGTCGTGGATAGTGGATAGTGGATAGACACTATAATTTCATTCAAGAGAAAATGCTATATTATGCAAGATTTATCATATGAATGGGCATTACTAATGATTTTTGAAATTATCAATCACTATTTTGGAAGATCAGAGCTCTCGACATTTTTTTATTTCATTTTAATTGTTTGTTTTTTTTGTTATTTCTTTGTGATTTTAAATATTCCAATCTTACGCCCGTGAGAAATGGCTAATTATAATATAATGGTTCTTCTTCATTCAGTATATACAAAAGAAATCTATGATATAAAAAACTAAAAAAAAAACAAAAACATAATGATTCTGGATCTGATGCTTCCTTGGATATCACAATATTTTAAAGTATGAGAAATTTTGTTTGATTTTTATGGATTGCTCATCAGTAATTGAGAAACTCATCTTTTGGCTGAAAATATGGAAGATCAAGTGAATAAAGCTGTACATGGTCCAACCTCTCTCCCTCTTTTTTTTTTAATTTTATTTTTATTATTACAATTCTATTAGTTTATAAATTTGTTCTCATCCAAATTCGTCTTCAGTATACTTAAATTAATTTTTCATTAGTTTGTTAAAGTTTGGAGTTTTCACTTCTTATCAATTCATTTACACTAAAAATTATGGTTTATTGTGTTTTTACTTCTTTGTACGCAGTAAAGGAAGTATTGTAATCGCGAAAATTTTCGGATTTCAGATTTTAACGGAAATATCCATTTTGACCATACCTGAATCAATTTTGACAAGTTTCGTCGGGACGTCTGTACGAACGTTCATACGTTCGTTCGTACGTTAGTTCTTTACTTGAAGGTCATTATTGATTTTCATCAAAACTTATATTAAAATATAATGCAAAACTTCTCAAATTTGGCATTTAAGACTAACATTATAATATAAATAAAATAATAAATTTTGGTTAAAATTGGCAAACCGAAAGTGGTACTTTACTTAAAGGTGATATTAGACTTTCATCAGAAATTATATTAAAATATAATGTAAAACATCTCAAATTTGGTAAATAATACTTTTATATCAATATAAGTAATATAATAAATTTTGGTTGAAATAGAAGAGCCGAAAGGAGTACTTTACTTGAAGGTCATAATAAATTTACAACAAAAAGTATATCGACATTTATTACAGAGATCATATGGTTCGGTGATAAAGATTATAAACCCGATTTTTTTTCCACTCTAATTAAACAATTTCATTACTTGTTTTATGTGTTAAAATTGAGTAAAAAATACTTGTTTTCAACACCATTTGTGAGCTGAACAAGTCTGCAGCAGGAGATTAACATATAAGTTAAGCGGGTTTGTCCGCTTAAAATATTAAAACAGTCATTTCTAATGCTTTGTCTAGTGACATAGACAGAAAACGACATATAATAACGGAATAAGACTTTCATAAAGAAGAGCTTATGTGTGTGTGTCTCTATGTATCAATGGATGGACGTCGCGACGGCGAGTATCATTTTTGAGATACTGCTATCTTCGGAAACTAGTAACCAAATTCAGGGTCACTTTTTGAGCCACCGATTTATAGTTTAATTGGCGTGCAAGGAAATAATGGGAGGTCCACATCAGATATTTTAAAAATATTTTTGTAACCAAAGAAATTATTCGTTACTATTAAATTATATTACTAATTAATCAATTTAAACATATATGATGTCGTTCGAAGAAGTAAAATCGATTATGGGACCCAAATTGATGAAAAAGCCAGTAAAACATCGCTGAGGATGTTAGATTTTGTCCATAATTCATTTCATAGGATTTGTACAGCATCTTTCCGGACTTCACCAGTCCGAATGTGGAGAACAATTTTTGCACTTGAGGCGAGAATATTTATCACTAAAATATATCTATAAATTAAAGGCATATCCCGATCATCCCATATCTTCTTGTTTGTTTACGGAAGAATCTGATAGCCGTGGGCTCAAGGATATAAACAGCTCATAAAAATTTGCAATTTACGAAGCTTTGGTTACTGTGAATAGCACTCTTAGACCCATTCCAGTTCTGAAAATGCCTCTTTGGGAAAAAAGGAGACTAATCATAGACAGATCGATGACCAGAGTTTCTAAGAGGTACCCAATAGAAATTCAAAACTCCTTTTTACAACAAATGGAAAAATATAAGGATTTTGAAGTGTTATTATAGTATATGATGTCTCCAAAATGGAAGATAGTGTTGGATGTGTATAGGAAATTGGATGTGTAAGTATATAGAAAACAGAACCAAGTTCTGTTTAATTTACCAGGAGAGTGCTCCGTTACACTCGATAACAAGCTCCGAAAAGAACTTTTCGGGGTTGTTGCAACGAACTCATTAAGTGTACTGGCTGCCATCGACAGCCAATGGCCAAACAGTTCCTTAATAAGAGAAATAATAAATAAATGGTGGGAAATAAATTAAACAGCTGCGATTGTAGTTTTCGTATGAATTCCAGCCCACTTAGGAATCTTCGGAAATGAAAAAGCTGACAAAGCAGCCATTTTGGTCTGAAAATGGGAAGTAGCAGGAGTAGCTGAACTGCAAGCTGCTATCTTGGAAGATAGCATAAATTGGATGGGTTCACCAATTAAAGAGAAAGTTGCTAATAGATTGGGAGAAGAATTGGAAAGGAAAAGAGATCAAACTACTAGAAGTGCAGTAACAAATGGTCCAAAAGCTCCAGAAAGTCAAGAAAAGATAATACTGTGCCTACTACGGATTGGACACTATTAGTTTACACATATGTACTTTTAAGAGGTCTCCCATATGAAGCACCCATATGTCAAAAGTGTAATAATACCCCACAGTGAAACACTCACTGGTAGAATGTACCCAATTTGAAAGAAAAAAATTGAAGGAAAAAATTGGACTATCAAAAGCATTAAGAGAAGTGCCGATAGATAACGAAGAAAAAGTCAACATTTTGTTCGAATTCTTGAAGGCTACTCAGCACTACAACAGAATATAAATTAGTTGACATCGCCCTGATGGTATAGAAAGATCAATCTAATTAGGGATTGATAAATTATTTGCCACTTCTATAAATTTGTTTTATTGAAAACTAGTTTTGAATGTTACACATTCATCATCCTCAGTTCTAAAAACACACACAAAATTCGAAAATAAGCAATTCAGAATATATAGCCGGTGAGTAATTGGTTTCTCTGTTACAGATGGGAATAAATTTAAGATTGGACTATTGGAGATGTTTATTTGGTCATTCAAGCAAAAATCTGGATTGGATTTGAAGGATTTTATATCTTTTTTTTTATTTTTTTATAAAAAATAAACATCCTACCTACCTTTCATTCATTGTTAGTTCAATGCGAGAAGAAACCAGTACAAACTTTTCTGTTTGATATAATCCATTTAAACCTTGGTGAGTACCAGCATGTACTTGATTTCTTGTATTAATTAAATTCATAATTCATAAATGTTTTATAATACTGATTTATATTAATCTAATTTAATATGTATAATAAAAATAAACTATAATTTGAATTGCTTATTTTTGAATTTTTGTTTGTTTTTAGAATTTAGGATGAATGTACAACATTTGAAACTAGTTTTCAATAAAACAAATTTATAGAAGTGGCAAATAATTTATCAATCCCTAATTAGAATATTAATTATTCCTTGACGCCAATGACCCTTTAGATTCACAAAGAAAAAAAATAACCAATTAATTTGAAACCTCAATGGGCAAACATGATAGGAATTGGTGAGCTTGAAATATTGTAATAAATCATATTGAAAACTAAATTGGCAGGAAGGAATCTAAGGAGTTGATGGGAAGATAATTTTATCAGATTGTCTACCGTGTCTACCATGTTTTCCACAGTATTCTGCTCCAGTAAATATAAGTATATATTGCTTAGCATTGAGATTCTCTTGAATGCTTGAGCACATACAGTTCCACTTTATGAGCTCATGTTTTAGTTGATGTCGGAATCGCTAAGGTGTAGCCCTTTATTTGACAACCGGGCTCTAATTCTAACAAAGTTGTACAGAACTGGTCCTCCCCCCTCTCCCGAGTTACAAAAACTTCTCCAGAAACAAAAGCTCTAACTATTTAAATCACATTCTGGGAGGCTTCCAACTCCAGAGAATAAATTTCACGCCTCGAATAAAATTCTCCTATTAAAGTTTATTTACTGTTTCGTTTTAGAGAAAAGTTCATACGAGGCCCGACTTTAATAAAGTTCTTCAGTCTCTTCCTCTAAGATTTACCTCCATATGTGGGAAGTAGAAGTTTTTTATTAAACTATTTTGAATATCATTTTTCTCGTAACCATTCTGAATAATTTAAAAATCTAATCCATATTGGCTCTTAGTCTGTTATAAAGGAAGGAAACTTTAGTTGATGAAAGTATTCCTTGTGATATGATACAACACATTTATTCCTTTCAATTATTAAAATATACAGCCTGTGAGAGAAACAATTTTGTTCTTCATATATTTATAAAAAGTATGTCCAACTCTCAGGTTACGAAACTCAGCATCTACAGTGCATTATTAGGCCTATGCTGACATAGGTTTCAGTAAACTGGATCCAGAAGACCATTTCTGATTCGATCGACGAATCCTGCGGGAAATAATATAATTAAGGTAACTGGAGTAATCCGGAAAATATAGAGATAGCAGAGCTTCACAAGCTGATATTGATATACTTATCAACTTTGGACGGCTCCGGTGCTCTAGCAATACCGATTGGACGAAGCCTAAATAGATTTCTTACAATCCCCCTGATAAAAATTTATAAACACCCATAATAATGGGATGACTCCATCTTGGGAATTCGTAACTGGATGGCAATCATATAGATAAGAGTGGCGTTCTAGGTTGCCAGAGGTCCTATTTCCTCACTATAGTCAGTTCGCTATGAGAATGCTCCTGAAACGTCTCTGTTCACTACCACTCATATTTGGCCCGGATGGCATTTAACATAAATTAAATTAACTTGCCAATTTGTCATTCTTGTCTTGTATTGCACGTTTATCTTGTTTATTCGTATTGTGCCCTAACTCGATCAATAAAGATGAACAAATAGCTTTAACAATCAAATAATTCAATCTTTCTTAAAATCGGTTCATAAACAGTAATTGTTGAAGAATATCTAAGTAGATATGACGGTCATTCAGATGTTGACAGTTATTTGTTAAATATGGTGCAGGTTAGGGAATTAACATTAAAGAAAATTTAAGCAACGACTCTCCAATGCTTGAACATCCGAAAGTTGATTTTTTCAACCTTAGGTTTTGCGGTTATATACTAATTAGGTTTTCGATTTGATAAAAAGATAACATATAAAAGTTTTTTTATCTTCATTCATTATAAATTTTCGGAGTGGATATGTTAGCATTAATTCGGACTGTTAGAATTCAGAATTAATAAAAAAATTATCCTTCAGTTGTTGAAAACCAATATCCATCAAAGCATATGGAAATAAAATTTGTCGACTATTTCACTATTCTTTGCAGTCACTTTTCATGATACTAAAGTTGATGATATTTCAGTAGAACTTTTTTTCGTTAATTTATAATCGTTCAAGTGATTTTTCCGTTCTTTTTGTTTGATACTGTTTTCAATGTGATGTATTAGTTAGTTAACTTCTGAGTCTTTGATGAATTTATGCACTCGAAATATTTATGCTCCTTCAAAAGGAGCTGTTTATTTAGGCTTACATTGAATATATAAAATATTAAAATTTATAATATTTGATCAGTAATTGTATTTTAATGCAGAAATGTTTGGGATATAACATTAATAATATTCATTTTAGATTCGTATATGAAATAAAAATTTAGTTTGATTATCCTTCCTGTTTATTTTAGACAATAAAAAGAATTCTAAACTAAATCGATTTTAAACATAAACATTATAAACACTCTTATTACCTAATTTGTTAGTCCAGCAATATATTGTTGGTTAATTTGGCAAAATTAATTATGAAGAATTATCATGATGTATGTAATATTTAAAGAGTATTGCAACTGAGGGCCATGAGAGGAGATATAAAAAGCTAAATGGAAATATAAGTTATTATTGCTTCTATCCGCCTTATCTTATTGAAGGCCCGGGTTCAATTATACTCGTACGTTGGAATATCGAAGGTCTCTTCCATATCGGCAGTAGATGCTTCTTTATAAGTCCATTCCAAGTATTCTAAATGGACATCATCGGGCACAGCAGATCTGACCCATATTTTCAGCTATGCAAAGGTACTCGTGTACACTAAAGGTCTACGTTCACTGCAGTATGTAGAGTTACATTTTTTTTGAGGGGGGACTTAATAAGAGGAAGAAGTATAATTATAATTAATAAGAGGAAGGCAAATAATCACCTAAATAAATTTCTATAATCACCAAATTGGGATTGAATTTAAAGAATAAGGATGAAAATTCGATAAAAAATTATTGCTAAAATTACCAAAAATATTACTTAAAATACATTCCTGATGTTTTTTCGTACATTTCGGAGGGGAAAGGGGAGGTATATCCCTCAACATCCTTCTGCGTACGCCATTGGTTTATATAGAGTATATTTTATGGAGCATTAAAATATATCCGATTAGAGATACCCTATAGAGTTTTGCTCTTCCCAGTTAAATTATCACAGAAAATTGGAAATTTCCAAATCACTACATTGGTTTGACAATGTTCTAACTGCTCCAACCTTAATTTTAATAAAAACGAGTTTGAGAAAATAAACAGTTAAACGTTTTTCGTTATAAATAAAATTTGTCAAATTTCTCCCCGTTACTTTACATTGCTTTATTTTAACTGTTAAAGTCGGTTTGATAAAAAAATCCGTGAGCAGCAGAACTCCGTAACTAAATTCGTATTTAATATAAAATATCAAAAAAAGCGGGGGGAGTGAGAAAAAAGTTGAGATCCGCAAAAGACAGCTCGCTAACATACCGAAATTTACCCATACTTTTATTATATTGTTCTTCCTCTCCGCTGACCTTCGATACTAGGGTTAGAATATCGAAAGAAAAATATCGATATTCGATATTTTGATATATCGCGAAACCAAATATCTATATCCACCGATAATCGGTAGACAAATATTATTATTATCACCTCCTTTTCCTTTTCACCTCGATATCTTCTATTAGTTGTTTTCATGGTAATTAACATTTTATGTTTATTTGGATTTTAGCGTCCATTTGTTCCCCAACAAGGATGTACAGGACGGGTTATCCTACATGTTGCCAACCTATTCTGGCGTAGAGAGGGAAAGTAAAGGTTGACCACGGAAAAAAATTCAACCCGCTGGATACCAACCGGCATCACTTTGAATTAGAAAATACTGAAGTGGCACTTTAACACGGCTTCCATGATGATCAGTATGTTATGATGAAAGTAACTGTTACTTTTAATTATGATTAAAAATTATCAGTAACTTTTAACCATAGTGTTGCTAATTACTAATAGTGAGTCGCTTAGCAAGTTTTACTTATTTTGTTAGTGTATTTTATAATTGAAAAATATTTGACTATAATATTTATATTATGGCTGTTGGCAATTTAAAAAATAATTAAGGGGTTATAAGGTGAAAACAGAAATTCTTAATGATTGAATTCCATCCAACAGGCATTTTGCTGGGACAAGGTGACTCTGAAAACATCTGTGCTCTGAAACCGACTGACCACTTGACACTTCTCCAGCTCTCACCTGGTCCTTACATTGTTTACAATATTCCACAATGCAGGCTCATTATCGTAATCACTTTATTTTATTGAGAGTAGCTAATACTGTCTTACTGAATTGAATTTCCAAACGATCCCTTGGAAGTCGGTATAAAATGGAATATCGGAGCTCTCTTCCAAGTTTAATCACTTCAAAGTTAACTAATAGAAACTGGCTGCTCCTGACATCTGTCCGCCAATCTCACAACTTTAATTAGGTCAGAATATATTTCGGCGGCGGGGAATGAAATTGTGCCTTAGACTGGTCTTTATTTCACCATCTTGATAGTCAAAATTATACCATTAACTGCATTCGTAAATCCCACATTGTCATCGTTAAAAACATTTTCATGATGCGCGATAATATTGCACATTTCGGCTGGTGGGTTGCGGATATCGCTTTTTTTGACAGAATATTAGTGGAATCAGTCAAATTATGAGCCGTAGTTTGAAGTAGAAAAGTGCCTTTGGCAACGGACCGTGAAAAATCTGGTTTTGGCCAAAAACGTACGCCAATGTTAAGTAAAGTAGGATCAAACTAATTCTGTTCTATATCAGGATTGGTACTGACGGATTACCTAAAATGTCGTATTAGTGGATGTGTATTTGTAAAACAAAATAAATTAACATGAAAATCTCACATATTTATTTGTTATTGTTTATAGGCGCAAAACCCTTAGGTTATCAACGCCTATGGTTCGTTTGATTAAATCAGATTTGGAACATATTTAGGAAAAAAATAAATAAATAAAAAACAAATAAATAAACGAAATAAAAAAATACGATAATAATAATAATAATAAATAAATTAAATAAAAAAATAATAGATGATTAATTAATAAAGAGAAAAAAAATGGAGACAATTCTATAATGCTATAATTTAGGCAAGAGGCAATGTGCCTTCAAAAACGTAAATACCAATGTTACCGAAGTTTGATTGTCATTAAGAACGCTTGATAAATTTAGGGTCAGTCGTATTATATTTATTGTAGGGGTACAGTGTGTGCATATGCCTATCCTTAAGAACGGAGATACAATATTGGCATGATGGAGGTGCCAGTTTTTTGATAAGGTGCGAGTGAGTGAGCCCAGTGTGGACTATTCTTAAGCGAGTCAGGACGACTTCCTCTCTGCGGCTGCTGTAGTAGGATGTAGACCATGGTTTTACCACTTTTTTGATAACTTTTAATTTACTAGGGAGGGTTGTATCCTACATGGCTTGCCATCTCTTTGATATTTCCATTTACAGAGGTACTCTCAGATACATAAATCATAAACAGTTTTGCATGACCACTTGTTTTCACAATAACAGTTTGGTACAGCGAAGAGGGCATTTTACCCAAGTAGCACAACATTAGAGAATAATAAACATAGAGAGGTGTCCGTATTAACACCCGATTAGGAGGCTAAACAAAAGAACAATTCCAGAAAAAAGTGATGACCGGCCAATTCAGCTTTTATTTTCAGTTGTGATTTAGTGTTCTTAATGTGAACCTGACTTATTGCGAAACTGCCATTGATTAGTTGGAACGTTTTATCATAAATAAAATTCCATCGAATATTTGCTTTGAGGGTGCCCCTTTCCCTACCGGAAAACTTAACTTACACAGACTCTTTAACCTTGGTGGGCGAGAGTGTTTAGGCGCCACCTTAGCAACTTCGAGTATGCTGCGGAACAGGTTCGAACCCGATCTGGACGGGTTGAAATTTATTTTGTGGCGGACCCGCGGAATGAATCCCGACCTTCCCACTCTGGAATAGACTGATAACCTGTATGAATAACACGCCTTGTTTCCTATAATAGGAGTAGGAATAACGTTAAATCACAATAAATCAATAATAAAAAGACTATAGCCGTACATCGTACATCTCTTCATGACTATTAACAGCATAATTCAAGTCTTTCTGGCTCAATGTGGTACCTCTGATTTATTTATAAATGACTAACAATAAGACTTCTAAATACCCTTTTGGAAGTTACTGATCTATCACTATATCTGATAAGACCAGAAATGTGTCTGATTTTGAGAAAATTTTTGATCGTCTAGGCCGAAAGTACTCCCATAATAGACTGGAAATATGAACGCCTGCTACTCTAGATCGGTTGGAATAAAATTTTATAGGTCAACGAATTCATCACTTTTCAGATTTTCCTCAGTAACTCGCTCTCAGTGCATTTTACGTAAAATTTTGACATGGGCAATTATAAAGAACTATGAATTTCCTTAAGTTTTATACTTAGTATTTTTTTTAAATTCGTAATCACTACTGAGATACGCGGCCGTACGTATCTGCAAAATGTTAAAAAACGCAAAAAGTTAGATATTTTGTGGTTTCGCCTTAATCACTATTTATTAGTGCAATTTACTGCAAAATACATAATACCTAATCTTCTAGAAGATTAAATTTCCTACAATATTCATACAAAACATTTGTAATTACTCGAACAAAAACTAACGTAATTAATTTACAGAAATTGTTATTTCAATATTTATTGAATATCTAACTTTTTGCGTTTTTGGAAATTTAACGTTCTTTAAAATTGGCTATGCCAAAGTATTACGTAAAATACACTCGGAGCGAGTTGCTGAAGAAAATCTGAAAAAAAAAACAGACAAAAATGAATTCGTTGACCTATAAAATTTGATAGCAACCCTAGGATGGCAGGTGTTCATATTTTCAGTCCATTATGAGAGTACTTTTGGCCTAGATGATCAACAATTTTCTCGGTATCAGACACGTTTTATTGGCCTCGGCTCCTGGACTATTTAATATTTAACTGTGATAATACGAATAAAAGTAAATTGATTTCAAGACACGTTGATTTCAGTCTTATATAAAAAATCTGTTTGAAAGAATAATAGGATATTATTCGTCAAGAGGAGCGGCGATGCTTTTCCAAGAGGGTTTATTTGGAGTGCGACCTAGATGGAGCAATCTACTTAGCCCTATCTCTGCCAGAACCTCACATCCTTCTTCGCTATCCATCTCATCATTCCAGTCCTTCGCCATTTCCTCATCCTTAACTACTTTTAACTGAGCACCGCCATTATTGTCTGAGTTTACTGATCGTCCCAAAGTAGCAATAACTGCTAAAGTAAGGGTGGTATTAATCAGTTGAGAATATTTTTAAAAACCTTAGACGCGTAATGTCGTAGAGTTGAAAGTCGATAGCAGCTCGTTTCATTTAATCCAAGAGATATATTCCATGAACACCGTGTTATCTAAACGTTTTTATAATATTTATGGTCATTTTCTGCCTTGATCAACTTAACTTAAAATACAAATCATCACAAAACTTTGATTGTGAAATGAATAAAAAAAAAATAGTAAAAAGAAAGTATGAAATCCTCTGATCTTTAAGATTTATTTACATACTTTTTGGAACACCTTTCAAGTGCTTTGATAGAAATGTGATCAAGGAACTTTGAAAGAAAAAATCTGGAATAATGCATATAGTTTAAAGGTTGTGCAAAAAAAAAAAAAAAAAAATTATTATAATGGACTTAAAATTAATTCAATAACATATAAGGTTAATGGTTAATTCAAGGAATCATAGAGAAAATAGATATTTAAATATGTCTCCTAGCATTTAAGGCACATAAAGAATAATATTGATTCAGACATGCCATAAAATAAATAATGGTTTATATATTTTTTTTTCTTTATGAATATATGAATTCTACTGTTAGGATAATTCCTGCCTTGATATCATCATCTCTTAGATTACCTTGGATATAAAATGAAACATTTTATCATTAATACGTGAGATTTTTAAAAATGCATACTGTTCCTGAGGTATTTTATTTTTAATTTAGTTATTTGCAAAGAAACCAATATTTGAAATGTATAAAAACATCTTTTATGAAGAATATTATTTTTTTATTTTATATATATATATATATATATATATATATATATATATATATATATATATATATATATATTTAACACTTTGACTAGACATTCTATAGTAATGTCCACATAGTTCGACATTTGATTCGACATGACGAACGGGGAAGGGAACGTGTACCATGCGACGTCGCATGCTTTGTGAACTTTGTAGAAATAGATTTAACAGAGTGGACATAGCTTATTGAATACCTACTACATTATTGGTTAAATATGAAATACTGTAAAAAATAATGTTGCTCACCTCTGCACCAGATGCACAGTACCAGGTCTAATATATATATATATATATATATATATATATATATATATATATATATATATATATATATATATATATATATATATTATATCAAGTGTATGACAACCAAGTTATTACTTGTTTAGGCATTCCTTAAATCTGTTTTATTTATGAATATATAAAAGGTTTGATTACTGGAAAGATTTGTGTATTTATAATTAAATTGTATTCATTATTTTTATATGGCCTGCCGCAAAGTATGAAATACTTATATGTAAGCAAGTGATCGCCATATATACATTTTACGTGTGTATATATATATATATATATATATATATATATATATATATATATATATACACACGTAAAATGTATATATATATATATATATATATATATATATATATATATATATATATATATGTATATATATAATGGAATCTCCCTTTCCGGACATATACAAATCGGACATCTGTAATAAGCAGACAGTTTTATTTTCCGTTACGCCATTGACTTTTTATTGTTTACAATTTCTATTAACCGGAACTCCTGATTAAATGGACAAAGACACAGATTTAGTCCTTTTTCCTTTTTCTTTCGAAAAATTCTTTCTTAAGCAAACAATAGGTGAAAAAAAAAACGACATAGTTTCTTCAAACGGCAGTAGTTAAGATCTAATACTGCGGGGTTAAAGGAAATTTCTTAGAATTTAATTTCACAGAACCGCAAAGGGGATCTTTGCATGTAAACAAATCATTACTATTTCAAAAAAAACTTTTTCTATTCTCCTCCAACCTTGTACATATTTTTGTTTTCACAATTTTAATTCAGTTATCATACATACCTTATAACTATGTACATCGCGTGTGTAGTTTAATGTCTCTTGTGTATAAAAAAACTCATTAAGATGCACCACTAAGTGTATAAGTTAGTTCAACACGAAATTAGATAAAAAAGTTTGAGTATAGAAGGAACTTCAGAAGACTTCGACGTGGCTACTGACCACGTTTTAACTTGTTCAGGCATTTTTTAAAACTGCTTTATTTATACATATATATAAAGTTTTATTAGTGGAAAGGATATATTGTATTCACCATTGTTTATATGGTATAGTAACGTTTTTCTGTGTTGTTAATTTCAAGAATTTCCATTTCTTCGCTTAGGTGGGAAAGGTGTATCTATTAATATTAAAAAGTGTCATAAAAAAATATAAAATTATCATGAGACATTGTGATAAGTCTTAATGCCCATTTACCTGTTCACACCAGTTAGTGGATAAGGACATGTCGAAGTTAAAGGGCGAAGGACGGAAGCAGATGAAGAGCAGAAGCGACCAGAGGCACCTGAAGAAGTGGTTCGTGTCACCTCCAAAACGTGCATCGTATCAGTGTTTCCTGCCGGCTGCTCCTCCTAGTTTTTGCCGGATATCACAAGATATATTAGGATCCTTCTAAATAACTTCCTGTCGCTGGATCATTAAAATTTAAATATACTGGCAGATCTGGTTTTACTTTAATGTCTTATTTACACCAGTTTTGGAAGTGTTTGTTTTCATTTTCTATAATGTGTAATTTTACATCCATTATTCCTGTCAACGTTAAGTTATATCAAAGCCGATTCGCTTAGTACTGGTTTGAATTTTTTCAATCACAAGTTTCCCATTTGGATTTATTTGTTAATTGCCTTTGAAAATTAGATTTAGTTTAATGTGCGTCTAAAACCAATCAATTTTGA
The DNA here is from genome assembly GCA_948150685.1 of Rhaphigaster nebulosa. NCBI lineage: Eukaryota > Metazoa > Arthropoda > Insecta > Hemiptera > Pentatomidae > Rhaphigaster > Rhaphigaster nebulosa. The sequence goes on from OX411306.1 coordinate 16,397,784, forward strand.
GCGAAATTTCTATTTCTAAATTATTGATTCTCTTTCGCTACGCTCTTGTAAATGGTTGGTTAAGCAGACTACACAGTTGAGGAGAATTTTCCGGGTTGTGATTTCGCAAGGGAACATAGGAGAGGAACTGCATAAGCAGTCTATCTTGTCTATTCCCGTTAAAACTATTTCCTATATTACGTCTTCTTGTTTCGTCTAAATTTTTGGCGCCCCTTTGACCATTATAAGCATTTGGCACATAAATCTATACCCAGGAAGTTATAGAAACTTCAAGGTAAAACATTTAACAGTAGACAATGTCATTCATTTCTGCATAGTCTAAAAAAGGAGCATTTTTGCTACCCATTAAGAGCAGAATAATTTATACTTATATAATTAAAAGTATTTATATTTATTATTATAAATATTATGTATAATTATAAACTTATTAATAAGGCACATGACGACTCACGAATCTTGACTTCCAGCTATGTTAAATACTTACACCCAAAAAAATTTAAACAAAAAATATAAGCAATATTTTTAAAATTTCACTTGCCATATTTTTAAACTGAAAATAAAAACAATCAACAACCTTATTCTAAATTGTTGATTTCATTTTTCTGAAATGAAAATAAAATGGACCTCATTTATTTTATTTGGAATTGAATTAAAATTAATTGTGGTACACCCCAATCGATTGCCATTTTTTTTCTCACAACATCACAACATTCTTAATTTTTATTTAATTGTATTTTCAACAAAATATTACAAAGAAAAAAAAAATTAAAAAATATATTTGGCTAACATTTCTGACCGAATGTAAGCGAGGTTTCGTTTCAACTTCGGCTACAAAGTTTGGCCTTTTGTCTGACCGTTTGACTGTTACGCGGTTACAACCAGTTGCGTCGTTCGATTTTCTTCAAATTTTGAACATATATATATATATATATATATATATATATATATATATATATATATATATATATATATATATATATATATATATATATATATTATAAAATAACTCTGAATTGGTTCGTGAGGCAACACCGATAGAACTACTTGGTACAGTTTATGTAGTCTCAAATCCTTTACCATTTAACTTTACTATCCTTTATCAAAACAATAATCTCTCTGTTAAAAAAATAAATCTCGATTGAATGGATGTGATTATGAGAAATGAAAGTTCCAATAATAATCTATTTATTTAATAATTATAAGTATTAATAACATGAGTCTACAGGTGACAGACTTAGATGATTTTTCAGCTGTTAATCTATGTAGGTTTTCAATTATTTTTTCAAGCTCTCGCTTTCTGTATTTTCGGATTTTTCTAAACTTTTTTTTTTAATCTTTTAACTATTTATCCGCACCTGTCTAACACAAGGTTTGGGAAATGTTAATTATGACAAACCAAAACATATAACTTTCACATTTCGACGAGACACGTTTATATCGGTGCCAACCAAATTCCTCAGTCGGACACAGTGCGTTGTGGGGGCTCCACCATTTAGTGATTATTTTAGTTTTAATGTTAAATTATGCTATCATAATTAAATTTAGTACAACATTAAAATTGTTTGTATTTATAATAATAATTATCATTTTATTAAACAATGTTGTAATATTAATTTAGTTGGTATCAATGAATACTGCTAGAACCGACCCAAATAATGTTATGGTTGTTATGTTGTGTTAACTCATGTACAGGTTCTATTTAATAAAAGTTTTGTTTTATTGCAGTGAGTTAAATATGAGAACTATTTTATTTTAAATTAACCTTCATAACACTACATGCGTTACCTTGGACTAATATTCGGCAAAAGGACGCCCACACGTCAGAAAGAAAAGAAAGACTCTAAGCAAACGGCTGAAATGAATATACTCTCTTTTTTCCAAACCGTAAAAACTGAAAATTAGCCAGAAACTAAATACACACACATATCTACTTAAACCCATATGGACTTATGCTCCTCACGTATTTACGGTTCAGCAAAAAAGACTCACAAAAACTGCAATCTTCTCAATCCAAAATTTTAAGACTGATAACAGTAGCTCCTTGTTACGTAAACAACAAAACTCTACATACCGACTTAAAAACAAATAACGATCGTCCAACACATACCTCTTTATTCCCGTTTCCATAATAACCTTCACGGACATCACAACAGTCTGATAGACGATATGGCTACGTGTGAATTGACCATTAGGAGAAGGCTAAAAAGGAGTTGAATGAGAGATCTTTCATGAATTAAAGGACTAATTCATGACTGGAAAGAGGTGCTACTGGGTACTATACTTCCCCATGCCTATCGTGGCAGGAATATATTTTATATCCATAACATTTGCTTATTATCTTAGTATATGATTTTTTTCATCTCAAAATAAAGTTTAAAGTCATTTTATCATGTACTTAATCGATTCTCAATCATTTTTCTCTATTCGAGTCAACTTTGTCACCGGCTCCAATCTACTCAGCGCTGAGCGCACCCCACCGCGATCGTCCATCCATCATTAGCATTGAGAACACTCACTAAATCACCACAGGAGTGAGCCCTAATGAAAATAAAGGTTGTGCATCTAGACAAGCAGAGGAGGGACCAGAATCGCTATATGCCAGATAAAGGTCATTGTGAAGGGCGCCAATCCATTAGGTATCCATCCTGTTCTTCTATCTTATCGGACCCTTGCAGTATATCTAACTCAATGGCTGCACCACACTCTATGCTTGTGAATTAACACATCCTAATTAACAGACTAGTAATAAGTATTACCCGATAATCTTATTTGAGCAATTACTTTCTGCGAAATGGATCCCGAAATTTTGTTTAAACTTTTATAATAAGGTTTTTTAGGTCTTACTTGTTATATAAGTTATTTTAATATTTATCGTTAGGTAGAAATAACTATTGTATTAGATTAAATAAAATTATTAATAAAATATCTGATGTGACACCACATGACTTCCTCGTACGCCTATTAAACTATAAATCGATGGTTCAAAAAAAAAAAAGCGGGTAAAAGTAAAAAAAAAAAAAAAATGTTACTGGTAAAGTACCACTTCCGGCAAGCCTATAATTTTTATTGATATAAAAGTCTCCTATACTAAATTTGAGATGTTTTACATTATAATTTAATATAATTATTGATGAAAATTTATTGTGACGTTCAAGTAAAATATCCCTTTCGGTTTGCCAATTTTTACCGAAATCTAGTATTTTATTTATATTGATGTAAAATCCTTATATACCAAATTTCAGATGTTTTGTAATATATTATAATATATTTTTTGATCAAAGTCCAGTATGACCTTCAATTAAAGTACCACTTTCGACTTGCCAATTTTTAACCAAATTAGATTAATTAATATAGCTTTATTTATTAAAGTTAATATAAGATCTTTAATCGGTAATTATTATAGATTTTTTTTTTAATGCTTTGTTATGCTGATTCCAAAACACCTTACATTTCTCCTCTATGTTTATAAATGAGCGAGTTATGGGCATATAAGATATCTAATCGGCCGCCATTTTGAAACAAACAGACGGATGATAATGTCGAGTTCCGAGGATCATCCCGGTGTGACCTGTGACATTGGTACCGAATCTCAAGAAAATCGGTCCAGTAGTCTCGGAGAAAGCCGCGTCTGGGCATACGGCGGACGTACGGATTTTTTTTTATTCAATATTTGGATTCCACGTATCTTGAAAGGTAAAACCTCAAATTTTGAGGGAGGTTACAAAAATTGTGTCCTTGGTTGATTCCAAAGATCTATTATTGAAAATAATAAACCAAAAATAATAAGTAGCCCCGTTCTAGAGATAATCATGGCACAGACACAATGCTCCAAAATACGTTTATTTGGACTACGCGGGCTCTGGAACAAGTAAAACCGTTGAAAACTGCAAATTGAAAATTTGATCCGAGCACAATACTTTCGCAGCAGCTGTAGAAAAATAAAAACATGGCTGCAATGTTCAATAGTATCAGTCCGATTTTATTCAAAACGCTACAGATTTGGTTGAAACGCGACAGGGACGTTGAAATTTTCGGGCGAATCTGAAAGTAAAAATATTTTGACTAAACATTTCGTCCATTGTCAATACCCTTCAAATTTATATAAGATAAATAAATTCCTTATCAATCAAAAAATTCTTTAAACAATTTAAACCAAATTTGGGTCCCCGGTAAAGGTTATAAAACTACGCGGTTAGCTTTTTTTTGACTCGCGTGTTTCGACGCGTTTTAGATCCCCAAAAAAAATTTCAATTTTGTATTTATTTTGTTACAACATTTTTTTTATTCTGACTTTCTGAGATAATGCAATATCTGTACATATATATGGGTAGAAGAAACTTTTTTTTGGTTTTTTGTGTGCTTAATCAAAATCTGCCATCATTTTTGGTTTAAAAAAATATTAAAGGGTGAAATTGTTGGGTGAAAAGGCTATTTTGTAAACAAAGTCGGATTCTAAGAAAACAAAATTTGATACCAATAGGATAAAATACTCGAAATATAACTTATTCAGAATTTCTATACATTTATTTTTTTTTCTCTCGCAATAAATGCAGTAACTGCATCGTTAATAAATGATTATTGCAAGTTTGTGGATTATCTTATGGACAATTGTAGGTTGCATGTAGGGAAAATAAAGGATTTGTTTGAATATATCACAAGTGGAATCACCGAAACATTGTGTGTCCTAGAGCATAGCAACAAACTAGTAATTACAGCTAATGTGATCCAAAACACAATACTCAAATTTAGCAATAACATTGTATTTAATAGTTTTAAATAATTTATTTTATTTCCTGCACATGTGGATTCAGAAAATATAAAGGGTTTATGATGAGTTTGGACACTGTAAAGTATATTTAATGCCTTTAAATTATAAAAAGGGAAGAAATACATACTGTCCCATAGTCTGGTGCTCTGTTTTAAAAATAATGATCCAGCAAAAAATACTTTGTAGTAGAAAACTATGTAATGTTTGTAAGTAACGAAGCTGTACTGCAGACAATTTAGCCTACTAAGGTTAAACTAAAGTTGTCTGCAGCCGGTAATGGGCTGAATTCCAGCGATATAAAAATGAGACAACTATTATAATTGCCATGGAGGTATAAACATGAAGAGATGATATACTGGAGGCTGCGGAACTGGAACGATGTAATTCCAGGCATTATTACCGACAATTAGTCTTCACGAGGTCGTTACTGGACCCCGCCCGCTGTCACAGTCGTGAAAAATACTCGACTAAGTTGGACGATTAGTTCTGTTGGGGTGGAAGTGGTTTTTCTGTTTCTCGGCCACTTCCTCAGTTTTTGTCACCATCAAACATATGTGCTGTTTGGAAGTTTTGACACATCACTACCCGTGCCTGCTCCTTGCTAAATGACCTATGGCTCAGTGAAATTTAGCTAAATAGGCGTGGACCACAATCTCTGTGAATATAAAATACATTAATTAATTAAGTAAAAAAATAATACTGTTTTACTACAAACGAAGAAGGATCTTGGGTTCGGTACCTGATATGGAAGTGCTGTTTCATGAACAACAGTTATACAAGGAACAAGGAAGTATAAGAAATCGCTAGATTCCACCCCTCCTTCATATTGAAGGGCCAGATACCCATTTTATCGAGCTGTCCTGACCATAGTGTCGAATTGCTGCTGATAGAATAGAATATATTTTTATTCCTTAGCTTGGCTTCAAAATCTCATAAGGCATACTTAAAATAAATTCAAACCATATCTGAGAAATTTTGATACAGCGATTTTATAAATAAACGAATCAGGCAGTTTGACTTCTCTGCGTAAAAATTTCCTTCGTTTCACGTAATCACAATATCGTCCCATTCCGTATATCTTCAAATGCTAGGCGGAAACAGTGAAATTTTATAAGTTCACATTTAAGGTGTTACTGGTATCAAGATAAATTTTTTTTTTAGGATTCCTATGCAATTTATTTATTATTATTTTATTTTTTTATAAATACAATATTCAAGCAACCACAAGGGGCACATACTTCTCAGACAAAGTCTATGAGTATGCAGTAATCAAGGAAAACTTTGAAGAAAATAAGGATTTGATTATTTTTGGTTTGGTGTGATCTATGATAGGATGTTGAAAATAGACTAAAAAAAAAAAAAAAAAAAAACCTGTACTATTACAACTCATGAAGGGTCTTGAGTTCAGTCCTTGGTAAGGACCGTACTGTTTCTAAGCCAACGTTCTGCAAGAAGATGATTTGGCCGAGATCACGCTCAGCCGCCAAGTTTGTTTCTCCAATTAAGAGTGCCCACTTTATAGAGGCTGGGTGAGCCCCAGGAGAATCTTCCGTTCCTCACAGGGTCGATCCACGGCTGATAACAGAATAAATAATTATCTGCCACAGCCGGTCTCAAACCTGGGACCGAGAGCAGTGCCATACCACTGAGCTACTGCGCTCCTGAAAATAGACTAGGAAGATTAATTAATTGTTTTCTTAGATTTATTTTCATTATATCTCCAGTGATACCCACCCACACTTCATAATACTGAGATGGCTACTTTCATGCTTTCTTCAGATATCTCATTAACCAAACCAATCGCCATACTGCAGAAAGAACTGGCCTGTGAGGAAGTCTTCAAAACCTGCTGAGAAGAACATTCTACGCAAAAACCTCGTAGATCCAAAAAACGTGCTTCTACCACCTCTACATATAAAGTTAGGCCTCATGAAACAATTTGTAAAGGCTTTGTCTAAAGATGGACCATGTTTAAAGTATCTCTACCAAAAGTTTCCACGCCTTTCAGAAGCTAAACTAAAAGAAGGCGTCTTTATCGGACCGGACATTAGAAAAATGATGTTTGATGTTAACTTTGAATCCAAAATAACCTTAAATGAGGAAGAAGAAGGGGTTGTTTCATTCAAGCAAGTCGTTACAAAGTTCTTGGGAAATAAAAAAGACCCAGAGTATGTTTCATTTCATGCATTAGCAAAGATAGACTTTTTCTGATTAATATACGAAATCAATTGAGAAAGTTATAAAGTCTTTGCAATTCCGAATAGTTACAAATCAGAACGAGTTTATACAGCTGGAAATTATTCCGTTCCGAAGAGAAAAAAAGGAAAAAAAAAAAAAAAAAGTAGCAACTAAATTAGTCCAATCGTGGAAACAGACTTTGATTGGGTAATTGAAAAAGTTCCCGCCTTTCTGTAATTCAAATTTAAAATCCAATAGATTTGGAAAAACGGCTGGAAATAGCGCCACTCCTGGAGGCGGGGTAGTTTGAAATGTTGTTTATTGAATAGAAGGAAAGCTTAGAATGGAATAATGAAATTCTTCAGTCTTTTCGCCGGGTTAGTGAGCTTCGAGATCTTTAAAAGTAGGCTAAATCTTAACAGCGATTCTTTGGAAAAATTATAGTGACTGTGATGCCATTATAGCTTTTGTTGATTTAGCTCTCCAAACAATTCTTCGTTTTTATTTATTTCTTTTTTTATCCATGATTAATCTTTACTAATATACTTTCCTGATATTTAATGATCTCAAAAACGATTGATAAATAGCTTGAAAGGACGGGGCTCTTGAAATGAAAAGTACCTATTTCAAATCATTGAGGTTCTGGAATATTTTAAAATTTAAATTTAGGGTCATATTAATAAAATAAGCTAATACTGCTATAATCCATAAAGGATCTTGGATTCAATACTAACCAAACAAATTCTAAATCTTGACCAATAGTTATACGAGGAGGTGATTTAGTAAGTACGCTCAACCGCCAGGCATGTTTATCAGCCCAATGAAAGGGATTTACCAGATTCTCAATTTGAAGAGGCAAGATGTGCCTCAGGAAGATTTAAAGCTAATAGAACAGAAAATAAAATTTCTATCACTTCCGGACTTGAACAAAAACCTGGGAGTTCAAAATCCAGTGCATTAGGACGCAAACTTTTTTTTGAAAACAAGTTAGGGAAGCGATGTTAAGTACGAAGGATAAAGAACAATAGATCAAATTTTAATTAGAATTCTCACATAAAGGTTATTCACAATCTCCTAATTAGCATGCTAAATTTTGCTATTCGTCGAGTTTCAACAATATCATGCTAAATATCACAATAGAAAATAAGTCAAATAGCAGGCTCAGTTTAACATGCTTGGTTGTATACTAGGTGCAGTATCACTCTGCTAAATGGCCGCCATACTGTTTTGTCAACTCACAGATATCTGCATGAGAATTTCAAAGGTCGTCGGATAGATGATTCAAAAAATTTTCTGGGAGGGGATTTAGTAAATTTGCGAGTAATCACCTAGATGTCTATAATCACCAATATTGGCGCAAGGTTTACATGGAAATTGAATAAAAAATTATTGAAATATTACTCAAAATACAAACCTAATGTTGATGAGTAAGAAAATCATATTTTTTTGTTGGGGGAGGGGAGTGGGGGGTGAAGGAGGAAGGAAGAGATATCCACCGATCTCTCCCTCTGCTGTAAGCAACTGACGCCAAGTGGTTATTTGTTCATTTTTCTTTGATTGCTTCAGTTTTTTCAATTTAATTATTTTTCTTACCAACTAATATTTTAATAATCAGTACTTATTTTAACGGTTCAAAACAGTTCTCTATAAGATCATTCTCTGCTTATACAATTTCACAATCTAGAGAATCTAAGCAGGGTCTTACGCTGCGGCATCCAGTGACACAGGATTGGCTTGCGGCTTGGCCCTGTCAAATAAGGTGAAAAAAGGCTAAACCTCGGAATGAAAGGTACTGAACAGAAAATTTGCGTGAACCTTTATTATGACTTTTTAAATGCTGGCTTAAAGATTCTCATAAAATCTCGTGTCGGCGTCTTAAGTTATTAAAGGTCAAAGGTCAACAAGTTACGTAAATCGTTTTTTTTTATAAATAACTCGTTTTTTATCCGCCTCAAGTCGTTAGCTATTATAAAAATTGTAGAAAATTAATTTATATACAACATTTTTTTTTCTTTTATCTTGTATATATGGTATGAATGGATTCTTATATCCTTAATACTTATTGTACTTGAGTATGGCAGCTTGTATTATTTTTCAAATAAAAAAAAAAAATGTTATATACAAGTTTGATCTCATTCAATTTTGTTTGCAGTATTAACCGTTCTTTAGATATGGGCGTGGATTGCCCCTCAGCCAGAAGCAAAATACGGTTCTCATTTTAGTAAAAATTTGAATGGTAATTATAAAAATGTAGGACATTTTAAATAAAATAAATCTGGTTTGCTATTACAAAGCCGCTACCTTAAAAAATGGCGACATTTTATTTAAGGAAAAACCCTAGAATTTTCGCTTATTTTTCATTACGTGTTCAATATCCTGAAGAACACTACAAACGCGAAAAACATTACCAATATCTTTTTTAAAGGAAATTAAATTTGAGCTCTAATAGAGCTCTTTACGTTTACTAGCTTCCGATATAAAGTATTTAAAAAACAAAACTTTTATTTTAAACTTTATTTTATTTTTTCATAAACCGAAAAATCGCCATTTAGTGAATTTATTTTGGCAAATATCATGGATATCACTCTTTCTATTAAGTAAAATAATAATATACTACATTATATTATATAGCTCCAATCTGTGTTACAATATGCATCTATTCGTTAAATAGTTTCCGAGATAACGTTTTTCACAAAACAATTTTTTTTCCTAAAAACGAGAAATAACCATTTTTCAATGGCGCACGCAGAGGGAAGCGATCAGGGTGATATATCCCCTCGACATTTTTGAAAAAATATGATTTTCGTATAAGTTTTGTATTTTGAGTAATAATTTTTGATCAACTGTTCATTCTTATCTTTAAAACTTACAGTTAATACTTATAGACACTTATACACTTATATATTATATACACTCGCCTTTTCATTAAACTCTCCCCGAAAAAAAATTCTGCGTACGCCTCTTTCATTTTGTGAATTCATTTTGGCAAATATCATGAAAACTGTTCTTTCTACGAAGATAATCATCATAACTACTTTATTGCGCATATAACTAACAGTTCTTGAGATATCTAAGTTTTTTCAAGATATGACTGTGTTGCATAACGTCAAAATCATGTATAATGTGTTTTTTGAAAAACTTTATCTCAGGAACTGTTTGAAGTCCATCACTTATTTCTCCGTGAATCATAATCTTTTTCTACTCTAAAGGACATTATGATTTTTAATTTTAAGATATTTATTATAATAATAATAATAAAGTTTTATTCTCAATTTTTTAAAATTACAAAAACTGTGTAATCATGTTCCGGGTTTCACAACCTTTACATGATTAATAATTTTAACATTTAATAATTTTGTTATTAACGTTTAATAACACTAATTAGGTTTTACATCTTTACATTGTTCGTACAATAATAGTAGGAAAAATAGAAAATAAAAAAACCCATTTAGGAATAATAAAATAAATAAGAATACATAATTAAAATAAAATATAATAAATCTGAAACACAAACTATGTTAGGTTAGGAGTACGTGTTTAGTTCTTTTGTGCGTGGAACGTCGAAGGGAATTTTTATTGTAATTACCGATCTCTTTTATCAATGGGCTTTCGAAAGCTAATGTAAGATATTTATTGATTGCATATCATATGAAGAGGAATCTCATAATTTTTATTTGTAATGAGGAAATTGTTAGTTTTTTTCTTTGTTTAATAATTTTAGTTTGGTCGCTGTAGCAATGTTTTTTAAACTATTCAAATGGGATGTCTGTCTCAGAGTCGTTAAATTTATTTTCATTTCAAACTAATTACTAATCATTATTAATTATTGTCTTAATATAAATATTGTTAATATATAAACTAGCGCAACATATATTTTTAGTCTTGGATATAAAGTACAATACACTCTAATACTCTACTGAGCACTCTTCCCTATCGAATAATTCAAAATATCAAATTGAAACATTTTTTCCAATTAAACGATTTTGTTAATCCAACAGATCCAAAAGTAAAGTTTTGTGTAACCAACAAAAAATTAGCGAATATTTTGAGATTACTAAAGTTCGACAAGGGTTTTGGTGTAAAGAATGAAATTGAATTTAAACTATCTTGTTGAGAAGTAAATAATTCCGAGACTATAAACTGTTAGATCCAGCCGGGAACTTTTGTAATTTCAAACTAACGGATCTGGGTTCCTCAGTTGAATAAATAAAGTTTTCTCTTAGCTATCTCGAGGGAAACAGTGGATAATCAAAACTTCTTGCCCAAAATACAAAGGAAAAGTTTCATCATTTTTTTTTTCAAACTAATGGTAGCAAAGAGGACAAAGTTTTGAAACTGATAAAAAATAATAATAATAATAAATAGCTAGAAAACAATTGGAAGATCCCAAAACACAAAGCTTCAAGTCTTTAAAATAGCAGCAAATAACTAACCACTCAACGTTTCGCCAATTCAGGTATCATCAGGAAATACACTCAAAAATCACATCGAAAAAGATCAAATAGAGCACATCTCACATCAACCGTCCAGAAATACGCATGAACCAGAGACAGCACATCACTCCAAGACATCCAATCACATACATATATATTTTTGTTCAGGCCTTTTTCAGTTGCTTTCTATGTGTATTTTCTGATCAGCTGTTTGAATATAACCTTCTCAGCTATTGTTAAGTTACCTCCCTTTGCCTTCAGTAAGGTAATGGATGTCTTGGGGTGATGTGCTGTCTCTGGTTGATGCGTCTTTCTGGACGGTTGATGTGAGATGTACTGTATTTGATCTTCTTAAATGTGATTTTTTAGTGTATGTCTTGATGATACCTGAATTAGCGAAACGCTGATTGGTTAGTTATTTGCCGGTATTTTAGAGACTTGAGGCTTAGTGTTTTGGAATCTCTTTTTGAATGTTTACTCTTTTATATATATAATAATAATATATAAATAAAAATAAATTTATATTTCAAAATTTTAGAATTGACAGAAATAAATTCGACATCTGATTTGTAAGTTCATTACTAATAGATTCAAACGTATGAACTATAATTTGATTAATATAAAAAATCGTTAACTGGATTCTCCTTGCTTTAATCTTCTTGCCTTGCCGGACGCTCCTGGTTCAACCCTCTCTGTTTACTTCTGGAGAAGGACATTGAAGAAGCGCAGTCAGAAGGACCCATTGTCACTAAGTGGCTCTTTGAGAGGTGAGTCTTTTCATCTTCCTGATGGTTCTGTTCGGACCATAGAGCACTCCATCTCCATTTAAGGAGAATCAAAGGAAATGATAGCAGTTCTTTGTACCGCTGTTCAAGAAGTAATCTCCAATGCAGAATAGCATCCGCGATATTCAGCAAACTTCTTACTTACTTCGCGAGTCAAAAAAAAGTTATTTTTGAAAAATGCTACTCTATAACAACCGTGGCACAGTGGGAAAAATTGTCGATTTAATGACCGAAAGTCTACAACTTTTCATTAAAAGACAATAAACGAAAAAATCTTTTTTCATTTATGAGCATGGAATGTTCTTTATTAGTAAGAGTGAAAAAAATTATTTACAATGTGTCTCCGGACCGTTGAAATTAATTTATTAATTAATTGTTTCAGCAATTTATTTTAATTAAAACAGTTTATTAGGTATAGGACCACCAAAAGGGGTAGAAATGAACTAATATCCTTCTCTATAGAACTTTCTACGTATATAATTGCATTTTTCAGGTATTTACTACGTTTACAAGATTTATAAATAATTATTATTTGAAGAAAAAAAAATTTAAGTTAACAATATACTCTTTTTCTGTTTATTCGAAATTTATCGTGTGTACAAGAATTATAAATGACAAATAAGATAACTTGCGACATATTTTAGGCTTATACTTAAGTTAATGGCCCAAAAATATATGTAATTTTTAAAAATAGGGCTTCAGATCTTCAAATCAATATAACACTGATTGATCGCATTTGATCTATCAAATTGTATCATGGTGTTTTAGTATTATACACCAACTACTACTGTGAAACAAATTAAAATAACAAGTTTTTTTTTTTTTAATTTTTAGTTTAATTGCACTCACTATATTATAGAAATGTGGAAATGTCTGTAAACATATAAAATAACAATTGCGATATAATTTCGGGCATATTAAATATATCGTTTATAATACTTAAAAAAACATGATACAATTTGATCGATCAAATGCGATCAATCAGTGTTATATTGATTTGAAGATCTGAAGCCATATTTTTAAACATTATGTATATTTTTGGGCCCTTAACTTAAGTATAAGCCTAAAATATGTTGCAAGTTACCTTATTTGTTATTTATAATTTTTGTAAACTCGATAAATTTCGAATAAATAGTACAGTATTAACTTAAATTTTTTTTTCTTCAAATAATTATTTATAAATCTTGTAAACGTAATAAATACCTGAAAAAGGCAATTATATACGTAGAAAGCTCTATAGAGAATTTCTACCCCTTTTTATACCTAATAAACTGTTTTATTTAAAATAAAGTGATGAAAAAATTAAGAAAAATATTAATTTCAAAGGCCCGGAGACACTCTGTATATAATTTTTTCACTCTCATTAATAAAGGACATTCCATGCTCATAAATTAAAAAATAATTTTTTGTTTATCGTCTTTTAATCAAGAGTTATAGAATTTCGGCCACTAAATCGACAATTTTTCCCACTGTCCGCCATACTCACTTTGTAAGCCTGTACTAAACGACTAAAAAGTTTTCTAAGAGAGGACATTCAAGGGTGTGTAGGAGTCAATGCAAAGTGAAGGACGCTATGTGTTTCGAGAACAATTCCTGTCAGAGGTAAACTGTTGTAACATTTTTAAAGTTATACAAGAGAGCAACATTAAGTTTTATTTGAAGTTTTGCATATTTTACAACCCTCATAGCCTATTTACGATACCTGAAAAATTGACCATAATAATACAAATACGATAGTAAAATCAAAATTGGGTTTATGACGTACTTGGTTTTATTAATGGAGTTATTAACATAGTTGACTGTTGATAAAATCAGGGAAATGAATGATTGGGATGTTGTAAGCAATAAAATACTCATTGCTGAAATTATAACTGTGTAACGTGTGCCGACGTTTCGGGTTAAGTTTTTGTCCTTCAACTGTTTTTAGAATGCACAGCATCGTTCTCGTTCTCATGCTAACCTAATAAGAACGAAAATCAATACTTTATAGGAGAGAAAAAAAACCGTTATATCCTTCTGTATATGAGGTGCACTTTAGATAATTCATTTTTTTCTGTTGGTATTACTTTTAACAAAAGACAACAGAAAGGTGCAACAGTTTCTTAGATCTTCTAAAAAGTAGTGATTTTGATATTCTTTATTGAAGTTATGCTATATTTCGCTTTTTTTTCCAGGAAATCTTTAAATTGGATATACATCAGTTCGACTGTGTAAAATAAGCGGTATATTTTAAAATTTCAGATAATTATTAGTAAATTCGATATGACAGCTGATTCATCTGCCATTTCGGTAAGCTGGTGCTATTCAACGCAGCGTAAAGTGCACCGTTATCCAGTGTCTCTACCAGCTGTTCCCTGAGGCACGTGTTAATGTGCCTGTGCGTATTCTTCGAGTCTCTGTGTGTGAGTGGATCCGAACTAACAAAAAATATGTACCAAAAAAAGGCCGGCTGAAGCTAACTCGGTAGCCAGCCATTCGGTCTACGGCTGAGCTGAGGGCAAAAAAAATGACCTCTATTCCTCCTTCCGCTGCATCCTCAATCTCTACCGTAATTAAATTCTCTTTTTCAGTTTATCAATCGATTCCTTTACTTTTTGGATTTGAAGATTCTGGATCATCCAATATACACTCCCCGTCAAAAAAAATCGCTACACATAGATATTTAGTCGTATTTTTCCAGAAAAAAATAGACTATTGCAGTTGGTCGAAGGTCGGCGGTGAGACTGCGTTTTCTATCCGTTTCATAACCCCTTGAGCACGATTATGGAAGTTTTGGAGATGTCTGAAATGCATACGTATTTTTTCCCCCGCTGAATTTGAGCACCTCCAACGGCCCCCTTTGGATCAAATGAGCTGAAATTCGATATGTAGGACTTCATTCTAGGCAGAACGTTACCATTAAAGAATGGATAAATTTCAGTCAAAATTTCGGTATGTTAACCTGAAATTTCGGCGTTTTTAAAGTTTTACGCATCTCTACAGCTCCACCATATTAGTTCATATGGCTGAAAATTTGTATGTGAATTGAGATGGTGTTAGGAAAGTATCTTTTGGGGGTCTCAACTTGGTTCCCCCACCTCTCCGGGTTTTTCGATTTTTTTAAATAATTGCGCACCTTTAGAATCCCTGCAAATTGAGTTAGGGAGCTCAACACCTGTTGCATTTTAATATAAATTAATTTATCAAAAACCAAAAGAACTTTCACCGAAATCGAACCAGTATCACCAAAGATATGACTATTTCAACTCCAGCGGCACCTGCTGGGTCAAATGAGCTGAAATTCGGTATGAAGGGTTTTCTGTATCGAAGGTCAGAGAGGCAGAACAATATAATAAAAGTATGAGTAAATTTCGGTTTGTTAGGGAACTGTTTTTTTTTTTTTTTTTTTTGTTTATCTCAACTTTTTCTCACTCCCCCGTTTTTATAATATTTTTATTTTAGTGAAAATACGACATTAGAGAGTTCTGCTGTACACAGATTTTTTTAATTTCAGGAGAGCAGCTGGCTTTATATTTAAAAAGGGCTATAATAAATTGAAAATAAACAATTTTATCAAATAAAATATTAAAATTGAACAAAAATAAAAATAAGACATTTCATTAAAAAAAATAAAGCAAACAAAAGCAATCATTTTTTTCTTTTTGTATAAAATTTAAACTTTATGGCTTTATGATAGAATTAATTAAGAAGTATTGCCTTCTATGATTTTAATAACTGTTTCCATTTTTTTTTGGCAAATTCATAAAGATTTTTTTATTAAAATCTTGAGGTTTCGTCCCGCTCCTCCTATACAGAAGCCTTAAGCATTCAAATGTAATAGGAGGAGAACCCGCGACCGAAAATTCCTTTTAAGTTTGTCCCACACATGCTGGATTGGATAAAGGTCCCGACTTCATGTTGGCCACTCTGGGTTGAACCTGAGGATACCTGTTGTTTTCAGTTAATCAAAAACACATATTGTCTAATGGTGCCGAACATTATCATGATTTAGCACAAACCATAGGCATGTAAGTGTAAATCATCTCCATATAGCGTCAAGCATTCAAGACCCTGCTTGGACTGGGACCAACTCGGTGCGTGCTTCCCAAGAATGCTACTCGCAAACATGATAGAGCCTCCTCCATATGCCAGTTTTTAGTTTGTACTCTAGGCCTTCTCCAGCCTCTTATACGATCTTGTTCAGGGTTACTCTCGTCTCGTCAATGAATAGGCCATTTTTACATTCCTCCTTAATCTACATTCCTCTCCTACATTCTACAGCTTGGGCAGAAACGTTGGAACACATTAAAAGCAGTATTACACTTATTGTGCGTTTCATTTCTTACTCCTCCTAACTTATCATTTATTATTAATGACAAGGGAGAGAGATGGATCCGTCCCAAGAACGGTTGTAATTACTAGGACAAAAACCAAAATATAATATTTATTTATTTAGCCTTAATTGATTGATTAGTTTATTATTTATTTATTTATGGTCTTACAGTTAAGTTGTCTACAAGTATTTTCTATATTCAATATCAGATGTTCATAAAGTTTTTATTGATATAATATACAAATTGGAACGGGGTATGCTATATGGTACCCGCAATAGTGAACGATGGTGGGGATACAGCAGATCTTAACGACGGATAAGTTCGGATGCACCAAACGGTTTTTATTACATAGATTTTTAGTAGTGTCTGAAATTATTATGATTTATAAATCCTTACGCATTACATCATTTGTGAATTAAAATGGCGGGTTTACTATTTTAAGCAATACTTTCGACTGGAAAGAATGAATTATTGGGACGTTCAACAGAACCCGTAATTCTTCCTCAGGTGTCCTTTTTGGTTTTAGTAATAGCAATACAGAGGAACCCGTAGTACTGAACGGTTGTGTGGGTTTAGCGGGTATATTTAATATAAATATATATTTTTGTGAAATAACCGTTTATCCAATGTTTTCTTTTTAAGGACTTTCCTCTTCTGTGCATTATAATTTTCCCTTTTCTCTTGTATTAGTTACATTTCTTCTTATTTAATTATTTGATTTGTTTTTGTGATATTTTGTACATTTTTTGTATGAGTGTTTCCTTTTTTTTATGATCAGCTGTTTGTAATTTATCCTTTCTCAGCTGTTATCATGTAACCTCCTTTTTCTCTCTGTATATGTCTCGGGTATCTTGGTGTGAGGTTCAGTCTTTGGTTAGTGTCTTTTATTGATGCCGGATGTGCTGCATTTTGTTTTTTAAATTTAGGATTTTTTTTTATTTTGTTTTTTTTTCTCTCCTTCTGTCCTGATGATGCCTGAATTGGCGAAATAACGACAAATGTTGGTCAAATTTTTTGTTGGTTTTGAGACTCTTGACTTCTTGTTTGGAATTTTCCATTAATTAAGTGATATAATTTTTCCTCCAACCCCTTCTACATATGCACGTGGTGTACCTATTTATACCATGAGGTGTGTATTGGCATCTTAACGATTTCTTAATATTGTCTGAATTTAATTTTTTTTACATATAAATATCAACATCATTTGCCATAACCATTTTTGTTCTAAAAAGATTAGAAAATCCCGATTTAGTTTTTAACGGAAAGTAGGAGAATTCCTTGTATAGCTTTTGTATTAAATTTTTTGTAACGTAATTTTTCACTGTACATCAGGGGTAGCCCAATCGTGACGGATGCGCCAAATGTGGATAATGGAAGATTTCAAGTGGCGCAATGTATTTTTGCTCTCGTAATACACACACACACACACACACACAAATATATATATATATGTATGTGGGTTTTGACCATAGAATAGAATCTACACTCGTAGGATATCGTGTCTGTAAACACAAGACCTCTGAGAATTTCCTCACATGAAAGAGTGTTTAAATGCAAATTTATAAAGAATAATAAAATATTTTAAAAATTAATTATATATATAACTATGCTTCTATTGAATATATTATTAAACAAATGCAGGACTTTTCTTAGCAAGCAGAGAGAACAGATAAATCCAAGTTTCAAGCTGATCTCACTCTACAGACTCTCTGACAGCGCCATCACGAGGCCATCGTACAAGAGAATATTTCTTATTGTCCTAGATTGGTGTTTTAAGGAACTGGCATAGATTAGTTAATTTAATTGCGTGATTAAGTTATTCCTTTTCCTCTCCTGAGCGAAGCAGATCCCACCTTATCTCTAATTTAAACATGTTTAATTGTCCTGATGTATATTTATATTTAAATCATACATTAGAATCCCCGCCGTTTCTAAAGTTACTTGCATGCTACAAGAGGTGTTAAAAGACCTCTTTTAGTTGAAATTGGTACGCAAAAAAATTTACAAAAATGCACGTGGTTGAAATAGTGTATAAAAATATGTGATTTTTTAATTATGTGATTCTGATAATTGGAACCCCTCCCACTGGTTGAAAATATCGGTCAGGTATTAATTCAGAACATAGTTTCCTCAATTAAAGGAAAATTGATGCATTATAACGATATTCTGCACCCTTATTAAGCTTCCAATTTGTAAGAGCTTTTTAAAAGTATAATGACCAATTAAAATCTTATTATTTTTTTTTTTGCTGTTTTCCTCTGTTTCCTAGGACGGTTATTTCCTTTCGTAGCCTCTGATGATACTCCGATACTGCCTGGGAAAAAAAAAAAATACTGTCATCTTTAATCCAGCGCATTGGGTGCCATCCGCATCTGCTGGCCGCTAATGGTGTTGGCTCTACCTAACGTAGGCTACTCGATGCCTTACCTGAGCACTATATACAAAAGACTTGAGCTCTATTGTAAAGTTGCCATATCCAACGGATGTCCTCATATCTTACAGCTGCGCGTATAAAAAAAATTAAAGCCCCTAGTGATCCGGGATTAGGATTTAATTGTTTAAATCGAAATTTCTAATGATTTAAACATGAAAGTATAAAGTCGTTGCGGTGCTATTGGAATCTAAGAGCACGGTTTCGATTCTCGGCGCCCTTGAGGATTTTTATTGAATACGTAGGAGAGATCAGAATACATTTTCCAACTGGCTTTAGTTTTGAAATAAGCCGCTAAATCACGCTATTGGCTCAATTGGCCACACTGCATACACTATTTACGAAAGTTTTAGTTTAGTCGCTGCTGTACCTTCATTAGAAGAGCTGCTTTCTTAATTTTATGAATGGTGACTAAAATTTCAGGTCTTGATTAAAAATTTGAACAAACGTAATGGAATTACAGTATATTCCTCAAGAAATCACCGGAGGCCTTAACCTCTATTTCTCAGTTTCACCTGTGTTTTTTTTATATTAGTAATTGCATCTAAATGAATTTTAAATATAATTTCTTCATGTTTTTATTTGAATATTTTTTTTTAAGATCGATTAAAAAAAACTCCGTAAATATCGCTTCTGTCAAAAACTATATGGTTTCAAAAAAACTTTTAAAGATAACTTGAGTATCTTATTGAATAAATACGTAGCGACTCAGCCAAAAAATATAAAAAAAATTATACGAAGAAACAGGGGCGTAAATAGCATGGTGGCAAATGCCATGAGCCTCAGCTCAAGTAGGGCCTCGAATTGGCTATTATAGCAATAAAATATGAACTTATATTATATATATATTAATACAATCAATAACTATCTTTCTAATACTATGTATAATGTATGCTACGGGCCTCTAAAATCATATGTCACTGATAAGAAAATAGGATATTAGGAAGTATATATTGTGAAAAATTGATACTTTATATATAAAGATATAAGAAATATGAAAATTATTCTTAAGATACTATAGATGATTCAAAATGCGATGATTTCAAAAAAATACCTTTATAATGGCCCTAAGAGATTACCACCACCAGTGCACTAAGAAATTGGATGAAACGCATAAGTACTCAGTTTACAAACGTTAATAAGGAGATTTGAGGTTGAAATCAAACATTAATTTATTTTATTCCTATCTGAAAATGTTTTCAATCGTTATAAAAAAATATTTTATCTTTTACTGGAAAAATATACATAAATATAAATATTCACTAGTGAAGATAATGAAGATATTTTAGGGGTTGCTGCGACTGGGTTAAAAACCGTTGGTCGACTCCATAATAATTATAATAGTTTTATTTTCATTCTTTACGTAACTATAATCCTCTCCTTTTGGAGGTAAGAGTTCTAGATTATAAACACATAGCATATGCCATTACTTCAGTTGGGAAACACTTTAGATTAATTAAACATAAAATAATACTTTAAAATCAAATACTATTTTTAGGTTAAAATTAAATAAAATTTTTACATATTGTGCTATATATGTAATATGTATATATATATATATATATATATATATATATATATATATATATATATATATATATATATATATATATATATATATATATATATGTATTTAATTTATTTTGTTTGTATATGTATATATATATATATATATATATATATATATATATATATATATATATATATATATATATATTTTTTTTTTTTTTTCCTGCACTGTTGATCTATATATGTGTGCATTCAGATATTGATGTTTGATTAGTTTCATAAATTTTCCAATTGTCTAGAGTTTATATACTGGATTAAGAAAGGGTTGATTGTTAACTGGAAGAGGGAATTATGGAGAAGTGAGAAAGTAGTTGGATGGATAAAAGTAAATAAAAGATAGAAAAAGAAAAAGAAAATGGCGTTTAATCGAATAAAGACGAAAAGTCTATGAATTATGTGTATGAATGGAAAAAAAAGAAATAAATGTAAAATGTGTATATATAAATATTTTATCTACTGTGGATTGATCAGTACGCTGTGTATTATAGCAACCCAATGTATTTCGGCAGCTCTGATTTTCAATAAATCATTTCTCTCTCTCTCTCTCTCTCTGTCTCTCTCTACACACATACACACACTAATATATATATATATATATATATATATATATATAGATATATATATATATATATATATAAAAGGCTATTTATCATTTCAATCCATAACATAAGTCCATATTTCTGGTCATAGTTGACCAATAGTCTGCACTATCTCGTCTCGCCATCTTGTAAGTTGGTCTTCCTCTCCATCTCTTGTGTTCTCTTGAGATCCAATCTGTGGCAATTTTGGAACATCTTCTTGAATCGAGCCTGGCTACATGACCAGCCCATCACCATTTCAGTAAATGTGGTTCTTGTGGTAAACTTTTAGCCTCGATTTGAGTTTTTACTTTTCTGTTGCTAATACGGTCTTTTCTTTTGATACCTAAGATGCTTCTAGAAAATTTCAATTGCGTCCTAGCTAATTTTACTTAGTATTTTCTTATTCGATTCCATCCCTTTATCTTTTCAAATAAAATCCTATTTACTTCGATCATCCGTAATATCTATCCATTCGGTTTTATTTTAAAAACGTTGAAGTGAAAATCTGATCCCAACAGACAAAATGATTTTACTATGAAACAGCAAAAAGTATTAATTTATATGAAAAACAAAAATGACAAACATGTTGAACAATATTAGAACCGTTTGACAAATATTTTTTTGGAGAATATATCTTCTTTTCGTAAAAATATTTTGGGAAGTTGGTTCGATAATTTAATGCAATTAACAAGATATATTTATCTCCCCTAATAATCTAAAAAGTTAAAAATCTTCCCTTGGACAGTTTGGCAGTCTTTCGTCCTTCTCAGATGACTTGTTTCCGAACTGGAAGATAGTCCTATATAGGTAATAGCCGCTTGTTATATTTTTCTTATGATAACACCAACAATAGAATTTAAATTCCCAAGAGCGGCTGATGCAAGAATGCATAACCATTGCCGCGGATGCTGAAGAAGGCCCGGTGTTCTGGGATCTTGGAGGACAAACAATGGACAAGCAGCTGCCGCCTCAAAGGACCTGTCAGTCTTCGGCTATTCTACTCCTCCGAGGCCGGTCCCCTTCGAGGTATAGTGTTAGCTAAGCTTAGATAACACTCGCTGATATTTTATAGAGAGATAAACAGGCACGCGTTCTTCTTGATTCCCATTTTTTCGGGGCGTTCAAGAGTAGCTCGAGTAGTCGCCGGCAATGGCGTAGCCAGACGGGAGGGGTCCAGGAGGCCCGGACCTCTCCCTCTCCCCGAAATTAAAAATACTGTTACTTACTCTTATCTATAAAAAAAATTGTATAAACCTATTTGAATTTTATTTAATAAATAATATACTTATATTATATAGAGAGGGCTCCCTTGCATCCTCGGTTGAGGAAGGTTCCTTTAATGTAGATCCTTGGATGGATCCCCTCCCCTCCGAAACGATATCCTGGCTACGCTACAGGTCGACAGGGGGTATCATTAAGTTATGTCTCAAGGAATTTCTATGAAACAGATTACAAATGGACTACACGCACTGGTGGTTTAGTCTTTTATATTACGTTTATGAACAGAAAAATGCGCTTTTTTATTTTATATATATAAAATTAAAATTTATAATTATAAAAATTTATATATATAAAATTAAAAAGACTTCACTTAGATGTATAAAACATATCACAAGGACAATGAGTTAAGTTGAACTAAGCATGAATACTTGTGACATTTGTCGCAACTATTCGTTATACTACCGTTTGTCTCATATTTTACGCATCTACTGAATGTGGGACCTTTGCCGCATGGAAAATCCAAAGAGATTTGGAATACACGAATACCTGCGACGTTTGCCAATACTTTTGCACATTTTATACATCTAATGGACAAGGCCTTACTTAAACTTAACTTTATCGCACATTGTTGCAGTAGCACACTTTACCTTACCTATGTAATATTTTTGCTTTATTATAAAATATTTTTCATCATCATGTCAAAATTCTCAAAGTTCCAGTCATTAAAATCGGTGATAATATAAATATAAAATAATATTAACATAATATAAAATATAGAACTCTTTTACCGAGCTCGGATAATATTTTATTTATAATAGAAAAATAAAGTTTATTCTAGGACTACGTCCCTTAAGAATAACAAGTATGTACAAGTAAAAAAGAAAACAGGAAACATGTTTGACCAAAGACTACATTAATAAAAGTCAATTAATATTTACAATGATGTTAGTCACAATATATAAGCAACGAAAAAAAAATTCTAAAAATATAAAAATAATGAAACTACCCAGAGTTAAAACAACGTTAAAAACAATTACTCACTTCTAATCAGAATTTCATGATTGGAGGTTATAAAAATAATTAAATGATTCACAAAGTTGAAACTTAAACATTTATATCAATTAATTACTACTAATCACGAATTGAATCTTGAATTAAAATTTCATCATTATACAGCGTCTTTTTGGGAAGTTAGGGGTTGTTGGAAAAGGTGGACTTTGAATGAAGAACGGGAAGAATGGCGGATATTAGAAGGCAGGAAATTCCAGAGGAAAATGCAGCAGGTAAGAAAGGAACGTTCGAATGCTTTGGTTCTGTGGGAATAGGTATAGAGGTCAGAAAGGTGCGATCTTGTTCCCTGTGTGTGGACCGAGGATTTGAATTGTAGAATGCTGTAGATCTAGGATGGGTGCTGGGATTTGATGGTTCGGCATAGGAAAGATCCGAGGAAATATCGTCTACGAGTGGAGGGGAAGAGCCACATGAACTCGCCGTAAGGGTGTGACACGTGAGACCGCCTCGAGCTACCGAAGATGAATCTTAAAAAGTAGATCATTATCTGTCCTTTTCAATCTGTCCTCAAATACAAACGTGAGGCCACCGTATACCATACAGCCATAGTCAAAGTTGAGGAAAATAGGAGAGGATAGGAGTAGCTTACGAGTGATTGTGGAAGAAGATGGCGGAACGATGGAATTATTTTAAGGTACTTATTGACCATCAGGAAATTTGGGCAATATAGGGTTTCCAGGAAAAAGCTTGGTCAGTTCTGCCGTGATAAGCTAAAAGGTCCTAACTCCAAATCAATTTTCTAAATACATCTTTGAATTATACCCGAATTGCTCAAAAAATACAACTATTAGAAGAATAGTTAACACCGTAGTAGATAAATAAATTCATATAAATATTAAAAATTTTCATTTTTAGAATAAATGTACTGATTTAAAAAAATATCGAAATTATAAATAAATTGACATAAATCGATATATAAAGGAAAAAGGAAAAACATTTTTTTTTTTGAACAATTATGAATTTGTCATTACCTGTCTGTTAAGGTTTCAAGCCTGCTCTGTTTAAGAAATATGTCTTAAAAGTTTTCAACACTTTTTTAAGGATCATGGAACTGTTGTAATATTCAGAATGAAATATTGTGAGTATATTTTATTATTCTATTCAATGAGCATTTATTGAACTTCTTTTTTTTTTTTAGAATAAAAAAAAACTTTATTCAAGGATCAAGTCCCTTGAGAATAATATAAGTGCATGAAAAACAAACTTATACTCAAAAGACATATTTGAATAAATAAAAAGTAAATATAAACATAATCATTCAGAAATATAAAAAATAGAAAATAATTTGTTATCTGATATTGATAACACTGAAATCAAAATTGTAGAACGAATTTTTCTGTTTAGAGAGTGGATTTCAAAAAGATGGATTTGAATGAGCAATCTGGTGGTACCAGGAGAGAGAGAGAATTCCAAAATAATAGTTTTAAAAAGCAATTGGGAGTTTGTTATAAGAGTAATATTGTTTTAATTATACTCAATAAATTTGAACTTACTTCATTATATTTTTATCATTATATGTTTTGTGATTGTATTTACATCACTCAGCAACTATATTTACAAAATAATATAATGTAAAAATGTGTAGTTACAATGTACAATAAGATTTAATTATATCTTTCGAGTAGATTTATACAATTAATTATTTTGCATAACCAACTTTTATTATAATATTCAATAATGTCATGACTTCATGTGAGGATAATTAATGTTGTGTTCATGCAGTTGTTCACAAAATTTATTGGATGTAAAAGATCTTTAGGTTTGGTTCAAAGCGCATTCCTTCTTTCATTCTCTGTCGCTCTGCATGCACCTTCACTGCAGGTAAAACAATGGTGTGATATTAATAATTATAATTTGTTTATTACATTTCCATCAAATATCTTTTGTTATTAATCATCTTTATTATTCCTCTTCCTTTGGAATATTTTAACTTTGTCCTGTACTGCTTTCTTCAGGGTCTATTGCTCAAAAGAAATCTAGACTCATCTTACATCTCAGTTTTTGTTAACCTATTAGACCCTGGTAGACTATAGCATACCATCTAATATGGAATAACCACATCATTCCTCTTCGCCAAATTTATTTATTTAATTTGATAAATGTGCTAGTATGTACATGCCTCCTTTTGTTGCTTCTAAGTTTTGCACTCGACATCTTTCTTTGCCAAAGAAATGTACCTATTTGAGATGTTCCACTCTCGGGTGAAATAAGATGGGTGGTTTAGCTGAGTATCTAAATTGTGTTCTTAGTAATGTAAAGAACATGAGTTTGAATCTCATAGCCCTACTTCTAAGTGTGGCTGATCTCCACTAGAAGTTAGGAAAATCCCACAATAGGAGAAATCCCACAAGTTAAAGACTACGGCAACCCTGGCATAGGCCGATCTTGGCCCTTACTGTCAAAAATTATCAAGCTCCTCTTTGTATGAGTAGAATCTAATTCACTTGCTCAGATCCTCACCTTATTTAATATTAGCTCACCTGATAGAGGTTTGAATATTTTTGTTTCGCTTTTAATCTTCTGGTAGAACTTAACCTACTTATAAAGTCTTGTGGTCCAGTTGGTTTGATACTCATTCCACCTCCAGATTTGTCTTCTTAAACCCCTCTACCAAAATTCCAATCAACAAGATCGGACTTGACACTTATCCAACCTTTATAATATTTGTAGGAGGTTTACCATTTTGTTTAGTGCTTGTCATGTTTCAAATGCATTTTAGTCTCAAGATAATGGCAACTTCTATCTCAGGGGATTCTTGGCAAAAACATTTTTTTTCTGTTTAGGATAACATTTATCTGTTGTGTTTTATATATTTTTTATCTAAGCGTGATAAGGTGTTTGCTATAGGTAATCATAGTTAAGCAACATCAAGTGTGGTAAATACTTGGATGGGTGATTGCCCACTCGGGAAAATTCTCCAGGAGATTATCACTATCCCTCAGTTATTTGAGGCTTGTTAGCTTAATGGAGGAAGCTCACACCGAATGGGAATAAGTCAGCATAGACTGACTCTATTCTATTTACCTTAATTAAAAATTGTGTTGTGGTCTTCCAGGATGCCAAATAGTGTGGCCTGGAGTCAAATAGCCAGCCTGGAGGTTTGGTCCATGCATGGTCTGCTTTAAGGAAAGAAATATAGGTTCTTGTGTGCTTGATGACCCTGAACCATCACAATCCATGGAT
Organism: Rhaphigaster nebulosa; assembly: GCA_948150685.1. NCBI lineage: Eukaryota > Metazoa > Arthropoda > Insecta > Hemiptera > Pentatomidae > Rhaphigaster > Rhaphigaster nebulosa. Next base: position 16,424,317 of record OX411306.1, read on the forward strand.
CTAAATCAGTGGTTCCAACCCATAGTAGTCTGTGGATAACTAAGAAAGAAAATGAAACATTTGAGGACCACATCCATCCCTGAATTGAGGATTAGGAACCTTAAAAGTGTATTTTGATGCACTTTTATTGTGTATTTATACGCTAAAATTTTTCAAATAGCATTTAAATCTAAGGAAAGGTAAACAATAAAACAGTTCTAACAATTATTTCTCACAAAAGAGATACAGGAGGGCTTCTTGTCGACCACCAGTTGGAAGCCACTGATTTGAATCGCTTTGTCACTGTCCTTGAGCCCGAGTGATTCAGTAGGAAGGATACTGCCGAATTAGCTCCAAAAGGGACCCGTTGTGAAGCTATGGGCAGGCAGCCGCTGCACCATGGTGACCAATTCTAGGCTATCTCTCCTCTCACAAGCAATAAATGTCTGTAAGTAGACCACATCACACAGTCAAAGATCTGATTAAAGATGTCAAAAAAAAAAAATTGGGAATCAATTCTATAAAAATGAAGTATTACGGTTTTAGGAAATATGTTTTATTTATTACAAGCTTTGATTTTCAGATGTAATTACAATACACTAGAAAAGTTTTTTTCATACATTTTTATTTTATACTTAAAACAATATATAAAATATATTTACAATTAATATAATTCTTATTTACACAAGTGATGAAGTCCATTAATTAAAATAATGCTCAAACAGAAATTGATAATCAGGTTTTACTCTTAAAACTTCTTTTTCATGTCAATGTCACCCATTTTTTTTAAAATTTACATTTTGGAAAATCAATGTTATTCTTTTACCAGTAAATTGTTCTCTTTCCGAGGTTGAAAATGAGTTTAACAATTTAAGTATGCTTTTTTTTTTTTTTTTTTTCAACCTACCATATTGTATGTTTATCTTCAATCAATTTGCCTTGAGGTCAATTAAACACTCAGTAGTTTTTCTATTTATTTTTAGTCACTTCGGGGATACTTTGTCCCCCTCTCCAGCATCTAGTATAGACATAATAAATTATCACAATTTCTTATATATATCAATAATATATTATTTTTACAAAAAGTTCTGCTGAACCAGTCAATTTATAAAATACTAAAACCCTCTTCTCTATTCAAACTTGGAACTTTTTAATCATTCATTGATCAAGTCTCATTTAAAGACTAGTTAAGTGACACATCCAACATTTTGGGATATTATTTAGGTAAGAAATTTATTAAATTATTTTTAGATTTAAAATTGACTGGTTCAGCTTTATTTTTTGTAAAAATAATATATTATAGAAATATATAAGAAATTGTGATAACTTATTATGTCTATACTAAAAGCTGAAGAGGGGGAAAGTAACCCCGAAACGCCCAAAAATAAATAGAAAAAACTACTGTGTTTTTAATTGATCTCAAGACAAATTGGTAATTTAAGAATGTATTTCTTCTTTTCATGAGAAAATTTTATGTATCTTTTTGCTCAAGTGAGATAAGTAGGTAAGTCACCATATCAAGAGTGATCATTGTTAATATTTCATACATTGAATTTTCTTACAATTATCTAAATTTTTCTAATTTGACAGAACCTATGCTATAGCATATGATTTGTTTAATATTATCCAGAAATTGCATCTAATTATGTCTACCACTGTTCATTTCTTTTCTTAAACTTAAAAAAATCACTTCAACCCTAAAAAAGTAATTGTAATAGTTATTAACTTGTTCTGCATGCTTACATATGTCTAGAATTAAAAATTCATTCTAATTAAAATAATGTTCATGGGTGTTTCTTTGACATAAAACAGAATCTCTTTTCAATACACTTAAATGTATGTGCCAATAGAAAATGAAAAATAAAGTTTGTAAGAATGCCTGATTGTTTTAAAAACTTTAAATATACAAATAAATTGGACCTAAATATTAACGATTTCATTATTTATACACTTATAAAATTCATTATTCTAAATTAAGACTAATTTTGATTGTTCTGGGGTTTTTCTTTTTAATTTTAAACAGCCTTAAGTTAAATTTATTTACAAAGCCTCATTATTTATCAAATAATTTAAATTAAGTGAATTGATTATATTCTTTTGATGTTATTTACGTTTTTTTAATCTGTCATTTTGCGTGATTTGGCACAGACAGCAGTGAGGTAACCAAAACTTGTCAGTGTACAGGTTTTTTCCATCTCCAGATAATGCCACAAGCCTCTTTTGGACGTATTGTTGTTCACATCTCGAACTGTAGCCATTGGGTAATGAACAAATACCATTGCACTGTGAGGTTCTAAAAAAATAATTTAAAATTTATTTCAATATTTTTATAGTAAAATAATATGCGGGTTTATAATTCAATTTGTCTACATAGAAAAAACTATCATTATTTCTGTTTGTTATAAAATTATGAATAATGTTGTTTTATATTTATGTCAAAGTTAATTAAAAACTAAATTGTAATATATAAAAAAAAAAAAAAATCAACCAAAAAAAAAATTGCATGATTTGTCTATATTGGAAATATTTATTAATATACAAGTATTACAATATACAATATTTAGTATTTACAAGTAATGGATTGCCCCTAAGTTAACATTGATCAATAAATTTTATGATTATTGCATTTAAAATATCTAGAATATAATCAGCTTTTGATACTTAATAAATCATTACTATTTCAGTGTAATCTTTGGTTTATAATACCGGATGACAAAATAATTATTTAATTACAGTTTATAACCAAACAATTATAGGATATTTTGTGTTTATTACACTGTTTCTTAATTTTATGTGCTATGTATAGAATTTTAATATTAATAGATAATATGGTAATATTATTAAAAAGATTTTGCCAATTGTTTAGTTATTTAAGGCATATTAACTAAGTAAAAATTTGGAGCTATCTTTTTTTTTACTTATGAGTCCTACGAAATCCTTGTGAACTTTATTCCTCTGAAGAAGATTTTGGACACCAGTAAAAGACTTTTGTGTATTATCAGTGGAGATTGACCTCATATAACTGTTCTAATGATTATTTTTTTTACTGGGATATGTCTACAAAAGTGATAGTTTGTATTCCATTTTTTTATGGCAGCTGAAGTTGAATGAAACTCAAAATACGTATTTGTTTTTTTGACTTATCCCAGCTGAAAAAATCATCATTGTAAACTATCAGCAGTCTAACATCCGTCACTTCTCAAATAACTTTAATCAGTAATGCACATATCTCATATTTCTTGGATTACATTTACTTCAAACCAAATTAATTTTGAAAATTATTTCAGTAAATAGAGGGTTCTTAAATTTATGAATGAATGGGGTGGAATTCGTTATGTTTCCAAGTACTTGAAAGATTGGAATAAAAAGCATATAGCTCAATTATACAAAAAATAATTTCTCTTTTGAAGTCTTATTATATTTAGTACTATGTCTCTTATAACTTTTGGCATTAATTTATCATTTAGTAAAATGTGATATGACTGAAACTAACATAACCCAGAATTTCTTTTAGAAATTGGCTTTAAAAAAAAAAAAAAAAAAAAAAAATGATTTCATTCAATTTGTTTTGACAGTAAGTTTCTTTGATTCTTGGAGCCTCATATTTATCATTAATAATGTACAACTGTGTGATATTTTGTAGTTATTTTTAAAGAAAGACAGTTTGTAATAATCATGTATAAAATATCAAATGCTCAATAATAATTTTATGAGGAATAATAATCCTGTTTCATTATAAATTGTGTCTATAAAGACTTACCTGCATGTTTCAGCCAAGACAAGCTGGGTAAACTTTGGGTTGGCATCCTGATTGACAATATACATCCAGTTTCCTTGATTGTTTAGAGCTGCCTTCGGCGTGATGAATTGAGAGTTTGTCGGACAAAGTGAAATCGATGAACTCGCTTGACGTTTCTTTCTGACAAATGTTTGATACCTGGAAGGAGTAAGAAAAGTTTTTGCTATATTTGGTGTAATATAATTACTTTATGATTAATAAAAAAATAAAAAGTAATCTGTTGAGATGAAAATTTAGCGTGATTTGGTACTGACAGCAGTGAGGTAACCAAAACTTGCCAGGTAACAAAAATAATGAGAATGTGTAAACTTTTTATTTTAAATACACTTTTCTTTAATTTATCATTCTTAATGATATGTGGTAATATAAAATCTATTTCAATGAATACCTGGAATATCTGAAGAGGTTTTTAGAAAATTAAAATTTTTATAACAAAAATTAAATTAGGATCAAGAATCAATTATTAATTATTAAATATTACAAAAATAACTTATGAATAATGTTCAATTGAATGATATATTATATGTACCTATGAAAGATGTTTTCTAGTCCCACCTTATTGTTATTTTTTTTTTCTGTTTAAGAACAAAAGTTATGTTTAAGAACAAAAGTTTCGGTTTTAAAGGGCTTCTTAAATTAATTTATCTCTATTTGAAGATGAGTGTATTTACAAGCTTAGAAAATAAATTTGGTTCTTTTAAATCATTCCATGTTTCCGGACTAATGGGATTCACAGCTCCTTATAAGACATGGGGATTCCTTGCCAAACTCCATGACCATGGCAAAGACATCGACCCCTTATGCCCCAGCTGTTGAGTATCAGAGACCATCAAGCAGGTTGTCATTGCCTGCACTGCCTATGAGGCATTTAGAGTCAAACCGCTGAGTTAAACAGGGTTGTATGATCTAACTGAAAGAGAGTTCTCTCAACTAATAAGATCAAACAACTACTCGTACTACAAAACCTTTATGTATAGGTGGAAAATAGCTTTGGACTCAGTCCACTTCAATCTGGGAAGAGGATCTGTTCCTGGAAGGTCACTAGAAAATGAAGGAGATGATGCAGATGGTGACGAACCAGGAGGATAACAAGGATTATTATGGACAAAATATAATTTATATGTTTACTAATGCATCCATCCATATATATCCACTTTGTGTGATTTGCCACTGCTGACAAATCTGTGTAGTCGAAAGGCAATGATGGTTGGAAATAAATAAATACACTTATGGAGCAACATTTTTACAAACAAATGAGATATTTATGAATTTTATTGTATCTTTCATAAATTTGTTGGAAATACATTATTTTTTATTTTAAAACACTATTTCATACTTAAAACACTATTTTAATTTGATAAATATGGGAGATAATCATTTTCTAATCAATTGGCAATACTAAAAGTAGATTCAGCTAAAAGATACTTCTTTTTTATGGTTGATTTGACATTAAATTTTCATATGGATCTTTAAAAGATATTAAATATTTTGTTTGTTACACTGGATATCATTTATAACGTCCCTGAAGGGGATGGTTGATATCTGTCGTAATAGCTGGTGTTCATTACAACCGATACCAATTCTGAAGTCTAAAAATTTCAAAGATGTAGAAAAGAAATTGTAAACAGTAATTTACTTTAACTTTATTGTAAATATGAAATTTATATTTATATAGACTAGCTTTTATATAGATTTACATTTCCATATAGCACAGGATGAAAGGAGCGCTACTCACAAAATGTGTTTTTGTTAGAGCAAACATTAAACACTCATTAAGTTCTACATAAAAGTCCCCAGTGTGTATCCTCTAACACAAGTTGTTTTAAGATCACCATTTGTGTCTAATGATTTGGCTTAAAATTTGAGGGCTGTCTGCTCATTGGAAAGATAGGGGTCCAACTAGTAAAATTTCTTACATTAGTTATTAATTTTGAGTTGTGCTCCTTTCATTCTGGATTTGCGATATGTAAAATAATTTTCTAATTTTTACACTACTTTAAAAATAAAAGGTCTCGATTATATTTCATAGATTGGACATTTAAGAATACTAAACTTGTATAAAAAAAAAAAAATCAGTTCTGCAGGACTGATTCGAGCATTTGTTTATTGATAATATATTTTAGTCTTCTTAATATTTAAATTGCCTCCTCATAATGTTTACAAGATTTGCACTCCTTCTTCCCTTTTTCTCTGCCGTGCCGTTTTAACCAATGTTTTTATCCCCTAGCTCAATACAAAAAAGTCGCTATAACCCATCTGTCGTTACTAGCAATGTCGTTATATCCAGTTTAAACTACATATAGTAGGTATACCAAGTTCAAGGGACCTGACGGTTTAGTTTTGGTTTGTAGCCTTAGCCGATGTCCTTATAGGTGCTGTCCAGTGTATTTCACAAAGACTGATGAAAACAGGTTTCATGTATAACAACATACTATTCTACAGAGAAGATATTTGGCCTCATTAAGGATGTTGAAGCACGGAAAAGGCGTCAGAACGCAGTATCATAGAGGCTGTATAGGAATATAGGCCTAGTGAAATTTATTAGGCTGAGATGACTTTGTTGGGACAGTCATGTAGTAAGAATAGATGATGGTCAAACACCAAAAAAGGTGTTAACTGAGGACATTCACAGAATGAGACTAGTTGTAAGACCAAGCTGGAGGATGGACAGAGTTTCAGCATACTCAAGGGTGTTATTTAACATTTGAAACTGGAGAGCGGTAGCACTGAGCTCTCTGGTGGTAGCTTTTGGAGGAGGCCTAGACTCGATAAATGACTATTTATGCACTTCTTCTTTGTTCTTCCCACATTATATGGTCATGTCCGGTGAAAAAACTAGGAAGTCAACGGTTCTCCTGAGGTCCTCCAGTGTCCTGTACAGTTTAGTTTCCATTGCTTTTGGTTCAGGGCAAATCTACCTTCTAGCTTCCTCAAAAAGGATACAACTCTGAAGGATGTGCTCAGCTGTTTGTTCCCCCCTACCACATTTACACATGGAACTTTTTCCTATTTTGAATTTTTTGTATAGATGGGCATTAAGCTTATTATTTGGTTAGTCTAAATGAATCGCTGAATGTTAAAATTGCAGTTCTCCGCTAGATCCAACTTATGGGAATTTAAAAATAACTATTTAACTTTTTCCACAAAGTATATTAACAAACTAAAATATTGTGCTTTTTCAGCTTTGTCATATATCATTGAAAATTATAAAAAACTTAGATTTTTTAATCAATCCGCTTGAGCTAGACATTTTTTATATTAGGTAGAGTTCTACCCTTTTAATATGCTATGACAATTTTAATAGAACTTTCGTTATTTTTCTTCTTGATGACTAAATTTAGGGTCTTGAAGTTTCAAAAAAACTTAGTAGTAAATTCCAAAATATCTGCAGTGTCAAAAAACTTTTATTTCCTTTACTAACAAAGAAATAAACTGCAAATACAAAAAAAATAACAGGTATTTTGAGCAAAGCTATTATGCAGTATGAAAAAAACAATTATAGTGCTAAGCACAGAAAAATATCATTCCAGATCACTGTCGTTTGCTGAAGTGAGCTATGTGTTGATTATTTCCTCATAGAAAAGTCTGGTTCTGTATGGAATGTATTGCAGGATTTTTGAAGTTCCTCTACCTTATTCTAAATATCAAAGAGACTTTGCCAGATGGATAAGCATATGCTGATGGAAGTTCAACAGTGGTATTCTTATGCAGCAAAATGTATGTTTCAAGGAGAATTTTGTTGGAGGGTGCGATAAGGAAAGAAATCCCCACAGAGAAGTATACAATTATTTTAATGTGCACGCCACACATTAAAGAAATAACAAACAGTAATGCAAGGAGATAACGCCTATCTCCTTGCATTACTGTTTGTTATTTCTTATTATTCTTTTTATACTCTTTTTATTCTATTCTATACTAGTTGTTAACTTGTTTTGCTTAGGCCTGCTTAGCCTTCTTGTTTTCAATGACGAATTTAGGCCGAAAATTCGGTACACATTAAAATAAGTTTATACTTATCTGTATGTTTTTATTGCCTGAACGCTCCTCTCTCTCCCAACCAACTTCTTCTTGATTATATCTATTATCCATCTATTTTCTGAAGATAAAATTTGGTAAAAAAGAAATAAAGGTGTGGTTAAAGGTGGGAAATGCTTGTTATTTTAGGTCTAAGCTTGTTATGCTTAGGTCGCACATTTTTTCCAGAAACTTAAATGTTAGAATTTACAAAACTATTATCCTTCCTACTGTTCTGTGCTGGTGTGAAACATGGACGCTAATTTTGAAAGAAGAACAACACTTTAAGGTCTTCGAGAATAAGGTATTGCATAAAATATTTGGTATGATAAAGGATGAGTCCACTGGAGAATTCAGGAGGTTACATAGAACGACAAAATTAGGGAATCGCAGTACCCTTTTAATATAATCGAAGTGATACATCAAATAGAGGATTATAATGAAGATAACTCATATACCCCAAATAATTGGAGAACGGCTCCATTGAACATTCAGCAATTCAAATATGGTAACCTGTTCTTTTCTAGTTAATCTTTGGTTGGTATCTTGAGGGTTACTATGAGGATGTCTAGTGCTTCATCTTTGTCTTATGGCAGCCTTATTTATGATCTTAACCTGGTTCAGGAAAGTTGAGCATCTGTGGTTGGAGGGATCCAGCTTTAGCTAGTTCGTCCACTTTCTCATTACCCCTAATTATTTATTTATTTATTTGCAACCATATTCCTTTCTTGAAATCATACTTCATCTGCTCTTCTTGCAAGAGGAGGTCAAGAGGTACCGCCTGCACCACCTCATGAGCAACAGTTTTATAGGCTTTGGTCACCTGCAGCAGAACCATTCTCTGTATTGTTGCCAATCGTTTCTTCTGTTGTTTAGAGAGGTTTCGAATCCAAGCTGAAGACACGTACCTCAGGATTCCTAGCATCCTCAGTAATAAGAAATCAATTTTTTTTGTTTTCAAAAATTTTACCGAGTTGAAATTAGCACTTAATATCAATTATCTAATAAACGACAAAAATGTCAGAAGAATATAAAGGAATTATTCAAAAGTCATTATTTTTCAAAAATAAAATAAATATAATAGAATTAATTTCTGTCCAGTTTGGTGAAAATTGAAATGGAAAAGATTAAAATTAAATTGGAAAGGGTTACATTTGAATTGGAAAGGGTTAAAATTGAAATGGAAAATTTTGTAAATAAAATTGAAAAATGTTAATATAAGTTGTTTCTGACGCTCTGAAGGCCATTGAGTCACAGATAAATGCTGGTTTAGGACAAGGTAGGTAAAATGCATTTGCTCCATTTTTTTTTTTTACAGAATAAATCTCTGTACTCTCCTTCCCGATGATTCCATATTTAATTATATGGCCTCAATTCTTACAGCTATATTTGTTCTCCGATGGTGACAGATATAAACTCAATCGTTTTTTTAATTAAAAAAATTGTCTTTTTTAATTTTTTTCTTTATAAAATTTAATTTCAAGTCTTTTTTTCTAATGGCAATGTGTGTAAAATATCATAATAGTATTCAATGACATGAAGTTACTCTATTTAACTTTAAAGTAATTCTGCAAATTGATTACCTCCTCCACCAAGGTTCGTTTGCCGTGAGATCTGGTCTGAGAAGTGCTGAGTATAGTTCAGGACTGTTGTTGAGGAAGTGAAGGCTGGGCTCTCCTAGAGGGTACCTGCGATCAGGATAACCTTCTTGGGTCTGAAAGCATCAGTCAGAATTTGTTAATGATCTAAAAATCTGCTTTAAATTATTAATAGACTTTAGGGTTATTTGTTCAAACAATATTGCTATATCAAATTTTTGATAAATAACTCAGATTGATCATTGGAGGAATACATATTAGAAAGGAAATTATAATCACTGTCTTGATAGAATATTATTTTCTTATATTTATGTGGAAAATGTTGAATAACTTTTCAGGCAAAGTAAAAGTTTTTCCAACCGTTCAAATACCTTTTTATTACCCTTATACCAATCATAACTCTTGATTTCGAAATACATATTAAATTTTGAAAATTATGAATATATTTTTTTTTCTTCCGAAAAAAATATAGTGTAGAAGTTAGTAAGTTTACCAAATCTTTGATAAAAATTAATAATAATAATAATTTTTATTTAAAGGTGGTGGAGCATAATAACTATTTTCACCTTGCATATGATTTATGAAGAATGTAGGGAAAAAAACAAAAAAACTTCCTCTTAATGCATTAAGCTGTTTGATAAACTTAATCTCCTAGTCTTTTCTAGATTGACCCAACTGACAACTTGAAAGTGATCCTTCAAAATTATAGAGTCTTCCATGATTTGTAAAGAATGGCATTATTGTTTCGCCTCAAAATAAGACACAATATATATCGATGGTCAATCACACAGATGTTGTAAGTGCAAATTTTATTGTTTCAAGTAGAATACAATTTAAGATTTTTTTTTTAGCATCCTGGAATTGCTCATTTATCAATTCTCTTTGTTTTTTTGTATATTTGACTACTTTTAAATTATTTTAACTCTATTTTCAATCAGATTTTCCATGTTCCCAACTCTCAGTGCTGTAATGACCAAATTGGTACTTACAGCATCTGTGAAGTCGACCATTGATATGCCCACTATCGTTTGAGATAGACTAAATCACAGAGTGACTATCGGTAATTCTACGTTTAAGATTTTAGAATTCAGCTACCTCGTGCCCAAATTAACTCGACATATGACACATCTCCGAAAAATCCAGCAACTTTGGAATCCTTATTGCGATTGCTATCAGATGCTAGCAGGGCATACTGAAGCACATGTGTAGCATACTCTCAACGTAGCCACTCTATTCAAGAATGATGATAATGAGAATATTTGCAGTGTGGAGATGCAAAAGAGGATAAATCCAAAGTTGAAAATTTTTCCGGAAACCCAAAATTTGAATAATTCAAGTTATTGTTCTTTTGAAACAATTATTATTGCATTAGAATTTTCTTAACTAAATCAGACATAAGTTTGTAATATATTGTTGGACTTTTCGAAGTACCAAATTAAATAAATTGGATTTATCCCATTCTGCAAGGAAAAAAAAAGTCAACAAACAATGAAAAAATTCATGTTTATTAACACATTTTATTATTTTAGTCATTTAACATTAATATCAAAAAATAATTTTTATTATTTTTTTTGGTGTTTCCGTCCTATCCTATTCCTATTAAGGCAAACAGGAAAGATTATTGCTACAGGTTACCAACCTATTCTAATCAGCTTAGAAAGGTCGAGATTCATTCTGTGGGTGAATAAATTTCCTCCACGGAATAAATTTCGACCCATACAGGCTGGATTCAAACCGGTGCCGGAGCAGATTCAAGGCTGCTAAGGTGACGCCTTAACGCCCCTTGCCACCACAGCCTCATCAAAAAATAATGTGAAAATGAAACAATAAAAAAAAAAAAGTATATATGATTTCTCAAGATGTTACTTTTTTTTTAGTATTTAATTTTACTTTTTTTTATTTTTTATAAAAATCACCAAAATGTACTTTAACTGTTGTGATTTTGGTACAAATACTTTATAATAAAAGTACCTTGCATGGATTAAAAATAAAAATAAATTAATGCAAATAATAAATATAAATTCATTGAAGTGAAATAACAGATAGGGAAGGGTTTAAACCTCATCAGTATTAGATTAAAACTTATAAAAAATATCTGATGTGGGCAATACATGACTTCCTTGTAAGCCTATTAAATTATAAATCCGTGACTCAAAAAGTGATACTGAATTTGGTTACTAGTTTCCGACTAAGGAAGCTGAAGGAAGTAAAGAAATAATCCAAGAAAGAATAAAACAGAGAGATACTAGGAAGTCAGAAGTGAGGAAGCAGGATGACTAGCCGCCAGAAGAATCAGTCTCAGAAGTTCCGTAATATCTCAGCTAATAATGGTCCGATTTAAATGATTTTTATTTCGTTTTGTAGGGAATTTCATTAGCTTTCGTTTAAATACAATAAAAGCACCAAACAAAAAAGTCAAAATGGATTCAGGGATGGTCAAAATGGATATTTTGAGGGGGGGGGGGTACAAAAATTTTCTATTGAAAGTCTAATATGACCTTCAAATAAAGTACCTCTTCCGGTTTTCCAATTTAGACCAAAATCTAGTATGCTATTTAAATCAATATATAAAGTATAAATACTAAATTTGAGAAGATTTGCATAATATTTTAATATCATTTTTGATGGAAATCAATTATGACCTACAAGTAAAGTACCACTTCCGGTGATTAAGCAGTGACCAAAAAGGGAGGTTCACAACTAGATTTTACAACAATCCTAAATACAAAATTTCAACTTTCTACGGCTAGCCGTTTTTGAGATATACGAAATACGAACGAACGTACGTACGTACGTCCAGACGCCACGACGAAACTAGTCAAAATGGATTCAGGGATGGTCAAAATGGATATTTCCGTTGAAATCTGAAAACCGAAAATTTTCGCGAATACAATACTTCCTTTACTTCGTACAAGGAAGTAAAAACAACTTATATCATGATGGCCGATAATGTAGCATTTTAATTGTTTTTATTTGAGGTGTTTACATTCCGACATCCGGGCACAAGTGCCAGGAATGATAATAAATTCCAATTTATTAATTAGATTAGAATTGGTAAATGTGAAAATGTTAAATAAATGGTAAATGGAGATTGTAGAATCCTCTGATTTTTAACGATATCTGTTTCCAATTCGTTTCATCCTTAGTGTTTTTTCGAGATGCTTTTGTATTTATTTCAGGGTATTTCTCCATGGTTAAATAAAATATATTAAACAAAATAACTTAAAATTAAATTTTCTAAATTGTTACTTTCTAATGTGGCACTCTAAGTGGCTGTTTAGAGAAACAGGGATCCCCTTATGAAACTCGACCAAAACTTTGAATGTAAAGATGTACCTTCTTAAAGAGGACGGTTAACAGAGTGAAAGATATTAAAAATATCAAAAATGACAAAACAAGGATTAATTAACTTTTGTATCTCTACGCCTCATGACCGAAGTTTGGTGGTTACAATAAATTTAACTGTAAATTTGTGAAGAATTCATACTATCCTTCTTCCCTATTCTTTATAGAAAATTATTGCTTTTGATTTACTTAGCTATTGATGCTTGTTTGAATAGTACATATACAATAGCTTCTTTGTGCTCTGGTGATTGAACATTTGATCTATTCATAACTACTTATTCATATAATATTTGTAACAATACTACTTCACCTGATTGAAAATTATAGTATTATATCCCTGATGGTGGATTGTCGGTGGTGGTTGTTGAAAGTGAGCGACTGAGAAGATCGGTCTTTTGTGATGGTATGCAGGAGGTCCATAAACTGGTCTGTAAAAAAGTCAATAAAAATGAAACTGATTTATGAATATGAAATGTTTATGTTATTGCTATATACAATTATATATATATATATATATATATATATATATATATATATATATATATATATATATTATAATGATAAAATTGGCTAGAGTTAAAATGTTAATAAAGTATCATTAAATATAATAATTTTATACAAAAGAAATAGACTTATTAGAAAGAGTATCTTGAAATATCATAACCTATAGTGATTAGTAATGTCCTCATCATGGTATGGTAAGAAAGAGGATGGATGGACAGAAAGAAGAAAATAAGACCAAATCTGATGGTTGAAGCCAAGTTGGTTAAGGCACACCTTACTTCGATTTGTAGGCTTCATAACTAAAAAGATCCTTTTACTGGATCCAACAAGGCCAAATAAGAGCTGGCTGACATTCGAATATCCAATGTTGATCCATACTAGTAAAAGGAAAATAGCATGGGATGTGATTGCCTGAAATATTAAACCTGGGTAGAAATTGTAAGGAAGAGGGTCAGTATAAATTTGTGAAGAGTCATTGTATTAAAAAATATATCTACCACAGTTTTATTAAAGCCTGAATCTTCTAATATGCTGAAGGATAGGGGATAGGAGACTTTTAGAATCAGGATATATGGATTATTATATATATATATATATAGTGTGTATATAAGATAAAACTATTTATCAAAATTAGAAATAGAAATTAGAAATGAAAAGGTTTGAAGATGGCAATAAACTGAAACATTGTTGGAATAATTGACTGATTTCAAAATTAAAGTAACTAGCATATTTAGAAGAAACTAAGTATCCCATTTCAAAAATTAATATTTTGGAGTCTCAAGAAAAATGGTTGTTGGGAGGTACATGCTTATTACAATAATGTAAAAGAAAATAGTGCTTGATGCCTCATTAAGGAAAATTATGTATGTCAGAGGTAAACTATTGTAAGTTTTCAATGTATTACAAGAGAGCAAAAAGAAGTTTAATTTGAAATTTGCTTCTTATTTAACTCATTGATTTATTGAATTATATTTTCTTAGCAGCTTCCAACATAGAGTAAGTTATAAACATTTAAAAAATATTATACCTAATTTCAGTACCTTGGCCGAAATTGTTCTTGATCTTCATTAAGGAACAGCGTATTGTAGTCATATTCCCATCTCTCTATGAGGTGTTGTATGAGATGCCTGAAACATATGAGTTTGATTTCAAAAAATTTGTTTAGCGAAATAGACCAGATAAATTTCCTCTGACTCAGAATAAAATATTACTTTGAGTAATTTGATATATATTCAAAAATATAAACTTAAAATTATCTTGGTTTACTAGAGAATTATTCCTTATATGTTGCATTATTTGTTTTGTATAAATTTTTATTTTATATTATTTTTTAAATTTTAAATGTTTTATTATATTCCAATTCTTATTTTTTATCTCATTTATTTTTTTTTTGCAAATAACTTTTTTATTGCTTAACCTTGTTTGATAACCTCAGCATAAGGCTTTGGTATAATGATTCCAAAACACATTATCTTTTTGCTTTATCTTCAGAAATGACCAAGCTATGGGCCTGTAAAATTTGTAATCAGCCGCCAATTTGAAATGAAATAGCGGATAGTAATGTCAAGTTCCAAAGATCATGCAGGGTGCCTGGGGTGATCTGTAACTTCAGTATCAAATGTCAAAAAACTCCCAACAAATAGTCTCGGAGAATAGCTGAGGACGGACTGTCAGACGGTTTTTTTTAAATCCGATTTTTGGATTACACAACCTATTTTGAAACATAAAACCTCAACTTTTGCGAATCGGTTAATTTTTTTTCTTGATCGATTAAAAAGGTCCATTATTAAAAATTAACCAAAAGAAATCATTGCATTAAACCATCCCCAATGTAAGAAACGATAATTAATGTAAACCATTAAATATCAAGATCTCAAGATTTGGTTATAGAAAGTAATTTTTCTCTTATAAGTTTATAACTTGGTACATGGGTCTCATCCGGTGGTTTGAATGCTCTGTTATTATAATACCTTCTTCCACCGTAAGATAACAAATTGACATCGACTTTGACATCCTTCTTTTCGTTGGACTGATGGTCTACCTCTTCTTCTTTTACCTTTTAGAGGTCTCTCCATAATCATCTTGAGAATTCTGGTAATGTTCATTCTCTGTACATAGCCCAATCTCCTTATTCTGCTCTTTCTGAGACCCACAATGTCACCTGAATTATATACAAGACCGGATTTACCACAAGACCCACTAACCCTCAGCTTTCCATGAATGAAATCACAGGCCGAAAATAGACTAGTGTCTGAAGTTTGGTATTCGGTATTAAACGGTAGTTGATTTTAATTAATTGAAGATCGAAATGTGCATAAGAAAAATAAATTTGAAGAAGCAAGACTCGTGAAATTTTTTCCAATCGTTATAAATAGATCTCGGATTTCGTGCAGTAAAAAAATTGTAATACGTGCAATAAAAACCTCACAACGTCCAAATATGTGCAACAAAAATAAAAATCCTGCCATTCACCGGAAAAAAATTACATTTTTCTATTCTGTTTTCTAACATAAATTACTGTTTTTAACATAAAGCAAGGTAGGACGGAATATTGTGATGCGATGTATGTATGGCTTAGCATGAGCTGATAAAAAACTAACTAGTCTAATCAGTCCAACTAAAATAACTAACTAACTAATCAGTCCCTAATCTAATTAGGGATTGATAAATTATTTGCCACTTCTATAAGTTTGTTTTATTGAAAACTAGTTTCGAATGTTATAAATTCATCTTCAGTTCTAAAAACACACAAAAATTCAAAATTAACAATTCAGAATATAGTTTAATATTATTATACATATTAAATTAGATGTAATGTAAATCAGTATTATAAAACATTTATGAATTATATATTTAATTAGGACAAGAAATCAAATACACGTTGGTACTCACCATGGTTTAAATGGATTATATCGAACAGAAAAGTTTGTACTGGTTTCTTCTCGCGTTGTATTAACAATGAACGAGAGGTAGGCAGGATGTTTTTAGGTAAACGGTTTAGGATATTTAGGATCGGGAGTTTTCCAATAATGCCGATGAGTAATTGGTTTTCCTGTTATAAATGGGAATAAATTTAAGATTGCGCTATTGGAGATATTTATTTGGCCATTTAAGCAAAAATCTGTATTGGATTTGAAGGATTTTATTATTTCAAGTGCTTCATACAGATATATATATATATATATATATATATATATATATATATATATATATATATATATATATATATATAGATATAGATATAGATTAAATTTGAAGCTGTTTTCAACGTGATGTATTAATTTAACTCCTGAGCTCCTGAGCCTTTGATGAATTTATGTTTTTTTTCATTTAAATGAATTTCAAAGTTGGAATTCTCTGTATTATTATTATATGCACATATATGTTCCTTTAATCTCTGATTTAGCGATCTTCCAGTTTTCCCGTGTATTTGGCTGCACAATCATTACAATTTAGTTCGTATAATCCGCTTTTTTGGAAAGGGTCTATTTTGTCTTTAGGAGAAGAGAAATATGAGGATAGGATATTTTTCAATTTTAAATGCTGGGTTTAATCCTAGTTTTTTTCAATTAATTTCCGACTTTAGAGGATAGATATGTGGCCGTAATATGGAATCAAAACATAATGCATCGGGATGGGTCTATCTTCGGAGGTTGTTGAATAGATATCATTAATTGTCTTTTTTTGTATTTGTTTTTTTAAATGTGATTGATAGTGGTTTTATTGGACCCGTTATTTTTTCCTATGGAATATATTATTTCAATTCCTTTATTATAGTTCTTTTAAACATTGGTGAGTACCAGCATGTATTTGATTTATTGTTTTAATTAAATTCATAAATGTTTTATAATATTGATTTATATTACATCTAATTTAATATGTATAATAACACCAAACTATATTTTTAATTGCTTTATTTGAATTTTTGTGTGTTTTCAGAACCGAATTTATAACATTTGAAACTAGTTCTCAATATAAACAAAATTATAAAAGTGGCAAATAATTTATCAATCCCTAATTAAACTAACTAGTTATTATCAAGACAACTGTTACTGTATAAATAATTTTTTTTCACGGCAATTTTTAATTTTTGTTATTAATTAGGTTGTACGGGTTACTAATTTTCTTCACTTGTTAGAAATAATTCAAAATGTTGTTTTTTATCATATCCATCAGATAATTTGTTTTCGAAAATTATAAAACATATATATTCCGAAAAACTATTTGTTTAAGTAATTATTTTGCCGGATGACTGAGTGTGGC
Organism: Rhaphigaster nebulosa; assembly: GCA_948150685.1. NCBI lineage: Eukaryota > Metazoa > Arthropoda > Insecta > Hemiptera > Pentatomidae > Rhaphigaster > Rhaphigaster nebulosa. The sequence continues at coordinate 16,441,819 of OX411306.1, forward strand.
ACGATGAAACATACAAAGAAGAGAATGTAATGGTGGGGATTAAATGGCTTTCCACGAATTTAAGGAGAGAAAAACAAACTTGAAAAACTTTTGAGAATTTCCCAGAAAATTGAATCTTCTTTTGTGTGTTATCAATAGCCATGCATTACTTCATGAAACTGAAAAATCCGGGATCTATTTATAACGATTGGAAAAAATTTCACGAGTCTTGCTTCTTCAAATTTCTTTTTCGTGTGTATAGTTTGATCTTCAATTATGTAAAATCAATTACCGTTTAATACCGGATACACCAAACTTCAGACACTAGTCTATTTTCGGCTTGTGATTCCATTCATTAAAAACCCACGGAACAATTACTACTGAAGTGTGAACGAGGAAGGGGGGGACATCTGTGGCGTCAATGAATGAAAAAACGCCTCTGCAACAATTATCGAGTTCATTATGAAAGTCAAGGTGAGGCCGGTATTGTTCGGGCGGGGAAAGTGACGCGGTGATTGTTTTGGGTTCCTCGTGAGTTGGAGCTTCCCTTTCATTGGCCTTTCTCTCTTTTGCATACACATCGCGCTGCTTGTTTTTGTTGAATTGCAGCCGGCTGATGTTCCATCCATATTTTATTGTTGGTTGTAGGTTTTTCCAGATGGGGTAGCAGCTATACTTTCAGGGAAGAAACGAATTGAAGAGATCGGTAAGCAGATACAGCATCAGGTTTTAAGGAGCGTTTACACCTTCGTTAAGCCTAGACAAGGTTAAAAGCTTACAGAAGATTATCAAACTAACCTATTCACACGCTATTGTCCCGGCTATTCCAACTTTTGTTCGCTGTTATTTTCGATTTAAACTATTTTCATTTCATAAAGAAACAACTAAAAAATAAAAACATATAAATATATTATTAATATAAAATACACCAAGTGGATGCAATACTAGCGCTTATGTGGCGCTTCCCGAAAGCAAAACTACCCCTTTACACATTTGATTAGCCAAGGTTTGGCAAAGGTGGGAACGCACCTTTAAAAGGAATTTCTAGATGGAGTGATAACGAACTAATAGACTATTGCTTCGTTGATCTCCTGTAAATTCCATCACGCGTTTACAACAGTAAGCTGTTTAATGTTCCTATGGAGGTGCAGTGCGTTCTACAACTTAGTTTAATGGTTAATTTTTGTATGTTTATCCTTTCTTCCTTGGCGAGCTTCTGTTTAAGGACCAACAGCGCCTGACGACGTTACTAGTCATTGATTTCAGTAAACAGATACTTTTTTTTTTTTTTTACTTCCTTGTACGCAGTAAAAGAAGTATTGCAATCTCGAAAATTTTCGGTTTCAAAAAACGAAAGTTTTCAGATTTCAACGGAAATATCCATTTTGACCATCTCATTTTGACTAGCTTCGTCGTGGCGTCTGTACGTACGTACGTTCGTATTTCGGAAGTTATCAGACGACTATTATATTTAACAATTTTTATAACGATTATTTTAAACACTAGTCAGTCCAATTTCTTAGACACGACATATTGTACATCCGGGTGCCCCAACATCTGTTAACACCTTGTCAATGTCTTTAACCATTGCCCAAAGATCTTTTGTCTCCTATCGGAAAGCCTGTCTTATATTCAACAGTTTATTGCTACCATATTCTTGGTCAGATGTCAATTGTATGCTTTAACTGAACCCTCAGGACAGCCCTCACAAGAAGTTCACATGAGCTTCCAAGAATTGTTCCTAAATAGGCCACCCAGAATTTAGGTGTAGAGGAAATTATCTCCCTCCTTCTGCTCCTTACAACTTCATCCCCTCTCCATTTTCATCCCTATAAAGCCTTCTCTAAATTTACTATAGAGACATTCTGAAACTCGTAGAATGGTCCCTCCCCATTCTTTGTAAATAAATAAAGAAAGGCGCAAGCCGAATTAGAAACCCCCGCACACAGCGGACCTAGTAATAAAATATAATACCTTAAAATACCTTCGGGTAATAAAAGGAACTTTGTATGTTGTATATATATTTATATGTTTTTGTCATTGTATATATTGTATCCTATATAAATAAATAAAAATCTCGGAGGGAGAGAAAAAAAAAAAAAAAAAAAATAACTATAGAGACATTCCATATCAGAGTAAGCCATGATATAAGATAGCTAAGATATTGTAACTTAGTTTGTAAGAAGCATTTTAAATGTCATTGTAACATTTTGTTTAGACAATAAAAGTATATCTTAAAGTCTCCACTGTTGTGTGTTCGTTAATTGGCATAACTCAAAAACGGTTAGCCGTAGAAAGTTGAAATTTCGTATTTAGGATTATTGTAAAATCTAGTTGTGAACTTCCCTTTTTGGTCACTGCATGATTACCGAAAATGGCATTTTACTTAAAGGTCATTATTGATTTTCATAAAAAATTATACTAAAATATAATGCAAAACTTCTCAAATTTGGTATTTAAGAATGGCATACTAATGTAAATAACATAATAAATTTTGGTTAAAATTGGCAAATTTGAAAGTGGTAATTTACTTGAACATCATATTAGACTTTTATCAAAATTTATATTATATTATGATACAAAGATCTCAATTTTTTGTGTATTTGTTAGAATTTAAAACTTTTATATCAATATAAATAATATAATAGATTTTGGTTGAAATTGAAGAGCCGAAAGGTCTTCACTTGAAGATCTTAATAAACATACATCAAAAGGTATATCGACATTTAATACAGAGATCATATGGTTCGGTAATTAAGGTTAAATACGCGATTTTTTTTTCCTTTCTAATTAAACATTTTTATTATTTGTTTTAAGTGTTAAAATTGAGTTTAAAATAATTGTTCTCCTCCCCATTTGTGAGCTGAATAAGTCTGCAGCAGGAGAATAACATACAACTTAAGCGGGTTCTTAATTAAAAATATTAAGGGAACTTGTTACCAACTGAAAGAAAACGACTTATCATAACGGGACGTTTCTACAAATGGCTATAGCCCAACTTAAAAAAAAAAAATCCTTAACACTTATTTTGACATGTTAGTTTTTTTAATATTTAATTCTTACCCTTAAGCTCTATTGGTGTGGATTTTATATTAAAAAAAAAAATACCGTTCACGGATTGGAAATCGAACGTTTCGTTTTCGAGAAAATCTAAATTCTAATAATTTTGGTGCTCACTACTAGTAGTATATTTAGGCCTAATGGTGCACCCAAAACTTTGTTTTCGATTTTTCCAAAATTTATCTTTTTTCTTGGTAAAAAACCTTATAGCATTTCGCCTACATTCATAATAAGCGATACATAAAATACAAAAATGTTTTTTTTCCGTTTCGAATACTGCAGTTACTAACCAGTGATTTCTGTGATGATGTCTATTATTTTGCATGCTTAATTTTAAACATCTGTGGTTATCATCAATTAACCTCGTTACCTGTTTTGTTTACACTCCAAAGTTCTAAATTCGGGTAAAATGAATTTCTCTACACTTGTTACTGATTTCAATACCGAGGATAGTTGTGTTCGTTATTGAATGGATCAGGGTATCATTCCTCATAGAAAACTGTAACCAAATGGACACGATATGAGCAACAAAACAAAACCATATAAATAAATATTTATTTTTGTTGGTTATTGCATACATTATTAATAACCTAAACTTTAGCATCTTACGTTATACTAGTGATCACATAACTCACCGGTTAGTAATTGCGGTACTCGAAACGGAAAAAAAAAAAAAACGTTTCCTCTGGTCTAAAACAAAAGAATTGTCTGGTGGCTTTCAACTCCCGGGGAAAAATGGGATAACAAACGTAAATTGATACTTCGGCTTAGGATTGCCCTGGATTAAATTCCGACATTGAGACCTGTGCCTTGAAGAGAATGACTCGCCCCTATGTAAATAGAACCATTAATCTGTGTCATGGTTCCTGTTAATTAACATACAACTTGTAACTGCCGCCGAACTCTTGTCTTTGCCTGCTCTTGATGATGTTTACAATTCAAAACATATGAAAGCGGAGCTCTTTCATTTGAGACCCACTTTAAGGATGATCTTAGGCAGAGTGGGTTTTGAGCAAGGCGAAAGCAGTTTCGGAGCCGTGAGGTCATGATCACAGGAAAACATTTTATTTCGCAAGTTGTTACATTATTTTTAAAAATACTTTCAAATTATTTATTATCCAATTAAATATTTTTGGCGAATAATGTTTTTGTATACTTACAACACTAAAATATTCAAATTAAATTCAATTTATTATGGCATACCTTTTGGATTTCTAATTATGGACCTACTATGATATGAAACATTATTTTTTAGTAAATATTACACTTTTACACCACCGCTATAAGCATTATTATAGTAAAATGGCATATTAATTCCTTGTACGAACTAAAAGAAGTATTGTAATTGCGAAAATTTTCGGTTTTCAGATTTCAATGGAAATATCCATTTTGACCATCACTGAATCCATTTTGACTAGTTTCGTCGTGGCGTCTATACGTACGTGCGAATCTCGCATATCTCAAAAACTAGGGATTGTTGTAAAATCTAGTTGTGAACCTCCCCTTTTGGTCACGACAGGATTACCGGAAGTGGTACTTTACTTGAAGGTCATTATTGATTTTCATCAAAAATTATATTAAATTATAATGTAAAACTTCTCAAATTAGGTATATAAGATTTACATATTAATTTAAATAACATAATAAATTTTGGTTAACATTGGCAAATCGGAAATGGTACTTTATTTGAAGGTCATGTTAGACTTTCATCAAAAATTATATTAAAATATAATGTAAAACATCTCAAATTTGGTAAATAGGATTTTTATATCAATAAGAATGTATTTACTAGATTTTGGTTAAATTTAGTGAGCCAAAAAGGGTACTTTACTTGAAGGTTATAATAAACACATCAAAAATTATATTAAAATTAAATGCAGAGATCATATTTTTCGGTAATAAAGGTTACAAACGCAATTATTTTTCCATTCCAATTATACATGTTTTTTACTTAAGTAATAAAATTAAGTGTGTTAAAATTATGTGTAAAATACTGGTTTTCCTCCCCATTTGTGAGATGAACAAGTCTGCAGCAGGAGAATAAGATTTAAGTTAAGTGGGTTCTTCCGCTTAAAATGTCGAAACTCTAAATTTCCAATGCTTTATCTAGTGATATTGACAGTTCTAATGTTGTCACGGAACACGAAGAAATCTCTTGGAAACTAGTTACCTACTGAAAGAAAAAGACATATAATAACGGAATGAGACCTCCAGAAACAAGAGTATCTGTTTGTGTGTGTGCCAGTAGATGGATGTAGCGACGTCGAGTGTCGTTTTTGAGATACTGCAATCTTCTGAAACTAGTAACAAAATTCAGGATCACTTTTTGAGCCACCGATTTACCGCGTAAAAAGAAGTCACGTGTTGTCCACATCACATATTTTTTATCCTATAATAATACTGTTCTATGTTAAGGTACATATACCTTAATAGGCCTATCAGAACGCTCTAAAATTTAATTATTTCATTTTGGTCTCCCTGACAAATAACAAATGTTTAGCTGGAAAAACCACGACGATGTAATTTTTCAAACGCGAGATATAAAATAAAGCATTTTCATCAGGTTTTATTTTTGTTTTCCTGCTCCTGGTGCCAATTGAACAAAACGGCAGAATATGGGTCGACTTATTTAAATGCAGAATCACTCAAAAAATTTTGATCAAAATCGGCGACGGACACATCGTGTACCCTTCAGTGCAAACTTGCCAGCTATAGTTAAATTGTTAATTATTATTTTTCAAAATTAAAAAAAAAAATGCCTTAAATATATTAATATAAATTACTCTAATACCATTGTAAAACATATAAAGTGGTTAAAAGATCTATTAGTTTCCAAAGAAAAAAAATCTATATATATATATATATATATATATATATATATATATATATATATATATACACATATATACATATAACAAATTTAAATTTGTTAAAACGGCAATAACCCTTCACGTTATTAATTTTTTTCTTCGATTTTATTAACAAATTACGCTTTCTCACAATAATTTCACTCTTGTTAAAATGCTTCCACATGTATGCAGTTGCCATGACAACGATTACAAAATTACCTTCTTTTTAAACAATTTTTCCCCCTTTCTCGTACAAAGGGGAACATTTCGAAGAAAAATTAATGCATGTAAACCTTTCGGAAGAAATTCTCTAAATGATAGTGAAAACCGCATCAAAATCGACCTACTACTTTTCAAGTTGAGCGAACACAAAAATACGCAGGCTGAATTTTTATATATAATATATATATATATATATATATATATATATATATATATATATATATATATATATATATATATTTTCTTTGGAAACTAATAGATCTTTTAACCACTTTATATGTTTTACAATGGTATTAGAGTAATTTATATTAATATATTTAAGGCAGTTTTTTTTTTTAATTTTGAAAAATAATAATTAACAATTTAACTATAGCTGGCAAGTTTGCACTGAAGGTTACACGATGTGTCCGTCGCCGATTTTGATCAAAATTTATTAAATTTATTATCATTTTGATCTTATTCCTAGTATATCTAAATGAAAAGAGACGAATTCTAGACAATGCAGTCGATTACCGACAAATTTGTTTACCCCTTTAGTCTTGGAATATTTAGTCAACATTTTTGTTGGTAACCGGTCGTTTTGTTGAAAGTTCTGGTACCCCTTCTCTCCTTCCCCTTCTCCAAGAGTTCTAATAATTGAAGTATACAAATGCCATTGAGTCTAAGAGCCTTTAGAATTTTTTTTGAGAATTCAAGTTTCAACTTGAAAAATATTAAATAAAAATGACAATTAAAAAAACAAACATTTTTTTTCTGATAACCTGTTGTTTAAGTAATAAAATCACATTTGTAATAGTAGCTTTACAATAAAAAAAAAATGATTTTTTAGTAAAAAAACAAATTTTTTTTCCTTTCCTTTCATTCCACAGTGCCACGGCAAAGCAAGTCAGGGTATTGAATTGAACGATATGCATCTTCGGCGAATCTATGCTCGCAATAATATTTTTATCTACTTTTCCATTCATTTCATATAGCAATAATTATGATGAATGTGCAATGTATGTGTTAAAAATAAAATAAAAATCAAAGTTAAATTTAAATTGTTTCTTTTCTTAAAAAGTTGTTTGTAAAAGATTTGTACAAATTTTATAGTATGATGATGAATGGTGATTAGGAGTGATAAGAATAATAGTTCTTTCTTCTGTTACTCTCTTTATCTTTTAAAAGTTAACCATAAAAAAATAAAATAAAAATAAAGAAATTTGATAGGGTATTTAACTCGCAATTCTTTTCATGGACAAAGCCGTGCGGTTACAGCTAGTCTATAATTATTTGTTCCACGACAATAATCCATCAGAGAATATTAAACATGATGAAGTGATGTTCTAATAAATATATATTCATACATTAAATGCATAGGTATACGAATTTTTTGTGCGGTGAATAGAGGTCTTATATATAAATAAATGAAATAAAATAAATTATTATGGATTAGGTATAAAAGCTGTTGGCATTAAATAGAGAAACTTTATCTATATATCTAAAATATATACCAAAAACTTGGCGATACAACTAGAAGTTTGCTTACCTAACAGAAAATAATTGCATTTAAAAATATTTTACTGACCTTATGTACATTTTTACTTTTTCTATATCTAAAAAGAATGAACTTGAAGAGAAAATAGAATCAAAGTTAAAAGTCAGTAAATGCTTGTAATTTTCCTGTTGCAACATTACTCGCAGGAATCTGAAAGTGGCAATTTTCAAAACTATTATGATTTCTACTGTCCTATACGTTTGCGAAATATGGCTGTTTACTTTAAGAGAAGTACATAGCCTTATGGCTTCCGGAAATAAAGTGTAGCCAAAAATATTGTACCATAAATAAATGAAGTAAACTAGAGAATTTACAAAACTTCATACAGCAGAATTTTTCGGCGTATATTCCGCAAATACAGAGTTAATAGTTTTATCATCCGGTAAAATAGTTTTATTTCAGTTGGTTTTTGTTTAGGTGACTTCGGCGTTATCGGTCCCTACGTTTTTGAGGAGAGTTGTGCAATTTAAATTCATGCTCTTTGGGTGTAACTATTAACTGTGAACACCGACCGTTACGTGCACATGTTGGAGACAATTCATACATCGCGAATGAATTGGACGTTTATATGTGGGCTTGGTTAGTAATGAGTCACTAAAAAGGTATTCTGTATTAACGCTGCTGTATTAATGCAATATTCTGACTAATTAAGGTATATTAACATAGGTGTAATAAGGTATACAATGTAGGTGTATTAACGCTGGACCAAAGGGTAAGGGACCGAGAGATAAGGCGAAACGGATGGCAGTGTTCGACTTGATGTTGAAGATTCAGGGTTAGTTTTGATGATTTAAATTTTATAAAATACTTGATATTTTTTTTTTTTTTTTATGGATTTGTTGTTTTTTTTTTTTGGGAGGGTGAAGGGAATAAATTGTGAACAAAATTAAACCTCATATATTTTCTGTTTTCATTGTATTTTGTACAGAGTATTATTATCAGAAAATTACTGATTAAGAATTGTGCAATAAATATATTTTTCGCCATGTAAAATAATATAGTATGATTAAACGAATTAAATGTTATCATATTGCTAATAAACAATAAATATTTTGAATAATTAATAAAAATTAATCGTTATTGAAAATATTATTACTAGAATAATCCCCAAGCCTTCTTGTAAATATGCCAAATACTATATTTTCATAAAACGAATTTTGATTTATCAGTTCCCGGTTTAAAATATGCTGTTCTCTAATATTTTATCGTTATCCGATGGAAATTTATTTTCCTCTCTTTTAAAAAAAGAGGTATTTAAGGAGCCAAATAATTCTAGGCATATCTCACTTGCCCTCCCTATTGTCTAGAGGTGGCATTGCTCTTCAAGGATTTGCCAAATGTCACATCTGTAACGTGGCACTTATGCAAAGATAGGTCCGGAAATAGCTGAGGGTGAGTAAGCCACTCGTGTCGAAACGTCCGCCCCAGTTATTGGAGAGAGTTGTGTAACTGTCTGCCCTCCGGCGTTCCGGGAACTGGGGGGTCAGGTGAAGTGCACTTTGTTCCACGAAGAGTTGGAGTGCAGGCGGGCTATTGTGTATGGCTGTTATCATTGGATACATAAGGTATTTAGGCAGAGGGAGTTGTAAAGGAATGGATAGCAGCGACGGGGATTCACACAAACGTAATTTTTCCCTTCAACGCGAAACCCAGCCATCTGTCCATCTCCAAGCCCAATCTTGGAGGAACATTGCTCAAGTTGTGCGGGTTACCTCCGTCAGAATGAAGGCGTTCCGTTTCCATTGATTTACTCGATCATAAATTAATTTTTCTATGCCTTTTTATTACCCTAAAGTAATTTTAATTTAATTTTATAAATCTATGGGTATCACATGCTCATCTGCACAAATAGAATAACCGCCATTGCCTAGCCCAATGACGGGCAGGTCGCTGCGCAAATTGCTGATCTACAGGAACGCACTTCAGACAAGAAACGATAAGTCTACTTAGTAAAAAATGTTTGATACTCTGGAAATTGAAACAAATTTAAATTGCTACAGTCAACTAACTATTTGGTCTCAAAAATGGTAGTTGGTAATTACAAGTATTTAGTGGTTACAGAAAACATAATTAAACCAAACCTTGACGGAAAACGAAATTTCTGGTTATTTATCTCTGTTTCTTATAACAATTAGACACATATTTATTTCACAAAGCTGAGAGGACCTTTTTCCAAACTTTTAAATTCTTGAAAAAAAATTTAATTACATTCCCATATAATGCGTTCTTTCAATTTAAAATAGCAGTACTACCTCTTGTACAATATATTTTTCAATGAGAATCCTATCTTGTATATCTGTCCTGTACAGGTAACCTTATCTATGTATATAGGTGCATTGAATTCAAATTAACTCAGCCCTTGTATTGAAGCCCATAATTTACTAGTTATTTTTTCTTGAAAATCTCTACTTTCTATGAAGTTTCTCTTTATATAGATTCTAAAGCCTTGATTTAGTAATATAATCTTGAAGCCGTTTGGTTTCAAGAAAAATTAGTTAATGGAAGGTTTTCTATTTAGTTTTTTAAACGATCTGAACTAAAAACATGATATTACTCTGACTTTATCGAAATTTTATGTTCACTAACGAATTAATTACCTTTATTCCTTCATCGTGTATGACAAATAAAAAAGTTGTTGTAATACCTTATTTTAAAATAAAAAACGCTGCAAATTATTACACAATGGTTTATTATTTTCAAATAGTAATACAGCGGAGCGTCGATTACCCGAACGTCAGTTATCCGAACGTTCGATTATCGGAATGGTTTTTTTTTTTTTTTTTTTTTGGTGTAATTTTAATTAATCTGATCATTGACATTTTATATGCCACAGCATTAATTTTGATAAAGCTTTGATTAGATACACATTGATTATTTTTTTGCATACACGTAAATACATATTTTTGTTCATTTCATTATGTGCATGTGACTAAGTTAAACAATTTATATGTACTTTATGACACTGGTTTTTTCACTATGCACATACATACTATATTTATATAAATAAACAAACATTTTTTTTTACAAAGTTGTTTTTTAGATCTTCCTTTTCCTTATTATATATACAAAAATAAATAAATAAAAAATAAATTAATATATATATATATATATATATATATATATATATATATATATATATATATATATATATATATATATATATATATATATATTTATATGTATTTGGGAGATTCCACTATATATGTATACATATATATATATATATATATATATATATATATATATATATATATATATATATATATATATATATATATATATATATAAAGTGTATATATATAACATGGCGAGCACATGCTTACATGAAAGTGTTTCATACTTTGCGGCAGGCCATATAAAAATAATGAATACAATATAATTATAAATACACAAATCTTTCCAGTAATCAAACCTTTTATATATTCATAAATAAAACAGATGTAATGAATGCCTGAACAAGTAATAACTTGGTTGTCATACCCTTGATATAATATATACATATATATATATATATATATATATATATATATATATATATATATATATATATATATATGTAGTGTGCGAGTACGTGAATTTCGATTGTCCGAACTTTTGATTATCCGAACCACTACTGACAACATTAATTCGGATAATCGACGCTCTACTGTATTTCAAAAATATCTGGTCTGTGTATGTAAATATCAGAACTTTCCGTATTGCTTTGGTTTACAGTTTAGATAATTAGATTATCTTTCAAATGAGCATTTGGAGTGCTTCAGGAAAGGAACATGTGCAGAATACTTCATTCTGGAGTGAGGTGTTACCTTGTTGCCGAATCTCAAGAAAATCGGTTCAGTAGTCTCGGAGAACAGTCGCGGACGGACGGATTTTTTTTTTATTCGATATTTGGATTCTACGTATCTTCAAACGTAAAACCTCTAATTTTTCAGGAGGAGAGGGTTAAATTTTTTTATTTTTTAATCGATTACAAAGGTCTGTTATTGAAAATAATAAACCAATATATATATGATATTGTTTCATTCATTTCTTATTCAGGAATAACAAATAAACAATTTATTCCAAAAATATTTAGCACATAAATTTAGCAGCATTACTGTAAAAAAAAAAAAAAATCTGTTGCTAATAATACATTTTGTGGAGGATCAAAATAAATATCTGAACATTAAATGAGGCCAATAATATTCTAAACTTGAATTATGAAAATTGTTGATAAATACTGAGAAATAAATTACAAATTATTCAATTTTTAAAATAAAAAGTTTATGGTATAGATAAAGAATTACAGATATTTCGAAAAATGGGAATAAAGAATAAAATATATTCGTTATTACATAATTTATTATTTGGATGATTCCTAAGTCAGATATTACTTAAGGCGTAGTTTCTATTAAAACCATCGATAGCTAAGTCATTTATTAAAATGATTAATTATTGAGAATCTGCAATTATACCGTAGTCATTATCCACTTTTCGAGTTTTTTATGATCAAAATTAAAAAAAAGAAGCATTTCATTTGTTTTACATCTCTTACCATTATTATTTTTTCATATTCTTTGTGTTGTTTTTTTTTTTACATTTATTTATTTTCTGTTAATCGTATATATTTTTTTCCTCTCATATTTTTTTCTTTGTCTTACAATATTATCTTTTTAGATTTTCAGTTTATCATTATAATTGCATTATATATTCTATTTAATTTAGTATTATAATTTATTTATGAATTTTATATATCTCACATTATTCCATGATTAATCATGTCATCAGGGATGTCTCTTGCATGAGACTATATCCCTCTTATCCAATTGTTGAAAATATTTTTAGCTGTTAAAAAATCGATGTAAGCCTCTCCAAGCCGATCTGAAAATAAAGAATATATATAAAAAAAATCTCTTACCACAGTAAGATCTTTAGATAGGGTAGACGTTATTGAAGTTTACACTTGTCTTTGAATCTTAAGTGCTGATATTTTCTATTTCGTTTTATCCACTAATGGTGGCAATGGGCACAAGTTAGGATTACTTAATAATGAAAACAAGTTTTAGTATTTGTATGGATTAAAACTTCGAGCCAGGATGTGTCTGTCACTTTTGTATTGTTAAAACTTATTCATATTAAAATTTGTCACCCTTAGTGATGCATTTGTGTTGGTAGGATGATCGATGCATTCCTGGTAATAATAGAATTATGATTCGATAGATCAATCAGTATTAATGTTAATTTCCACCCAGATTAACTTACAAAAGGAGACGTATTTATTTTGTCCCTGTTATATTTGCTTTTTACTTAAATATAACCAAAGACAGTATTTTGATTTCGTTTAGTTTAATAGTTTTAGGTCCATGTCATATCGCCCCAAGCATTAGATTTCACTTAATTCAATATCAGCATTTTCGGCGCATGTTATCTCACTAGGAGGTATGGGATAATTAAAGTATTTATTGTTTTCTTTGTTTTAGTTTCTTGGAAAGTATTTTCAATTTAATTAAGAAATGGCGGCATAAAACTTCCTATATAATATGACATGGGAATGGCTTTTAGATAATTATGTCTGAGAAAGGTAAAACGTAATTTTGCGTTGTAGAATATGTAAAAGATTGGAACTAAGATGCATTCTTGTTGAACTCCGGACTCAGGACTAGAACTATTGGAGGATTACATACTAGTAAACTTCCAAAACTCGGTTTGTTAAAGCAATTTGGATAGTTAATTTGTCATTCTTAGATCTCAATATTAAATATTTGTTGAAAAAAAATTTCTGACCCTATCGTGTACATTCTACCCGATGATCAACATAAAAAATGCCAAGCAATGTATGAAATATATTGGGTGACCTTAAAGATTTTATTCCAAAACGGGATAGTCGAATAACCGGAGTATCTGGGGGGTATTCCAGGGAAAGGAAGAGTCCGAACATTTTTACATTTAAATGTAAAACAAATTTGTTTTAATTCAATTAATGAATTCTAAAATTAATGTAATTTGGAACCAATTTATCAAAAAAAAAAAAAAAAAAAAAAAAAAAAAATAGGAACGTAAACCTAAAACAAACGCAAGACTGCTTGTATTTACGACACAGCTGATTATATTTACAGGGAGTACAAAGTAAGCGTTAAATTATTCTTTTAAGGTACTTTAAACTAAAAAAATTTCTTTGATAATGCTTACAGAGTTTACCAGCTCAAAAGTGGTTGGGATTTGACGTATCTTACAGGTTAAAATGACGTAATTAGAACTTACAGTCGTACAATTATAAATGATTTCTAATGTTCATGCCCCTCAAATCAGCATAGTATAGTCTCTTAATATTTTGAGTTCCTATAGCCAAATACATCATTAAAAGCCTGCCTGAATCATGTTGCTCGCCCAGCCCTAACGAAAATATTGTTAGATTTATCGGGGAACACAAATATCTGTACTTGATACTGTTTAAACATAAAAGTACATTGTCAAATCTTACATTAACCTAAAATATTAATATCTAAGCAGTGGCGATCTAGAACAGTATGTCGGAGTGTTCTGCGCTTTGAAAGCAAAGGTCTAATTGTGCAACGAAGAAATAAGGTTAAAGCCTACGTTTATGGAAGAATACCTTTTAGAGACCATATTCCTTTATCTCTGACACAAATCTCTAAACCCACAAGTTCATGTTCATAAGTATCTGGACATGTCTATGTTTTATGTATCTTTGTGTATATTTCAACAAGGGACCTGAATAAATGGTTGTATATTCCATAAATATGAAGCACATTACATTTATCGATATACACCCTCGATTGATTAGGATTGAGAATACTTGGTGAATGCGTTGATTATACCTGCTTTGACAAAGGTCAACTGTCAAGCTTTCTTGCACTTTCTCCAATATTTGTATTGCAGGAGACCACGGGTCGTGATGGTTGTTCGTGTGGAAAGAGCTTTCGTCTCTCACCTGCCATCCAACGGAGGCTTTAGTGAATTGAAGCGATGTCATTTCCATCATGTAATCACGTTTGGCAAGAATTAATCATAAATATATTGGACCATGGTATTTATTTCAATTTGGAATATGTTAGGACTGTAAGACATAAATGTTACTGAAGCTGACTTCTTGCAAAAACTATTCAAAATTTTAAATATTCTTAAATTATACATACATGCACCAAAAAATACCTCCGAACTGATCCAAATTCATTCCCCTGTGATGTCAGAAGCTTTGAGTCAGTTAGTCATGCAGGTTCTGTGGCTGTCTACATTGTCAATTTTAATTATTTTTTTTTTTAGCTGAGTTATTTAGGACTCAAAGTTTCAAAAGAATTTTTAAATTCTTGGCAAAAAGGGATACTAGAACTGAAAAACTAGATTCTAAACTGGCCCATAGGTTATACTTCATTCCCCTGGCAAGTTTCGAATCTAGATTCCCACCGATCTGCTAGGGCCCGAAAATGATGAAAAACACATGGTCTGTTAGTTTGATACCTCCCATCCATACTTATTGATTCCTCTCTCCTTGTAAAACCTGATCTACCAGAAGGAAATGATCCCCAAAAGTGTGATGATTTCTTATTCTTCTGCTGCAGAGTTCTTTAGCTCACAAATGGAGAGGAAAACAAGTACTTTACACTCAATTTCAACACTTAAAACAAGTAATAAAATTGTTTAATTAGAGTTGAAAAAAAAATGCCTTTGTAACATTTATCACCGACCCATATAATTTCGGTATTTAATTTTAATATAATTTTTTATATAAGTTTATTATGATTTTCAAATAAAGCATCCCTTCCGATTTATAAATTTTAACCAAAATCTAGTATATTATTTATATTGATAAAAAAGTCATATTAACCAAATTTGAGATGTTTTACATCATATTTTAATATAATTTTGATGAAAGTTTATTATGACCTTCAAGTAAAATATCGCTTCCGGTTTGCCAATTTAAACCAAAATCTAGTATGTTATTGAAATCAATATATAAATCATAAATACTAAATTTGAGAAGTTTTGCATTGTATTTTAGTATGATGTTTGAAGGGAATCAGTTATGACTAATGACATATAGTGACCAAAATGAAAGGGTTACAACTAGATTTTTCAATAATCTCAAATACAAAATTTTAACATTCTAAGGCAAACCGTTTTTGAGTAAACGAACGGACGTACGTGCAGACGTCACGACGAAACTAGTCAAAATGGATTCAGGGATAGTCAAAATGGATTTAGGGATGGTCAAAATGGATATTTCTGTTGAAAGCTGAAAACCGAACATTTTCGCGATTACTGCGTACAAGGAAGTAATAATAACTCAGACAATGAAGTGTCATCGTATTGTTTCAGTCTTTATTCATTTGAAAATACGTTCGGTCGTTACTGCTGTAGATTTAAAAAAAAATAAATAAATAAACAGGAAAATGTTTTCACTTGCTGTCCCTAATTCAAGTAAGGATCCTCTTTATACAAGGTATGGATTCTGTTTCCACTTTAGTCCATTCTAGCTCGGGACCCTGCGGCCGTGAGAAGCTCTCGAAGCCAATTTGTAGCCGATAATTGGCTGCCTTCACTAAGGTGCGGTAAACCAATTTAGTGGATTTCGATTATAATTTATCGATTATTAATTTTAATATCGATAGACCTTAAATTAATTCTGATCTTATCTAAGCTAATTGGAAATTGCTATCAATTGATTTGCTTTTTGAAAACCAATGTATGCTTATTTTTCCTTTTCTATTTAGGGATCCTTAATCTTAAGCTTTTATATCGTTAATTTTTTTATTGAGCGTTAGTGAGGTGCTGTCCGTCTATCTGTGTGTTATCCGTTTACAACTTTTGTTCGATTTGCATTGTTCGATTTCCTTCGAAATTAGCACAAGTGTTACATCGAGTTTTGAAAAACGGCATATATTTAGGGATTTTTAATTCCGGTCCAAGATGGCGATTTATTTTATTATTATTATTATTTGTTCTTACGCAATGGCACGTATGATGAAGGAAAAACAAAACCAGGTAGTTACGATAGTTGCGAAGTAATTAAATTACTTTTTTAGTGAAAAAAAAAATTAATGTTAAGATTATTTGCGAATTTTCTTTGATATATTCTGGATTGACTAATCATGGCGATTTTTTGAAATTGAAAAACTGGAAATAGTACAAGCCAAATATAATGAAAAGAGGAATATATTTACTGTAGGGAAAGGGGAGGAGGGGGACTTCATCCCCTAAACTACAAGAAATGTGTTTTTTGGGAGTCATTGAAAAATCCTATTGGAATGTCCATTATTCAGCATTTCTTTATAATATTTAATTTATTGAAAATATTGTATTTCAAATCCCTAGCTGTCGCACAGTTTTCTCAGGTATGTTCCCTATTTAGTTCCTAATTACAGTGTGTACTATCCCCTGCGTTTTATTTTAGCACGATTAAACATTTGCGCGATTATTACAGTGCGCGATGTCTCAATCCAGTTGCCCTTTAGAATATACTCTATTGCACGCTATATTAAGGGCAGGTTGTAGATAACTCTACAAGCCTACTACATGACTACTTTTAGTCTACTTTCACTTAATAGTGCTACAATGGTAATTCACATATTGCTTAATTCTCCAGTAACACTGCAGTTTAAAAAAGGATGGTTGACGGATGATATTTTACGAGCTTTATTGGTGTCTTCAACCAATTTACCAAACCGTCAATTCACAATGCCCGAGGTAATTTACGATCCTCCCATATTTCCACTTAAATTTTAATTTAACCTTATTCATTTGTGTATTTTAGTTTTTACCAATTTCACTCATAAGGTCCTCCGATTCCTTTTCTCCTTTGAAATTTATTTCACAAATTTAAGTACACTTCAAATCGTAGAATGAAAAATATTCTGCGAGCAGGTTATGATTATAAATAAGGCGATACAAGCTTCGAGTATTGATTGACAATACGAGCAGACTGATAAATGATCAGCAGGAGAGATTACTTGATAGTTCAAAACGTTTTGATGAGTACAACAAACTTCGCTGATATAAAGTTATTGAATTAAATACAAATACTTCATGGTAGCTATTTCTTTAATAAAAATCGACATTGTTATAACTAGGTTATTACAAAAACCCTTGTACATGAACACAACTCTTAATTCCAACTCTGATAATTATCCTATATGAATGTTTTTGATCCTACTTTTTATGTTAATGTTTACTTTGACTAATCCTTTAATTCCTTGTGACCTGAGTTGGCTTTATGGGGTCATTTACATTTTTAAAAAGCACGTACAATGTCAGAAGAAAAAATCATGAATCGCGGTCTTTTGAGACATTACTGGAAAAAAGATTTAAGCGCAAAGGCAGCCGCCGAAGAAATTTGTGCCATAGAAGGAGAGTCAATTATCCATCGAAATACTGGCGCACAACCCAGATCAGGTCGCTCATCGGTCGTTGATGATGACGTTCTGTAATAGGGACAAATACCTTTACTGTGAAGAGCTATAGAAAGTTTATGCAGTTTTGAGTGCAAAGTGCCCTGCTTTATTAGGTCAATAGGAACTGAGCCATTCTGCAACACGACAATGCCCCTGCAAATCTTCCTCGTTTGACCAAGGAAAAAGCATTGGAACTGCAAGGAGTAAGCGTTTTGTCTCATCCTGCTTATAGCCCAGATATTGCACCATCAGATTATGGTTTGCTTAGTTCAATAGTTCATTTTTTAAAAGGACGGATCTTCGATAATTACGAGGACGTAAAAATTGCATGTGAAGAGTTCTTTGCCTCAAAACCAAAGGAGTGGAACCGGCATCCATTACTGGCAGAAGGAGGGGTGAACGTAGTTAAAAAACAATGGACTATACTTTGAAGAGTAATATTCAATTATGTTTAAAATATGTAATCTGAAATAAAACTGTACTAATGCAAAAGGAATTTTGTAATAACCTAGTACTGCTCCTTATAGGTAGTTTGATTATAGTATATAAAATACTCACGTTGGATAGTTGTCGATGTACTCGCAGTACGTCCTACCATGCTTTGCACAGGACGGTGTCTCTCCAGGTGGTGCGGGCAGGAATTGATGATGTTGATAGCCATATTCGGTGCTAGGAGGCGAGCCGTAACATATCGACAATGCCAGCTGCAATAAGAGGCACTGTAAACAGAAATATTAACAATTATAATATTTATAAATACACCAGCGGTGAAGAAGGAGATCACTCTAAGACTGGCTGTAATCACTAGAAATGAAAATACAAAACATAATATCTATTTATTTAGCCTTTTTTTATTTATACCTCTCCCCCTACGATAAAGTTGTCTACAGGCATTTTCAACATCCACGTCGTTTGTTGAAAAAGGCTTTTTTTGGTCTTTCTTATGCTCTTCGGTATGCAGGATTATTTCATTTCTCTTTTATTTGATTTATGGTGCCCATGTAATTTGTCTTAAAATCTTTAGTTTTGAAATGTTAGTATTAAAAGTTGTGTATAGTATCGTACCAAGATGCTTGTATAATAAATCAATGTTTTTAACTACAATATTTGAGTTTTGTGTTTTCTGAAAATTTGGAAGTCCAAACTGATTTGAGTAAATAAGTGATCTTTGGGAGCTTCTATCTTTTTGAGATTGTCGCCTAAGTAAGGTTAAATATATAAATGGTGGTATGTTTAACGTCTATGTGTTAATGCAATGTGTTGTCATGGTGGTAGTTCAATCTTATCTTAATTGTTTTTGATTTAAGCCAGTTATGTAGTTTTTGTAAATGGTTCTTGTTAATAAGAGAATCTATGTAAGAAAATCTTTGGAAGCGTCTGGTCATGTCCATTGTTTGGAACCGCTAAACCGTCACAACCGTTCAGTATTGCGGGTACTGTATATCCTGCCCCTTGCCTATTTAGTAAGTTATAGTGAAATAGAGAATACCTGTAAGCAACTGTATTTTTAGGGGTGGTTAACATATAACAAATAAAATAACAAATTAAGACTAAATAAATAAATGTTACATTTTGTATTTAATTCGTGATTATAACCGTCTTTGGGAAGATGCTTCCTCCCTAGTTATAACATAAAATATGATGTATTAAATATTTATATTTTTTGAGTTAAAAATATTTGAACATTGATATACAATGAAATGCTTTTCCACGATTGATTCATTTTAGTTCTCAATTAAAAAAACAAAACAAGTATTTCAACTCCAACATCGGACGATCAAGTTCGCATTTTATGTTATGTTTGGGTTTTATTAAACGGAAGTGGAGATAATGCTTTGCTTTATGATTTTAGTTTCTTTCCATATAGCTTGTTTATAAGCGTGGACACTCTTGTGAGTATGATTTTTGGGTGAATCCAGTCTTGACCGAAATGATACCTGTACAATTTTTCAGTCTGTGGCTCCTGATTTTCAATAGGTAAATGATCTGATGAAGTTACGTGTTTGGAAATATATGAAGATTATCATGAATTTCATACGATTTAAATTTCAAGAATTTCGGATTATCCCCTCTCCTACAACCGCATTAATGACCATTATACAATAAGTATTTAAGGAGAGAGTAAAAATCGTGTACAATGCAGACACGATCCTTTCTATCATGCTTTGAAATTGGATGTACAAAATATTTTTACTTCTTACTCGCTTTGCACTACAAAAAGTTTTTATGAGCTCATATGATCCGGCTATACAAACATTTTTTTATGTTTAAAAAATGTTTAAAGTCATAGAAAAACGGTACATTTCATATAGGCACCTGAATTATCCAGACTATTTACAACGATTTCTCTGAAGCCGCAAGAGAGGTCTGTATCCTTTCAAGACTTCTTATGTAAGATGGTTCTCTTAAAACCTTCAGATCTTGCGTGTCCATTAAAGGAAAATAGTAGTAAAGAATGACAGGAAAGGTGGAGCAAGACCCCAAAGCATGATCAAGAATAAAGACGTTAAGTCCTGATCAGGTGTGCACGCAGATTGAGGGGATTTTGATAATTTTTTTCGGGAGAGAGATTTAATGAGAAGACAAGATATTAAGTGTTTATTATTCTTAAGGCAAAATTATTGCCTATAATTTCTAAATAGAAAGTAAGTTTTAAGGATAAGAATGAACATTGGATCAAAAATTATTACTTTTTTTACTATTTATATTACTATTATTGTTTCTAAATTTCGAGGGGAGGAGGAATATAAGAGAAGGATTAATCGTTACCCGACTGAGGCTTGGACGTACAAAACTCAACAATACCTTACAACAATATTGGATTCACCTCAACAATACCTGCACTAAATAGAACCGGTTGCGAATAATAAGCAATATCTAATTTGTTAGGAAATAATAGCAATTTCTTTTAAAAATTAGGAAGAAAGATCGAATAAATATAAACCTTAGGCAGAAATTAGAAAACTAGACTTGATTTTTGTAAATTGATAGCTCTCTTCCAATATTTGTTCTGCATAAAAAAAATATCTGATGTGGACAACACATGACTTCCTTGTACGCCTATTAAAATATAAATCGGTGGTCCGAAAAGTGATGATGAATTTGGTTACTAGTTTCCGAAGATTGCAGAATCTCAAAAACGACACCCGGCATCGTGACATCCATCTATTGACACACACACACAGACATGCTCTTGTTTATGGAGGTCTCATGATAACTGAAATTTCCAAGAGATTTCTTCGTGTTCCGTGACAACATTAAAACTGTCAATATCACTAGATAAAGCAATCGATAGTTTCGACATTTTAAGCGGGAAAAACCCACTTAACTTATATCTTATTCTCCTGCTACAGACTTGTTCATTTCACGAATGAGGAGGAATACCAGTATTTTACAATAAATTTTAACACTTTTTTAAAACTTTTCGGCTAACCAAAATCTAGTAAATACATACATATCGACATAAAAGTTCTATTTACCAAATTTTAGAAGTTTTGCATTATATTTTAATATAATTTTTGATGAAAAGCAATAACGACCCTCAAGTAAAGTACCACTTCCGGTAATCATGTAGTGACCAAAAAGAAAGATTCACAACTAGATTTTTCAACAATCCTAAATACAAAATTTTAACTTTCTACGGCCAATCGTTTATTAGTTATACGAGATATATACTAATGAACGAACATACGTAGAGTCGTCACGACGAAACTAGTCAAAATGGATTCAGGGATGGTCAAAATGGATATTTCCGTTGAAATCTGAAAACCGAAAATTTTCGCGATTACAATATTTCCTTTACTTCGTACATGGAAGTAAAAAAGAGTCATGCTACAGTGTAGTATTAAAATTCCAAGAACGGGCGTTGCTGGCCTTGAGGTTTTACGACTCGAATCCAGAACAGCCATCCATTATATAAAATAACACAGCGACGGAGACAAGTCATTACAACGCCTTCAATGTCCATTAGTGCCAGATAAAAATAAACTGGAGAGGAATATGGATCGCTGAATGTGGGCGTTGTTAGTATCACCGACCTGACAGACTGGAGATAGGTTTGGACAGTGACTCAGCAGTGGCAGTGAGGTAGGGTCCACTCTAGGTGGCATTACCCCACAAGGACCTCTGTGTCCGGGTTTCGCCATGGGTGCGGTGCGTCTACAACTTCCGGCTCACTTTACTTATATAGTTCTTGTTCTTTCCGCGGTGTCATAAATTTTCTTAAAAATGATTAAAAAAGAAATTTTGAAATGTATTGTTATTTCCTTGATCGCAGTAAAGAAAGTACGGTAATCGCGAAAATTTTCGGTTTTCAGATTTCAACGGAAACATTCATTTAGACCATCCCTGAACCCATTTTGACTAGTTTCGTCGTGACCTCTATACGTGCGTTCGTACGTGCGTATCTCGTATACGGTTAGTCGTGGAAAGTTAAAATTTTGTATTAGGATTAATGTAAAATCTAGTTGTGAACCGCCCTTTCTGGTCACTGCTTGATAATCAGAAGTGGTGCATTACTTGAAAGTCATTATTGATTTTAATAAAAAGATATATTAAAATATAATGAAAAACTTCTCAAATTTGATATATAAGACTTACATATCATTATAAATAGCATTATAAATTATATTAAAATCAAATACAGAGATCATACCAACGTTGTTTTTTTAAACACCATTTAGCAAACTTTACAGGAAACATATGAAAAGATTTTCCCTAAATAAGAATATATTTTTTTTATATACAGTTGTTGTTGTTGTATACAGTTGGAATTTATTTATCTGGCAAAATCTTTATAATTTCAATATATTTTTAAGGCTTCTAGCACTGGTTTAGGCCAGAGTGACGACTGAGAATCGTTAGTATTTGGTGATTACATTATCAATATTCGAATTTTAGACCATTTCCAATTTTTTTTTCTCGATATATCGTGATCAGGAAGGTTGATTCCTGTATAATGATTATGTCCCATAATCGATTAAGACCTAAATATCGAAATTTTGGCGCTTAAGCCTTTTTAAAAAAATAATGTCGATATGGTTCGGTATAAAGGTTAAAAATGCGATTTTTTTCCACTCTAATTAAAAAAATTACTTTTTTTAAGTGTTAAAGTTGAGTGTAAAATAATTGTTTTCTCTCCATTTATAAGCTGAACAAATTTGCAGCAGGAAAATAAGATATAAGTTAACTGGGTTCTTCCGCTTAAAATGTCGAAACCGTCGTGTTCCAAAGCTTTTTTTCTCGTGATATTGACAGTTCTAATGTCACGGAACACGAAGAAATCTCTTGGGAAATTGTTATCTACTGAAAGAAAACGACATATAATAACGGAATGAGACCTCCAGATACAAGAGCTTATGTGTGTGTGTATGTGTCAATAGATAAATGTCGCTACGTCGAGTACCGCTTTTGAGATACAGATATCTTCGGAAACAAGTAACCAAATTCAGGGTCAAATTTTGAACCACCGATTTATAGTTTAATAGGCGTACAAGGAAGTCATGGGGTGTCCACATCTGCTATTTTGTACACAAAATCCGATTATACCCAAAACTTACAGAAAATTCAGAAGGTTTAATAAGTTTGTCCTAAATTGTTTGATAAGTTTATCCCGTGTCAAGTGCGTGGTTCCTTTGTTGCCAAAACCACTCCTTTTATTTTATGATTATTAAGAACTTCTTGCTATAGCGAAATATTTAATTTAGAGACGACTTGAGTCACAGAAATTATAATTGTGGGAACAAAGAAGTTTTCTGTTATTCGAAAACAATAATGTAAAAAAAAAAAATTATGTCACAAGTGCCCTGGAACCAGCCATCATCGAAGTGGAGGGAAGTGAGAGGAAATAAGCAGTTCACGAAGGAACTGAGGAAGGGTACGGACGTTATAATGATGAGGGTGATTAATTAAGTGGTCCAAATTAATAATAAAGCCCAAATTAAGTGATGGAAGGTAGAAAAACAACGCCGGAAATTTGGGACAACTAAGAGATGGATTGATATATGGTCCTACCGAGATTTGGGACCGTTGAAAAAAAAAGTGTTAAATTTGTTTAAAGAAAAATCAGGTCTTTTTTTATATATCCTCGCCATTAACTTTTAGTAATGTCAGTGAATTGAATGATATAAAATAAAAGTACATGTAATTTTAAAACATTAATATTTATTTATTAACCTATTCTAATGTCCAGAAATTGTTGACTCCAGATAAATTCGCACAAATAAGGGTTTAACCTAAGATTCCTATTTCTTTACGGCAGCTTCTTTTATTACAACGCCACCAGAAACCGTCGTTTCTCTTGTAAATTTTCATATGATGAACCTGAGAACATATTCTTTCTTGGAGAATCAGTTCTTTTTCTTGTGAAACTGGAATTGTTTTTTCATCACTTTCGAAACACTCATATAAATGACATAAAGCCATAATAAATGAGAAATAATTCAAGGTTAATTTGATAACATAAACAATAATATAAATATTGTCAGGTATTATTTTAAATTCACTGATATTACTAAAACTGACTGGTGGGGATACATCATTAAATAATTATTAAAAAACACCTCGCATTTTCATACTTTTTTTTTTTACTTCTACATCCTCCAAAGTTTACGTTTCTGGGTATTTCCCAACATCAGAACTTTTCACTACAAATTGATAAATGATCGCACCCGTTCGTTTATGAACTATATTTATAAAATTTAAATTAACTTACCCATATTAATCAGCTTACCCATTCTGTCTTTAGGAAATTAGTAACCTGGAGAATTACACCTTTCCGCTTTCCATGCAATTTCAAGTAATAGCAAATTGAATTAAACTCTGCTATTTAACAACAAATAATACGAATTGAAAATTTAATTTGCGTCCGATTCACAAGACAAACTGCACATTTTAAGTCCATTCTCACGAACCTCTTTAAATTCTCAGTTGTGGTTGGACCGTTGCCTTCACACGTCCACCTTCGGTCGGCGAGACGAATAACTTGTCTCTAAAAGGTGTGTTAATTCTTTTGGTTAATGATGCATTTTGAGGTACTTTTGCCATTCTGCACGCATTATTCCCAATCTTTCATTGAGATTTTATATCTCGAAATAAAAAAATAAAATTTTGATATATTACGATTCACTTTCATCTGTTGAAATTAAATAGCAATTACCTGAGATATACCAATTTTACAAATACCAATTTTAAACTTTTACGAAGAATACTTTAATTATTTTATTATCTTCAATTATTTCTATATAAACTTCTACACCTTCCCTAACCTTTCCCCCTTCCAAAAAAGTAGAAAAAGTTGGTTGGATTTATGTGCATTCGTCACTTATGAAAATAGATTTTTCATAAAATGGTTTAAATTTATTTTAAATCTTGTGATGTAGGAATTGATAAAATGAATCGTTAAGTTAAGAAACCTCATATGTCACTTTTCAAGTTCAACCCTTGAGTCACTGAAAGGTGTTTCTCAACTAAATGATAACTTGCAACCATTTTAAAACAGTAAAAATGCGTTGGACTTTTGGAATTATGCTCCCAAAACACGTGTCTATCTCAGCAGAATAGAAATTCATCAAACTTTAAATATACGCGAAATAGTAAACGGGGTTTCTCAAATCAATGATTCGAGAATAAATATGCAGCATTGAACATGGCGAATCCAAACTCCCTTTGGATTGACGAGCTTCGAAATTTACGTTGTTTCTTAAATGTAATGACAAGAGATTCGGAAGAGTTGTTAGTTTATAAGTTGATTTACTATCGAAACCACACGAAATTACACTTGACTACTTTGAAAATAAGATTGAATCATTGACTATCACTACTAAGACGACTGCTACACCATAAAAACAAACTATTACTTACTTACAAAATTATTATATACAACATGCTACTTAAACCCTTCTGGATTTACGCCTCTCAGGTGTGGGGCTCATGCAAAATATCACACTTACAGACCAATCAAATCTTCATATCAAAATTTCTCCATTATATAACACATTGTCCCTTCTACAAATCATGACACAAAGACCTCGAGATACCACTCGTGACTGACACAATTAAGCAACACTACAAAAAATTTCATGACTCACTTGCTGGACATCCAAACTTTCTGGTACAAACATTACTGACAGACACACTACCACAGAATCCGACAAGGAGATTGAAATGTCTCTGGAGCAGGGATCTACTACATTAAAAGAGATCAACCACGCTAGGAGTGCATTCACTGGGAGGTTTCTCCATCCACGTTTTTATGCCAATCCCTAAGAGGAGATTTTCCAAAGATGAACTCACAAACAATATATGACAAAAGGCATAAGTAGAAATTTTCAAATAAATAATTATTTAATTATATTTATTATTTATCTAAATATTCTAAGTCTGCGGAATTGAGATAAAGTATATTTACTCGAGTATATAGAATAACTAAACATTATGAGTATTAATATTTGACTTGAAAATTGAGCATTTGCTGCAAGACGCAATATACTGCTGCTAAGTAATAATCTAGTTTCCATAGCATTAGCGTGCAGTTGGTAAGTAGTCAGTTTCGTAATGCCATCGTTTTTCCAAAAAAGTACATTCATTTTTGAAATTATGTGTTAGGGATTAGAAATTGGACATAAATATGATCCCAACGGACTACTTCATCTCAACTGGGAGAGTTGCAGTTACCATTTTAGCTTTATTAAAGCCAGGTCCTAACGCAATGAAATATTTCTTAGCATCTATTTTTGGTCTGAGTTTGGCTCGGTTTGCTTTAATAAGGCAATGTCTGGTGTTTTAGTTTAAAAATTGTAGACAATACAGTTATTCATTATTTATTTTTTATTTATTATAATTATTGTTTATTAATTTTTACAAAATATAGTTATTACATTGTTTTTTTTATCCGTATCTTTTTCCTTATTTATTATTTATTGTACTTTTTTTGATGCTTAGGTGAATGTTTCTAAAATGTGATTGTGATTGTGATTAAAATGTGAATGTTTCTAAAATTTGATTAGTTTTCGAATTTTTTGTTTTTGTTTTGCATGTATAAAGAAAGAGAAAGCATTATTTTAAATTATGAAATGGTTCAGAGTCACCTTATTGAAATGAAAAATAAGGGATGGATTAGAGAGCAATAGAAGGTCTGTATCAAAGAAAGGAAAAGGAAACAGATATAATATGGGTAATGTAGTGATAATTATAATGGGTTTAGAGCTAGAATGAAAGGAAAAAAAAAGGTTCTAAATATTATTGTATGTCTAGCTTAGTATTGATTAGTATGTTGTGTATGTAGCAGCCCAAGGTATTTGGGCAGCATTGTTGTAAATAAAGCATTTCTCTCTCAATAGTTCAATTGACAGCATTTTGAGAATATTGATGTTTCTTATTTGATTGCACAACTTGGAAAAACTAAAGTATTTTCAAATATCTTTTTTTTTTTCTGATCGGAGCTATAACACGATCAACATTCCTCATGAGTAGCTGCTTCAATAAAGAAATAGTCAAGCCAAACAAATTTAAAATCGTTTATTTGATTTACCGCTCTAATGTATCCCAGGTATTGTATAGTATCCAGAACTTTCTGAAAGAATTTCAATTTTTTTTTCAATGTTGGAGCGAAGTATTTGATCTCAGACCAGTGCCCGATCCATGGAGAAGAGAGAAGGGGTCGGTGTGGCCGAGCGGGTTAGCGCGCTTGCAAAAGTGCACCTACTCACAAACCCAAAGGTTATGAGTTCGAATCCCGGCACCGGGCACTACTTTAATTTAATTAAAGTAATAATTCAAGAAATTTATCACCCCTCCCCCTCCGGATATGTGAGGCCCGTCTGCCTACTGGAGGCTACTCACACAGACCGGGCGTAGGAGTGATGACCCTACCCCGTATACCTTAATTGTTAATCGCGTTGTGGTGTTCCAGGACATAAAATAGCCGCCCGGAGGTTTGGTCCATGGACGGTCTGTCTCGGGGAAAGAAATATAGGTCCTCGTGCGCCTGCTGACTCCGAACAGCCATAATCAGTGGATCTAGACCGATTTGTCATTGAACCCGAGTGAGTCGGTGGGAAGGACACTGCTGAATTGGCCCCAAAGGGACCGATTATGGAGCAATGGACAGCCTGCCGCTTCATGGAAACCATGATTCGCAGCAACGTGAGGTTGGGTGACTCCCTCCAGGCTGTCTCTGCTCCCTCAAGCAATAAATGTCTGTAAGAACACCAAATCGCGCGGCCAAAGATCTACAAGGTCTACAGAGACAACTGAAAAAAAAAAAATACTACTGGGTTTAAAATATGCCTCGTAGTACCAATAATCGTGAGTGACAGTGATTAATTATCATTCATTAGGCAGAAGAAAATTAATCTTGGCCTACCTTGATCGATCGTTGTAGATAAATCAATGAAATTAATTAATTACCTTGTCTAGGCCTACGGCAATCGATTTTAAATAGTTCGAGATAGGGATAATCGATTAGTTAGTTACTCCCATTTCTTCTGTAGACCGAGTAATGTAATCAAGGACGTGAGCCAATAGAAACGAACGGAACCTCTTCGTAGTTTCTGTTTCTGATTAAAGCCTCAAAGCTTAAAAAGTAAAATAACGTCGACCGGGATGAGAATGAACCAGAAATGAGAATGGCCAAAACTAGGGAAAATGTGGATTTGGCTACCCAAAACCTTCTCAGTCATTTTTTTTTTCATTTACTGGTGCTTCAAGTGAGCTTAGATAATTGTAAACGAGTTTATATATTTTCAATAATTATATTCTAACATTTTCATACAGAAAAAAAATTAAGTATATTGTGCTATGTTGAGTAATTTTTGTTATGTTGGAAAATTTTGTTGCTGTGGCTATTTCCTTAAACCTATTACCTTAACGTTTGTTGCGGTGCTGGAAAAACTCCTTATGAATAAAGATAAGGTTTTTTTTTTCAACAATTTGTGAACTAAATGAAAATGTTAGCACATTTTCTAACATAGCTAAAGTTCTAATCATTTGTGGGGTGTCAATAGCCAAATGAGTTTCTGGGTATTCTGACTCTGCGCTCAACATGTTATTATTTTATGATGTACAGTTAATCTTCACTAATCCAAACCTCGCTAATCCGAACCGTTCTGTAATCCGAACTATCCGTAAAAATGATTTATTTAGTTTGGCATTTATTTAATTTGCCATCTGCAAATTATTTTTGTAACATGCAAATCTGCGCTCATCCTGGTACAGCGGTCAACTAATCTCTAGGCCACCGCCTCGAAAGCCGTCAGGGTGGGTTGTATGAGTTGGTGGTGGATGTAAGTGTTTGTGCTAAGGGTTCATGTTGCCAGTCAGTCTGTTGTGGAAATTTGTGTAGTATTCTATGGCAGTATCTGAAACTGTTAGGATGCCCAAGTCCTTGTGAAGTAAGTCATTTGTCAAATAGAATGGCGCGTCCACTATTTTTCTCAATACTTTTGATTGGAACGACTGAATTCTTTGGATGTCCATAAAGGTTTAATTAGTACTTTGTTGAGGAAAAGTCTGTTAGTTAAGGATAATTCGGAGCATCTGTCAAGTAACCTGGATAATGGTCCAAATCGTTTGTTCAGTTATTTCTTTTCAGTCCGACGTGGGTCCGCCGTGTCATCCTCTTATCCAGGTGAAGTCCCAAATATCGCACTACTATATATTATAGTAATATTAATATATTAATAATATAATAAATATATAATTAATATATTAATAATATTAATATTAAATTATAATAATAATATATATATATAAGTTTACTTATAAAAGTGTTACTTTTTGACCCCATCTCCCCGACCAACTTCTCCCTTAAGATACATCTGTGGTCAATGAAAACTCCCTCCAACATATATTTTTTATATACAACACAATCACATAATTCTACAAATCATTCTTCCCATTTCGCCTTAATACTGGTTTACACGGCCTGGTTTAGGGTACAAGTTTTCTTATCTAAGCTTTGATAAAACTGACTTTGATCAAAAAACTTACTCGTGTAAACGGGCTATTTACTTGTGTAACCTATCTTTATGATTAAATCTACAAAGCTTAAAAGATAATGTAGGTATAAGCAATAATTAGTAGTAAACTTTAACATTTTTGTTTTTAATTGAAACCGATTTTAATTTGTTCCGAATAATGAAGGTTTAAATCAATAATTAATAAATTGACCTTTGAATCTTTGAAATTAATAAGTGGAGAGAGCGATTTGTTTATATTATATTTAGCTTTTAGGATGGACTGTACACATTGCTACCGCTATCACCTCATGGTCAAGTGCTATCTCGTGAACTAAACACAATTGTTATAGTTCAGTGCTATCATTGGCCATAGAGTATTATCGAAATAAAACTCCGAGCAGAAGCGTCTCATCGGCAGGCAAATAAGAAAAATGGAGTAAAGCTGCAGAATAAAGCTCGGCATGTTCTACAAATATGTGAAAGAAATATTTATCCCGTTATAAACATTCTGTTGAAAATATTATGTGCGTTGTCAGTAAGTACTGCTAGCTCAGAAAGGTTCTTTTCCTACTCTGCGCGTTATCAAAATATAGCTGACAACTACTGTAGTATAGAGAAATACCTCTTTGGGCTATTAATTATTAAATCCTAAGTTAATTAATTAATGTTTTTGTTGGTTAGGATAATGTAGATTAAATAAATGTTTTGCTATGCGTGTTGCAATCGTTAACTAATGCTTCAACTATCATGACAGAAAGCTGACTTGGTGTAGTAGCTCTGCTGTATATCCATCAAGATCAGGGGCGTGCGCAGAATTTTTTTCCGAGATGGAATTAATAAGAAAACTGCAAATAATCACCTAACTGTCTATAATCGCCAAATTTGGCGTAATTTTTAAGATTAGATCAAATACTAATGTTACAATTACCAAAAATATTACTCAAAATGCAAATCTTATGTTGGTGGGTATGAAAATTATATTTTTTCGAACTTTTTGGGGGAATAATTCCCTCTGATCCCCTTCCCTGCGTACGTCACTGATCAATATATCACCTTCGATCGTTACAAAATAGTAGATCCTTCGATCCTTACAAAATTTAAAATTTTTTGCTTAGATTAAGTAATAAATTTCCTATTGTTATTAGATAATTGTCAATTGTAATTATATTTTTTACTAATTTATATACAATAAGTGTGTTAAAACTTCTTTCGTTTCATTATTTTTTAAACCCCATTATTTTTTGGCCAATTCCATTAATATTCTTGCCTCATATAAATGGAATCCAAATCAAGGACAAAATAGTTTTAAATTGGTTCAAACAGTCTCATTTGTCATTAGTTTGTTATTATTAAGATATCCTATCAATCCTTCCTGAAACAGGATAAGGCGACACAATCACATAATTCTACAAATCATTCTTCCCATGTTCTCGTTTGAATGAATGAATCAATAGCATTTTTATTATATGAAACTTCTTCTTCTTCTTCTTTTTCTTCCTCTTATGCCATTAGCTAGCGTCGAGGAGCCTCAATCCAGCGTAACCACTCCTCCCGGTCCCTGCTTAGCCGCTTCATCTCATTGAGCGATTTGCCTCTTTTACTTCCAATTCTTTGGATATATTCTTGGTACGTAATTCTGGGACGTCCTCGTGGTCTCTTTCCTGTGGGTCGAGCCTCTAATACCTTTATTGGATTCGTGTCCTCGTTCATCCGGCAGACATGACCAAACCACTGGAGTTGCCGTCTTTTATTATATGAAACAATAGTAAATAATGATAAAAAAATAACCTGTCTGAAATTATATGACATTCCAATGCAAGAATTAATAAACAAACTCTTGAAAATAATAAATAACTTTTGGTATATCATTAAATCTGTAATTAAATAAACTTAAATAAAATAAAGTTTTAAAATGTAAGTAATTAATGAACTCTTAAAACAATAATAGATTCTTGAACCATAAAAAGGTACTTTTAAAATAAATAGATATTGGAATAATTATTAGAATAAATTATTATTATTAGTGAGTCGGTGGGAAGGAAACCATGGTTCGTAGCAACGTGAGGTTGGGTGACTCCCTCCTGGCTGTCTGTACTCCCGCAAGCAATACATGTCTGTATGAATAACACATCGCGCGGCCAAAGATCTCCATGGTCTATAGTACCAACCGAAAAATAAAAAAAAAATAAAAAAAATAGGCCTTCTCCGCAAGTAGTTGTCTAACACTTCCCCATAGTGACCTTCTATGTTCCCATGCGCTTCTATTGGGAAGCGCATATTTATCATTTAAATATACACAACTAATAAAAATGGTTGGCGTCTTAAAGGAGGAATATATGCAAACATTAAGAAATAGTTTTAAAAACATATGGCATAATCCTGGTCTGTTCTGGAAGTATCCCAAGTCCTTTGGTCACTCTGATACTATCAGATAGTAGTTTATAGTACTATAGTAATAGTATATAGTACTCACCCACCCTCCTAAAAACTACCCTTACGGATTCGGAAAGACAAAGCGATTGCATCAAGCACCTAATTTCGTGACGGCTACTATAGGGCAGAAAGGACATGCTATCCTAAGGTAACCAACCTTTTATAGCCACAGTTAGGAGATCGATATCTAATCGGCAGTAAAATTTATTAAAATAAATAAATAAATGAAAATAATAGTTTATTAAAAGGAAAAAACTCCCGATTATGCGTTTATTGTAATATAGCTAGGACTATATTTTACCAACTTTGTTTTCTCATTTTTGCTGTATGAATTATTTTTTTTGAACGAGCTGTGAACTTTTTTTGAGAATATGAAAACTCCTTTCAGTTGAAAACTCTTGATTTAAATTATCCAATAATAATAGTTGTCAAAGGCATTGTTTTTTTACCTCTTTGCCTGAAAATAGAGGTGTTCCGAATAGAGGTTCCATTAATGAGACGTTTAAATGTATCATGACTGCTAATTGTAGCATTGGATGCGTAAGAGAGGAGCACTAACGTCATTCGCAAATTAGCACCTAAAAGAGCAAATCAGCGAAAATTAAATGCTAATGGTTGCTGTTGAGGTGCTAAATTAACAGTGAATTTCCTCTCCTCTTTACACACACAATGTTACAAGGTTGATGTTCCAGAACTGAAAGCAATTTTTTATTTCGTTCTCACCATTGTTATAGCTGTGTTATGCAAGCCGGACAGTTCCCTTCGCCTGAGCTGTCTGCCTCAGGTATACGTTATAACTGAGAAGTCAGGTTGTATAGCTTAGGGTCCGTTATCAGTTCCCAAATCTGGAAAGCAATTTGGGCAGCTTAAAAGCAATTAAAAATGCATCGTAATTTTTTTTCTTTCGTATAAATCTTCCCTCGAAAGATATTTTTATAACTTTTTAGTATCATTCCGCAAAGAAACTCTGAAAATTTGAAACATGTTAAGGCAGACAATGCGTCAGAAGTCCAGTTGTCGATTCTCAGTCACACTTAAGAAGTAGGATAATATCAGTTCCACCATTTGAAAATTTAAGCTTAGAAAACATTTTTATATAAACGGATTATTTAATGAAGAATCAAATCGATAAAGGAATTCCTATGTATAAAATCTCCCATGAAACTCAAGAAGTGTGATTCGCCTCATTAAGCTTGGAAAAATATAATTTAAACTTCGGCAACGTGACAGCACAAAAAGAAAAAAATATATTCACAATTATATTATAAATTTCTCCAGTGTTCAATGGAAAATATTGAGCAATATGGTGATAATAGAGTATCCCACCATATTGATTTATTTTGGCATTGACTTAAAAATAAAAAATTGATTATTTTAATCTTTTGTGACTCGCTGTATCATAAATCTATTTTTTTCTTCCACATGAAATATATACTAATGGAAAGTATTCCAATCGTGAAAAAATTCGAATCCGAAGTTTCAACGGAAATATTGGCTATTTCAAAAATATGGGTTATTTTGTGTCTCACAGCTACAGTATCAAACTATTTAACTTTGGAAGTTCAATTTTTTTTAGGTTCTGTAACACAGCACGTCCAAATCTTAACAACCTCATTCCCAACAAATAATGAATAAAATCAAATTTGTAGGGATTGAGAAATATTCTAGTTCTATAGATTATTATGTTACTGTAAACATCCTGTAATCACGGATGTACGTAGGGAGATGGTAGAGAGGGCCTAACCCACCTCCTTAGAAAAATCATTAAAGAGAAAAACTAATGAAAATCCAGCGATCCAGTGAAAAAAACCGGACTAGGTTTTGTTTTTTACCTTTTTTACACATCATCAATGATTCAGTAATATCTTGTTGCATTCAATATAAAGGACGAGATTGGGTCTTAGTGGTGAATTTAATATTTGACGGGAGCTCGGGAAAATTTAACTCTTTGTTTCTCTCCACGACCCAGATTATACATTATAAATGAAATTTTCAAAGCGGCAGACGCTATATCCTCAGGGAAAAAAACAGCTGTCAATGGAACTTCTACATCATTGACGGATATATGCTGAGATCACGATAATTAAAAATGTAATATGACATCATGACATTAAAACGAGCTGAATTCTGTACTAGATAGCACCAACATACCCCAATTCGCGTCAAACTTTCCAAAATTAATGAAACATGTGCATTTAAGGACTTGCTGAGGAACCCCCACAGTGACACTACGTGAAAAAAACCGGCAAAAATCTGAGTCATTTTACTTTAA
This sequence comes from Rhaphigaster nebulosa, assembly GCA_948150685.1. Taxonomy (NCBI): domain Eukaryota; kingdom Metazoa; phylum Arthropoda; class Insecta; order Hemiptera; family Pentatomidae; genus Rhaphigaster; species Rhaphigaster nebulosa. Next base: position 16,476,516 of record OX411306.1, read on the forward strand.
AAAGCTGAGCTCAAAATAACCCATAATTTTGAAATGACCCATTCAACACTCTAAGGCCCCCTAAAACTGGAGTCAAATAACCAAGTCTCGCAAAATGGCGTGTCTGTGTGTTAAGTCTAGCTCTAAGATGAAAAGTACGAAACTGAAATTGTGTATTTATGGTAGGATATTACAGCAAATTCGACTTACCACTTTATATAATAGATTTTACACATGTTTACAATTTTCGCTAAAAAGCCTCTTAATGATTTTGATCAAACTCGTTTTAACAATGTACAATTAAATGATCTTTTATATCAGCATGACCTTTTATCCTCCTAATAAAATAATCTGATAGAATTTAAATGCCGAATTTTCAAAATGGCTTCCTGTAAAGTACCTTCAATTTTGCTTGTTTGAAATAATTAACCACCTCTCATTGTTAGTAGTAATGAAAACTGGACAAATGCATCTTATGAAGGAATTTGATAACTATCAAATTTAGTTAATTAACTAAAGGAGAAAAAAGAAGAAATATTTTCCCAGGTTAAAACAAATCTTCGGAAATGAGAGCAGTAATATGCATAATTTACTGTTAGAAAGTTAAATATTTTTAGTTATAAATAAATGTTTCCATTGAAACGATAATGAAAAATTTGAAATTTAGTAGCGTGGTGAGTGAAGGTAAGTGATGCGCGCACCGCAACAGATTTTTTATTAATAATATTATTGGGATATTACTGGATGATTCTATAAACAAAGCCTCAAGTCTCTCGAATACCAATAAACAAATAACCAGTCAACTTTTCGCCAATTCAGGCATCATGAGGGCAGATAAATATATAATCATATATACATAGACAAGAGGAAGTCTGTATTTATGTGATCTTATCTTTTTTTGTCCTAGTGATATCTTGATTCGCGAAATGTTGACTGCTTAGTTATTTACTATGAATAAAATTATAACTGAAAACTTCTTATGGTCAGTTTGGTAAAATAGTATTTTACAAAAAAATAAAGATTGCCTAATGAACGTGCTACTCAAGAGCATTATAGAAGTTCTGGTTTGGAAGAACAAGATATAAGAGGGAAGATTTAGCGGACAAGAGTCGAGAAGAGCCTAAAGCCCTTAGCGAGAAGTGCTAATTGTGGAGGGGCCAATATTGCCCTCAATTTGCATCAAGACGTCGCTAACCCTCAACTCCCGACCGAATTATAAAACTTCCATCGCTTCTTCTCGAATATATTTGTCTTTCAATTAGAAATTTTCAACGGAACTTTGGTATTTTCCTCGGGAATAGGCTAATGGAGCTGCTACTGAATTTTAAACAGTACATAATTAGTAGTACGAGAAGTTTCCTAGTAATATTCTATCTTCATAAAGTTCTATCTCGCGTTTTATGGAATAAAATCATATCGTTATCCACCTCCTTGATTATTTTTTCATCAAATATCAAATTAAATCTCATTTGTATATTTTATTTAGCCATTGTCAATTTAGGAGAAGCCTCATGCAAAATATCTCTCATTATATTCAGCTTTTCTCTTTTGAACAGATCTTTTGCCAAGTACATCACATGGTCAAGCAGCTGCATATATAAGTCTGCAATTCTTATATAAGTCCGCAAAGTCAACAATCTGCTCATCTTTTCTAAACATTAACTATAGTTCGTTCGTCAAAAGAATACCTCTGAGTTGTGGAGCACAACACGAATACACAAGATAAAGCGCACACAAATTCTAGACGATAATGACTAAATTGCAAGTTAATTTATTATAATCTAGTTTGATTTAAGCTAAATGGCAATGGGGCATATTTTGATTAATAGTTTGAGTCGTTTCATCGGTATTCTCTTAGCGAACGGAGTATATTATATAAACTCTCTATACTTCCAGTCTAACTTCATAAACACTTCAAATTTTGCTCGTATCCACTCTTACAATCTTAAATCTTTCGTAATTCCTCAATGCTCGATATTAGTCCACGAATAAAATTAATAATAATATTCTAGTTGTTTTATTAATTTTCGGTGCCATGTCATTTGATCAATAAATAAAAACAAAAGGCCTATCGTCAGCAAATATTTTATTTTATCTCACACAAATTCGACGTTTCGGCCAACTTGGGCCATTCTCAAATATTAAGCAATTATTTCATTTATTAAATACCTACCATGTAAACTTACCGCATTTTATTGTATATATGAAAACAAACGTCAGAGCTATATTATATTCTTCTATTTTAGTATTACTCGTCCTACGGTAAAATACCACAAAACACCAACTAAAATATTTTAATTTACTGATATAAGGTTTGTAGTGATTTTCTTGTTATATAATTACCTATAATGAGTCATCCGGGAGAGAGTAAAATTGGTCAGCAACTGCTTCCACTCACTTAGGACAGACTTTCTGTGCCTGTGTCCAAAAAGGTGAAGAAAGCGGTGTTCAAAAACACATTCATCCCCATCCTGACCTACGCCAGTGAATCCTGGACTACAAGCTCAAAGCACCGAAGCCAACTCCAAGCAATGGAGATGCGGTTCCTGAGGAGAATAGAGAGGAAAACAAGGAAAGACAAAGTCAGAAACGCCACAATAAGAAGTAATATCGGAGTAAAGTCAGCTAAAGATATAATAGAAGAAAAGGTTGCGCTGGTTTGGCCGTGTCAGAAGAATGCAGGAGGGAAGATGGTACAACTTTACAAGATGGGCGCGTTATCACTGGTACTCCCGATCTTACCCGAAGGTCGCCGGACTAGCATACTCTAGCGACATTTGTGCTAACCAACTGCTTTGCATTCAATTGTAACATTCGTATTCATTCCAATTATTAAAATTATTACTGCCTTAATTACATATTAATGTAAAATTGTTAGTGTTGTCGACTTCCGGTGATCTGGGGAAGTTGTAGTGATAATTTATAGGAGTGTTCAGTTAAATTTCATTTGGTAAGGGCACGATCTCAACTGAAAAGGAACTTTCGGGGTTTGTTTATTTCTTGAGCGAGCGTAGCGAGCGGAAATCGTCACCTGTGACCTATTTAAAGCAGTAATAATTGAAATTACGGTAAGACCCCGACCTCAACTGAAAAGGATCCGTTGCTGTTTTGTTTATTTCTTGGGCGATCGTAATGAGCGGAAGTTTACAGCACTAATAGTTTTAAATAATATCTAATTAAAGAAGTATAATATTTTTAATAATTCCCATGAACACGAATGTTACAATAGAACGCAAAGCAGTTAGTTAGCACAAATGGCGCTAGAGTATGCTAGTCTGGCGACCTTCGGGTAAGATCGGCAGTACCAGTGATAATGCGCCCCACTTGTAAAGTTGTACCGGGAAGATTATCTAGAGCAGTGTAGGAGGCAAGAGTGGAAGGAAGAAGAGTAAGAGGAAGGCCCAGAAACACATGAGACGTCAGCTGGTCCAGAACTGAGATGCATAGATCGGACTATATAAACGGGATCATCTACACTGAACTACGGTAGAAGAGGATAATATTAAGAAGAAGAAGAGTCATTGTATCCTGTTTGGCACGCTTTTGAAGCATGACAGTCCGAATTTAGGAGTGGGGAAAGATAATGTCGGCGGGATTGAATTATATTATGAAATTCAAAATGGAGGGGGATTTATTGGAGATAACTGGCTATTAGCTTTATTAATTTACTATTTTATATCCTAATTTTGTCTATTTTCTCTGCGTAAAACGTACTTAGATCATCTATGCTAGTTTGTTAATTGACGGATCTTTTTAGGTTTTTTATTATAAAAATTGATTCTATTATTCTTCGTTTATTTATATTATTTTCTTTATGTAAAATAGATGCACCCCTAAAATCGAATTCATGTTTATTTATAAAAGTTTTGTATTTTTTTTAATTGCAATTTTGTTTAAGTTGTAGTATTCTGCATTTGTAATAATGATCTTAATATTCTTTATGTTGTTTATTTGGCCCGAAACAGATAACTATTCTTTCACTGTAAACTCCATAACTGTTCAAAACCATTAGAAAGTTATTTTGATTGATTGATTGAACATTGATTGTCATTCGATAATCCGTAATCCTCTGAGAATAAGATGGTCTAGGGATTAACTTAGGACTGTAAGAGAGTTTATTCAGAAATCAATGTAATTTTTGTGTACGTTTTTTTCCAAGATTATAATAAATGTCAAAAAGTTGAAAGTTGGAAGTGTAAAGCTGCTTGACAAAACCTAACTAATAACCATAAAGGCTATATTAGAGTTGGCTGCTATTTAGCAGGTAAGCATGTTTCATCAGTTATTTCGTTTTCGTTGCTGACCCTTTATTGCTTTATATTAGTTTATTGTTTTATATGAAATTATATCAGTTTTTCAATCTAATTTAATTATTTTCCATTTGTCTATAATCTATACAAATATATAAAGCTAAAGAGTTTGTTTGTTTGAACGCGCCTATTTCATGATCTAACAGCCCGATTTCAATAATTCTTTTTGCGTTACATAGACCACTTATTGAGGAAGGCTATAGGCTTTATAACATAATATAGATAACTTAATCGCCAATCAATCTGGAAAAAGTGTTAGTCTTGGTGTGGGGTGCTGTCTCCGGCTAGTGTCATTTGGACTGTGGATGTGAGATGTGCTGTATTTTTTTATTTATTGTTTTTTTGTTCTCTCTTTCTCTCCTGAAGATGTCTGGATTAGCAAAATATCGACAGGTGATTTGTTTTCTGTTACTTTTACTTTTTTCTGCAACTTTTTTTTGAAAGTTTGGAACTTTCCATTTGTGCCCTATTTATTGCCGTTTATAAAAATTTATTGTCGTTTTGATCCTGTTCCTCGAAAATATTTCGCAATAAATGAGACTGAACAACATATTATAGGTTACTATTTTAAAGTTATTTTGAATTTTAGGAGTTAATCCAAATTTATCATGGGTGAAACCATGGGGAACAGCTAATGTAAAATATATATCAGTAACGTTATTCAAATAAAAGGTGCTATTACTTTTTAATGTTATTCATATTTTTTTTTTCTTAAATATCAAATAGCAGTCTTGCAGATTTTTACCTACCGTTACTAGGTTAGGAAAGTATTGTAATCGGGTGAAATTTTCGATGTGCAGTTTTCAACGGATCTTTGCGTTTCATAACCCCTGAGTCGACAGCTAAAATTATTTTTATCCTTGTGATCACTAACTAATCTTTCTTTTTGGTCCTATTTATACCATACTTATATTATTTATAATTATTTAATTTTTTTTCAGTTTCTTTTTTTATTTTATTTATATATTTTATTTTAATTTATTTTTTATTTATTTGTGTGTATCTGTACATGTGCGTGTGTGAGTATGTATGAATATATATATATATATATATATATATATATATATATATATATATATATATATATATATATATATATATATATATATATATATATATTGTTATTTTCAAAACATTAAATTGGAAATTACCTCTAAAATCTTATTTTATTTTATTTATTTTCTTCTTTGTATGATTATCTATTATTATCGTTCCGCATTATATATATATTATATATTAAAAATTATTTATTAATTATCAACTATTAATTCTATATTAAAATTTTTATTTCATATTTATTTTTAAAACCGACTATTAACACGTTACAACTTGCCTTATAATTAATATAGTAAATACTAAGTATTTATGTATAATATCAATTTTTAATTAATTAATGTTTTATGATAAATATCTATATTTTAATATTCATTAGGTCACTATCATGTATCATATAGGTCATTATCATATCATATAAATATTAATAAGTTCTTACAAGGCCATAATATGGTCTCAGAGCATGGAGCATGTATGTTAAATCAATAAATAAAATAGCTTCCTCACAGGATTACTGTGGATGAGGAAAAAAAAATACTTTAGTCTAAAAATCTTATTTTGGGTCATTGCTCTGTCTGGGTGTCTGAGCCATGTTTATCATATATGGATGGACCTTTGGATTTTGCTGGTTATTTTTTTTTTTGTATGTAAGGTTTTGTCGCTCAATGCCTGTGCTCCAAATATCCGCAGGTACTATTAGAAAAACGTGTTTTTCTACAGATTGTAGCACCAAGACGGCACAATCGATTTTAATGAAACTTACCTAATGTCTTTTCCTTAAAGCCATTTAAATATTCATATATAAAGTACATCCCGGAGATAATGCGGGGAAAAAATTTATCATTAAAATGAAATTTGATTTGCTTATAACCCAAAAAGAATAAGTTTTTTGTCTAATTTTCAATTTTAGGAACGAGTGGGTTTGTGAGGTTATAGAGCTTGTATTAAAGGAAATAGTTCTATTTCGAACCAGATCTGAAAATCTGGAAGACTTTCATTTGTTTATAGGTAAACAAACCGTTTACCTATAAACACCCTAACTTTCTCCCATTGCTAGGTCAGTGCGAAAACAAACCAATGCAAACTTTTCTGTTTTAGTTGACATCCGCATGAAGGATATAAAAGGATCAATCTAATTAGGGATTGATAAATTATTTGCCACTTCTATAAATTTGTTTTATTGAAAACTAGTTTCGAATGTTATACATTCATCCTCATTTAAATGAAAATAATCATAAATTCATCAAAGACACAGGAGTTAAATTAATACATCACGTTGAAAACAGTCTAAAATTAAATATATATGAAGCACTTGAAATAATAAAATCCTTCAAATCCAATCCATATTTTTGCTTAAATGACCAAATAAATATCTCCAATAGTCCAATCTTAAATTTATTCCCATCTATAACAGAAAAAACAATTACTCACCGGTATTATTGGAAAAAACCCTGACCCTTAAACCGTTTACCTAAAAATATCCTACCTACCTTTCGTTCATTGTTAGTGCAATGCGAGAAGAAACTAGTACAAACTTTTCTGTTTGATATAATCCATTTAAACCTTGGTGAGCACCAACATGTATTTGATTTCTTGTCTTAATTAAATTCATAATTCATAAATGTTTTATATTACTGATTTTTAGAACTGAGGATGAATGTATATCATTCGAAACTAGTTTTCAATAAAACAAATTTATAGAAGTGGCAAATAATTTATCAATCCCTTATTTTCTGTTTTAATGATGTCTTATCTTTATTAAATTGATAATCCATAACAATAATTTATATTACACTTCATTTAATATGTATATTAATACCAAACTGTATTTTGAATTTTTGTGTCTTTTTAGAACTGAAGATGAATGTATAACATTCGAAATTAGTTTTCAATAAAACAAATTTATAGAAGTGGCAAATAATTTATCAATCCCTTATTTTCTGTTTTAATGATGTCTTATCTTTATAAAATTGATAATCCATAACAATAATTTATATTACACATCATTTAATATGTATATTAATACCAAACTGTATTTTGAATTTTTGTGTCTTTTTAGAACTGAAGATGAATGTATAACATTCGAAATTAGTTTTCAATAAAAACTAAATTATAGAAGTGGCAAATAATTTATCAATTTCTAATCAAAGTATTAAACTGAAATCTATTTAAAAATTAAAAGTGAGTCTTAATAATAGATTCTAGAAAGCAGGTATTCATTGGCAGTGCGCTTTCAAGTACAATGACTCAACGTTCCAATCGCCATTTTACAGTCCTGCCACCCTAAGGCTATAAAAACTGTCGGCGGAAGTGCAAGGGTGGCTATTAGATCGCTCCTCTTGGTGAACTCATAGCCTCAGCTCAGTTTTATAAAATAGCCAGCTCACAGTTGGACGACTTTCTACCGTTTCCGTTTCATTCTGATCAGTAAACTCCTCACGTTTTCGAATTTGGCTTCGGTTTTAGCGGTAAGGTACAACTTTCCTAAAATTCCTCCCTTCGCATCCCGAATCTCAAGTACTTTGGAAGGTCTCTGTAATTCCACCTCACAAACTATTAATCCCTCTTATACTCTTCCTTCATGCAGCGATTTTTTACGTGTCTCGGTTTCCGTAATCAAAAGCAATTCTGTATTAATGCTAACTGTGATAATAAAATTATTATTTATAATATAAATGAATTTGTCTTTCCGCAATTGATCATTATTTTTAATGACAGACCTTACCATTGGTAGCTTGTAATATAACGTTTAAATAAAAGTAAAAATTATAATCGTGGTAACCAATTACCTAAGTAAATTAGCTTAGTAACCATTACTACATTCAGAATAAATGTTACTTTATATTATTCAAGGAAAAGCTGGTTGTTGTTAGAACTGAAAACCACACAGAGAAGTATAAACTTATTTTAACGTGTGCCGACGTTTCGGACTGAATTTCAGACCTTCATCAGGACAAGTGTAGAGTTCTACAACTCGCTGTGTAGAATGGTATTAAATATCATGATATTTAATGGACATTACTGGAAGTAATTAAATATCATGATATTTAATGGACATTACTGGAAGTTACAAGAGGTTTGAAGTAGTTTCTCATTACGTAAAAGTTCCTGGTATTTCAAAGATGTTGATTAAAGAAGTGGTTTTATAAGCGAAACATGGTGTTCCTCGATAACTAATAAATGATTTATTGATATCAATTAGTTCCATTCTTTTTTTGACTTAAAGCTGAAGCAATAATCTGTAAAATAAATGTTTTCGAAATCTCTCTTTACTTTCACGTGTTAAAACTCTCTTTACTTTCACGTGTTGCCTTGTTTCAAAGAAGTGTTTTTTGAAAAATATTATTTTATTTTTTTAATATAGGGTATAGCACAGCTATATGAAGATAACCTACTAGTGCAATATTGCCAAGTTCTGAACTTGATGGGCTTTGTAACATGGTCATTGTCTAATTAGTTTGTATTGTTGATTATCAACCTTCTCTATCAATAAAATACTTCATACCCTAAATATTTGCCTCTCAATAGATGAAAAAAATTGGATTAACTCTCAAGACCTATGTGGGTTTGTTTGTTTTCGTTTATAAGCGTAAAACCCTTTAGTCATCAACCTATGGTTTGTTTGAACTACTCAGATTTGGTTTGTATTATAAAAAAGAAATAATACTTAATTAAAAAAAAATGAATAAGTGTTATAATGCTATAATTTAGACAAGAGGCGATGTGCTTTCAAATACTTAAATACTAGTGTCGCTGAAGCTTCATTGTCATAAAGAGAGCTGGATAAATTTGGGTTCAGTCTTATTATATTTATTGTTGGGACTTAGAGAGTACACTCCTCAAAAATATGTCTAACAGTAAGAACGGAGTTACAATATTGGCATGCTGGAGGTGCCAGTTTTCTGATAAGGTGTTAGTGCGTGAGCCCAGTGTGGCCTATTCTTAAGCGGGTCAGGGCGACTTCTGCGGTAGGTTGAAAGTCTTTTTCAATGTCTATCCGTAGGAACGGAAAAACATAACAATGGATAAAAAAACAAACAATAAAACAAAACAACTGAAATATTGTACATCTAAACTATTTCTGAAGCGATTATTGTATACAATTTAACACTTGTAATGGACATGCCAGAACTTTCATAAGGGCTTGTAAGAGGTTTGAGTAAGAAAAAATAACAAAAAATAGTGCCAAAGGGGGAGGGGACGCAGCTAAATTGTCACAGAAAATGTTTACTACTATCCCACTGATAATTTCAAACTTAAATTGGAGGGTACCCAGGAGAATATATAATATTCTTCTTCTTATTCGGCTTTGCGAGCCACTTGCTGAATCATAGCCTTCTCTTAGCGTAGAATGCCGGTCTTCTCTACTCTGTGCTACTGCCTTCCAGTTTCTGACATCAAGCAGAGATCTTGCGTCAGCAGCCACGCAGCCTTGGGCGTCCAACCCGCCTAGAAGGCATTCCCTCTGATAGGATTTTGGCAGGTATTTCCAATTGGATCCATTCTAGCAACAGGGTATAACATTAATTTATCCATTAATGAAGTCGCTTAACTCCATTAGGTCATGGCTCCTAAAGTACGATATTTTTTAAACCCTTTGCAGTGATCGAATATTATCATTTATGCAAAAATATCTGATGTGGACAACACATGACTTGTACGCCTATTAAACTATAAATCTGTGGCTCAAAAAGTGATCCTGAATTTAGTTACTAGTTTCCGAAGATTGCAGTAAAAACGACCCTCGGCGTCGCGACATCCATCTATTGACACACACAAGCCCTTGTTTCTGGAGGTCTCATTCCGTTATTAAATGTCGTTTTCTTTCAGTAGGTAACAAGTTTCAAAGAGATTTATTCGTGTTCTATGACAACATTAGAACTATCAATGTCACTAGATAAAGTATAGAAAATCGACGGTTTCAACATTTTAAGCAGAAGAACCAATTTAGCTTATATCTTGTTATCCTGATGCAGACTTGTTCAGTCCACAAATGGCGAGAAAAATAAGTATTTTTAACTCAAATTTAAAACTTAAAACGAGTAATGAAAATACTTAATAAGAGTGTGGAAAAAAATCGCGTTTGTAACCTTTATTAACAAATCATATGATCTCTGTATTTAATTTAATACAATTTTTGATGTAAGTTTAGTATGACCTTCAAGTAAAGTACCCCTTTCGGCTTAACAATTTTAACCAAAATCTAATATTGATATAAAAATCGTATTTACCAAATTTTAGATGATTTTCATTAAATTTTAATATAATTTTTGATGAAAGTTTATTATGACCTTCAAATCTAGTTTGTTACTTATATAAATATAAAAGCTATCAATACTAAATTTAAAAAGTTTTGCATAGCATTTTAATATATTTTTTTATGGAAATCAATTACGACCTTCAAGCAAATTATCTTGATCAAGCAGTGACAAAAAAGAGAGGTTCACAACTAGATTTTACAACAATCCTAAATACAAAATTTCAACTTTCCACGGCTAACCGCTTTGAGTTATGCGAGATACGAACGTACATACTAACGTACGTACGTACAGACGTCAGGACGAAACTAGTCAAAATGGATTCAGGGATGGTCAAAATGGATATTTCCGAGGAAATTTGAAAAACAAAAATTTTCGCGATTACAATACTTACTTTACTTCGTACAAGGAAGTAAAAACGTACACGTTTCAGCCAATTTATAACCACGTTTCACGTTTTATAGCCACGTTTCACCATTTTATAACCAACAGTTTTATAACAGTATTTTAGGTAATATATTTCCGAATATATATCATCTCAAAATATTAGCTCATTTTATTGAATGAATAAAAGTCAAAACAATCAAAAAGTAGAATGAAATATTCACTTAAGCTAAAATAAAATTTCGCTCAAATTTTGCCGCCGAGTATTAATATGTAAATATTAATCTAATAAAGTGAATTTATCATAATTGGAGTTATAAGTATAAGCACCTTATTTCATTAGTTTCTATTCTCTAATCTAACAGACCCTATTCTAGTTGTTGAGCTAGTAATATCATTGTTGATGTTTGCCAAGTAGCCTCATGTAGTTAGGTATTGACGAGTCATGGGCACGATCGCTCCTAGCTAATCAGATCGCATTCTTGTCCAGGGCAGGCGATGGATGGTCTATGGCATCGACCTTGAACGTTTAGAATGCTTGTTTACAGTGTCGTAGGATCGAGTCGACTAAGGTGAAAGGAAAGCAAATATTTGCTTAATTAAATGTTTTGGCGTCCTAACTTCACGTAGATAATAATCTAAGAAACAAATAAAAAAAATATATATTAGAAATAAAATACAAAGCTGGATGTACATTCTCCATAGGGACAAGTCCATGTTGGTCAGTCGCTCTTATATCGACATTTGATAATGTTTTAATCTAAATTTCAGTTTGTGGTTGAAAGTAAGAAAAAAACCTATTTTTTATAATATTGGAAAAATAATTTTCTTTTCACTATAAATAAATAGATTAGTTACATGAAATATTTTACCAATTTAATTGGAAATATTTTAATTTTTACACTTCTAACAAGCTTTTCAAATCCAATCATGGAAAAATGTTTGATTTTTTTTTCTCGATATTATTATATTATTATAGCCAGTATTATTTTTCTTTCTTAGTGCGATTTTCCTTTGTAATTAACAACACCTATACCATAGAATATATTGAGTGAAAAAAATATCAGTTTTTGTTGTTTTTTTAAGCTAAAAATAATATCCCTACAGTAAGTACACAACAAAAATCCAATAAAAGTTTTTTTGGTAGTATATATCTTATGAACGCAGCCGACTGCCGGTCTAAAATCTACATTTTTATTAAAATGAGACTCCTGCTAAATTATTAGAAAAAAATCAGCCGCGTCCGAATGCGTCGGTGTGTACGATTTGATTTTAAAATGGAATTACTATTGTTATTTGTTTATTACTTCCTCAGTATCGAAGCTGTCCAATTCATATGACGGGCATAACCCCTACTATTGTTAATCCGATTTTGATGAAATTTTTAGTTATTGTGCGTATTGGTACTTAGATGGTCCTTTATCAAATTCCATTAACTACTTTCGCATACACATTCACAAATGTATTTTCCTTGACAAACCTATAATTCAAAAATGGTTTGTCCGATTTAGCTCAAAATTGGAGGGAATTTAGTGATTAGATTAAAAATGATCTCTTATAAATTTTGCCCAATGCCATTTACTATTTTCGCTTTGGCATGTGCAAACGTATTTTCCTTAACACACCCACATTTCAAAAAAGGCTAGTCCAATTCAGCTTAAAATAGAGGGAAGTTGTAGACTAGTGTAGTAATTAGTCCAGTATCAATGTTGCCCAATTCCATCCACTTATTTTGTGTGCGCACGCGCAAACGTATTTTTCTTGGCACATCTATATTTTAAGAACGGCTAGTCCGATTTGGCCCAAAGTTTGAAAAAAGGTTGACTAATGTACAAGTGTACAAATGGTCCATTATCAATTTTATCAAATTCCATCGATTTAAATATAAATATAAATATAAAAATAGATATATTTATATTTAATTATAAGACAGATTGAAAAAAAGCTTGGCATAAAGGTTTAATTTTTTTATAAACCCCCAAACAAAACATCATGAAACTCGGGCCATGCATTCTTTTAGCATGTATCTGTAACAAATATTTAAAATAAAAAAAATTATTTTGTGTATTTAAAAAAAAATCTTTTAGAGATTTTTTAAACATTTAAGGATAGGTTCAGTAAATTCAAAATACATATCAAATTAAAGCTCTTTTAATTCTGAAAATAATGACATAATTTTGAGTTTTCTAGGGCAAATATGTTTGGAGCTATAAGGTTTTCAATGATTCACAACGTTTCAAAAAACAGTCGATTTTCATTTTTTTTTATTATTTATTTGTAACTAGAAAACTAAAAATGGTAAAAATTAAAAATTTTGCATTTTTTTTTTCTAACTGGCGCTACTAGGTATGTACAAAAAATCATTGAATTCTGAGCCATCAAGTTCCAAACCATTGGTTGATTTGACATTGAATGGATGACCGGTAACTAAGTGTTTCAGGCCGATCTGCCAAAAACTGTTCTGACCCGCTAACAACTCATTCGAAGCGGGAATGAAGCAATATCCTCCGATATGATGTAAGAGGTCCAGTAAAACTTCCTGGTTCGACTCTAATGCAAAAATCACAAAATTTCAATGATGGATATTTGGTGTAGTAGTGTTTAGATTTTTTTTTTTTTTTTGTATTGTACACCAATTGGCTATAAAAACTGCGAAGGTTGTTTGGATGTCGATTTTTGGAAGGAATGTTATTTCAGAGGGTTGGAAATCGGATAAGCAATGATCTGTCGAATGCTGAGATTTAGTTGATAAATCTGATGAGTGAAAACGCGTTTCGCGTATCGGTTTGAACTAGATTGATGATGAACGGTAAGATTCACGAATTTGTTAGAGGAAAGATTTGGAAAATACTAGCGACGCCCATTAGAATTATAACAACCTAAGCCATTAATTTTAAGGACATCACATCCTTTACAAAACCATAATAATGAAGAAATCGATACAACTTGCGAATTCCATATTTGTCGATGTAAACAGCTGCCTAGGTACTTAACTAGTACCATTTTCGCTTGGCTTTATAATAGGAACTAAAGTCTAAAGTGGCTTTGGCATTATGAAATTTATATGATCGAAGCCAACTGATCATAATTATATGCTATCTTAGTAGACGATTGTCAGTTAAATTACTGTAGGCTTCTGAATGTAATTTATGAAGTTCCTGGGCACATTAAACCTTGAACATATCCTGTATCTAGCTCACCGATCTACGCCTTGAATTTAATCGTCAGTTATGTTATTGTTATAAGACCAATTGTATTTATTTATATTAGATTAATTAATTCCTTCTGTTTTTATTATATATACCGCCTACTCCCAAGATAATTATCACTCTCTTATCAGAAGCCATAGACCTAAGATTGTACAGTATTTACGGTGTATGTTTGTAGTATTCAAAATAATTATTTTTAAAAAGTTTTCCTCCGCTTGAATTTATTCAAATGGCGCCCGGATTGGAGACTTGGCTGTGTATAGTATTTCACGGGGTTCTTTGACTAGTTTAGTACAGTGCTTGGGTAGCATGACCATTTTTTACTGACTTGAGAAGATTCGGAGCTGTGTGCCAGAAGGACAACAGTTGAGTTGACTTCCTAATCAACTCTGTTGACTTCCTAACAGTTGATATCCGCACGATGGTAAAGAAGGATCAATTTAATTAAAAACCTCCGAAGATAGGCCCATTCTGAAACATTATGTTTTGATTCCATATTACAGCCCTATATACACCAAAATCGGAAATGAATTGAAAAAACTAGGATAAAACCCAGCATTTAAAATAGGAAAAATCCTATCCTCATTTTTCTCTTCCCCTAAAGACAAAATAGATCCTTTCCAAAAAAGCGGAGTATACGAACTAAATTGTAATGATTGTGCAGCCAAATACACGAGAAAAACTGGAAGATCACAAAATCAGAGATTAAAGGAACATATACGTGCATATAATAATAAGACAGAGAATTCCAACTTTGCAATTCATTTAAATGAAAAAAATCATAAATTCATCAAAGACTCAGGAGTTAAATTAATATATCACATTGAAAACAGCCTCAAATTAAATATATATGAAGCACTTGAAATAATAAAATCCTTCAAATCCAATCCAGATTTTTACTTATATGACCAAATAAATATCTCCAATAGTCTAATCTTAAATTTATTCCCATCTATAACAGAAAAAACTAATTACTCAGCGCATTACTGGAAAAACCCAGACCCTTAAACCGTTTACCTAAAAACATCTCACCTACCTTTCGTTCATTGTTAGTACAATGCGAGAAGAAACCAGTACAAACTTTTCTGTTTGATATAATCCATTTAAACCTTGGTGAGTGCCAACATGTATTTGATTTCTTGTCTTAATTAAATTCATAATTCATAAATGTTTTATAATATTGATTTATATTAATCTAATTTAATATGTATAATACAATATACCAAACTATATTTTGAATTGCTTATTTTTGATTTTTTTTTTGCGTTCTTAGAACTGAAAATGAATGTGTAACATTCGAAACTAGTTTTCAATAAAACAAATTTATAGAAGTGGCAAATAATTTATCAATTCCTATTGGACAACAGTAGAACTTCACGTCTGCTGGGCACAGGGTATGTCAATGCCACTTCACCAAGGTTTCAACAACTATAACATTGATTATTTCAGCTCAGGACATCAGGAAGAAAGAAAGATTCATTCACAGAAGCACCATTAACGGTAAATATTTCTTTATTGTAACTTTATATATTAATGTTAATTGTTTTGTGCCACTTATTGATCGTTTATATAATTTAAGACAAATACAAGGTTGTTACAAAAGTATTAATTGTATATTAAGTCATTCATGTAAACAATGCATATATCGTTGTTTACTTTGACTACTCCTTTATTTAATTATATATACCAACTTTCTCTGTATTTCATTCCTTTTTATGAATCTCACTGATAATGCTGGAAGAAAAAATTGTCATTAGTGCTCTTCTAAGGCATTACTGGAAAAAGGATTAAGAGCGAAGGCAGCTGGTGAGGAAATTGGTGTGGTGGAAGCTGAAAATGTGGTGCATCGTAATACAGTTGCTTTTTGTTCAGGCAGTTCAATTTTGGAAAAAACAGCCTTCAAGGTAATGCTTTGTGTTTGGTGAATTTATGAGGAAGTTTCGCACTTTGGTCTGTTTCCAGATGGCAGGGCTGCTGACGTTTAGCTTTACTGTGCACAACTCGAAAGAGCATATAGAATTTTAAGAGGAGTCCTCTTCTTTGGTCGATCATATTAAAGTGATGTTTCAGCAAGACGATGCTCCTACCCATCGTTCACTCATAATCAATGAAACATTCTCAGGAATGGAGAGTGTGATCTTCTCTTACCCATAGACAATACACTGTTTGGCTTTGATCTTTTACGGTCAATAGTACATTTTTTGAAAGGATGACATTTCAAAAAGAACTGGAATTTCAAATCAAAACCAAGGACAACCAAACTCAACTTCTGGTAGAAAGATGTGTTAAAGTAATTGGCAATGATGGTCTATATTTTGAAGAAGAATTTTAATGTGCAGATTTTATACTGAAATTTAAATAAAACTTATTATATGCACAAAGACTTTTGTTATCAGTTAGTAAATAATATAAAATTTGAAAATATGGATGAAAAAGCAAAATATAGTCATTTTAATATAATTCTGGAATATGGCGGTAATCCAGAAACTTTAGCCGATTTTGTTAGAATACGAAATATTGTTTTGGCTTATTTTACAAATGTACAAACCCCCATAAAAATACTAATCACACACGGTTAGCTATTTCTTTGTCAAATAAATTAAAAGATGATGCGAAAATAGCAAAATTTGATAAGGAATTAACTTCAGTTAAACAAATAATAGATTATATAAAAAGAAAATGTCAAGATTCGTGAACTGAAGAATAACTTATTTCAGAATTTTTAAAAACTAACGCACATTATAATGAAAATCAACTTGATTATATTTCTCGTCTAAATAAATTTTATTGTAGTTTATTTGCCAGAACTTATGCCGATGACGAAATAACTGATAACGTGTCAGAAATGAAACGATACGATAAACAACCCAGTCGCCATGAACTTCATCATTTTCATCCAAAAATCATCAAAATCGGAACTATAAAGGAAAAACTATAATCCGAATTATAACCAACATAAGAATTTTCTAACAATATAATTCAAATTATAATCAAAACTTATAATTTTAAACAAAGACCTTATTATCCGACAAATGAGAATGATGTACATAATTAACAATGGCATCCATATGACCAACTTCGTTATTTTAATAAACTAAACGTCCGGTGATAAAAAAACTATCAACAAAATGAAAAGACCCATGAAAAAGATAAATCAAACAGTCTCTAAGATAACTAGTAATGGCGAATGTTCTGTAGTACGATAAATGATAAAGATAAGAAACTAGAGGAATTTGATGAACGATTAAAAAATATTGGTCACAAATTTAACCATTTTTTTAGCCTTAGGTCCGAATGACTACAAGCCGCCGGAAATGAATATTCCGTAAACTTTACTGAATCACTTTCGCCAATGATTAATAATGACGGTAATGAATGGCTTATTGAGGTGCGACGAAAAATGATATTCATCCTAAATATCGTACCTACGAATGGTAAAATTCAGAATGAAGACTATTATGAAAACCCAGGTCGGAAGCATTGAAGTAAAAAGAAGTGTAATACTCAATATCAAATCTCTGATCGAAATAGATAAAGAAGTTAAATTTCTGATATTTCCATTCAGTATCAGTTGAAAGAATGAAAGATTTAAAAATAAATTGTGAAGAAAATTAAATTATAATTAATAAAAAGAAAATGAATTATATGACGATAAACAAGAAATAAAACAATTGATTTGCCATGAGTATATATAATAATAAGTGAAGAAAAATTACGATCAACAATTTTATCTTCGGTAGTTATCATATGCTGAGTTGCATAGTTTAAAGATGCAGCCTAAGTTTGTATACATAGTGGAACATTATGCAGTGACATCGTTACTATACAATAAAAGAAATGGTATTTTATTCGTCCTATAAAAACGTTTCAGTAGCATCATTTTAGCTAAGCTGAAATTTCACCTGAACTCCTCTGAATTAATATTGGATAAAGTGAGGACTGATTTAGTTTAGTGGTCATATTAACTTTCAATTATCATAGTTTTGTTGATAGGAATGATACGCTATATTTGGCAATCTTTGTAAACGAAATAAAAAAAATTATAATTTTAATGTTGTTAATTATATTTATTTGTATTATTGGTTTTCCACCAAAAGAGTTTTTTTTTTTACATAACATCACATTGGACCTACCAGTTTTCGTTCATTTCTTCATTCTATTAACGCAGAATTTTCCAACACTACGAAAAATGATGACAATTATAACAATCGAACTAAAGGATAGCGTTTTTTTTTTGTTTTTTTTTTCATATAACTATATTACAGTTACTGGTAAAATAATAGGTTTAGGCATCTGAAAACCACGCCTGAAATGGTCAAACTCCAATTTATTGCCATGAAAGGGTGCCTGTCTATGTCACAGCGTTGGCGCAGTTAGATGACTGAGATGGCACTTGTTAGAACTACAGAATACAAGCTCTATCAAGG
Source organism: Rhaphigaster nebulosa (assembly GCA_948150685.1). Taxonomy (NCBI): domain Eukaryota; kingdom Metazoa; phylum Arthropoda; class Insecta; order Hemiptera; family Pentatomidae; genus Rhaphigaster; species Rhaphigaster nebulosa. The sequence continues at coordinate 16,495,136 of OX411306.1, forward strand.
GTTATAGTCCTTGTGTCACTGGTGATAGATGAGCTAATAACCCTAGGTTTTGTCACGATACCTAAAATAAGCTGTTACCGAATGTATTCAATATATACGATCCATCACAGATAGCGAGCAGATGGAACAACTTATTTTTACTTTCCCTAGCCTGAATATGAAATATATGGTAAGGGGAAGTATTGCAATTTTGAAAATTTTCGAATTCGAGTTTTCAACGAAAATACACGTTTTAAGGTCTCCTGAGTCCAAATAACCAAATCTTACAAAATGGTCTGTGTATATGTGCCTAGCTCATAAACGAAAATTTTTACAATATTGAAATTATGTATTTAAGCTAGGCACATGCATGTGATGTAACAGCAATTTTTTCGTCAAAATTGACTAACCGGAAGTGCCACTTTAAATAATAGATTTTACAATTTTTAACAATTTTCTCAACAACGGCTCTAACGATTTTGATGAAATTTGCCAAATTATTCTTCATAAAGCCCTTTAACTTTTCATGCATGGATTACATCACCGAGAAAATGCAGAAAAAAAGTTATGATGAAAAGAATATTTTATTTGCGCATAACTCCAGAAGCATTTTATGGTAAATTGTATAAAGAATTGTAGGTAATTAAATTATGTAAAAACAAAAAAAAAGAATCCTCAAAATCAGACCGGTATTAACAAAGATACAGCGCATAGAACTAACAGGTACAATTGTTTGGTAAACAGCTCTAATAATTTTGATGAAATCTGCTTAATGTCTTCTCTTTAAAGCTCCTTACATTTTCATGTATGTAGTATATCGACGAGAAAATGCAGGGAAAAAAGTTATGATGAAAAGGACATTTTATTTGCGCATAACTCAAAAAGTAAGTATTTTATGGCAAATAATGTGAAAGGTAATCATATGGAAGGTGGTTAAATTCTCTAAAAGTAATCATCAAAATCGGACCGAAATTAGCAAAGGTCCTATCTTATGAGGACTACAGGACCCTAGATGGATAGGAGACGGATGAAACCGAACCTCCTCCCACCAATCTCCCAATCTGTTGTCAACAATACGCTCTGTAATAATGTAATGTAAGAATACAAAAGTATAAATTAACATAATAATTTCTACTTTTATATTTTAATGGAAACAAAATGTTTCCAAGGAAATTAAATCGAAACTTTATAATATATTGTCAAATTGACAAACTTAAAATATATAGGTAGTGTACAGAATAGTTGGAATAAAATAGATAATTATTGTAGGACGATAAGGAAAAGTTGTATGATGCGCGCACCGCACCAGATTTTTTTCTATTATCACTCGCGTCTACTTCACAATAAAACACGAGTTTCTACCCGAGTCGATCGAAGCCATTCGATCTTTAACTGCCTCTTAAGAAACCGACATCTCAAAATACTCGAGCACAGTGACCAGCTGTTCTAGCCATCAGTCTGCCAATCCCATCATGCACTGTCATCAGCTTCAATGGATACCTCCCCGCCATCCGTTCCACTATCCTGATAGCGATCGCACATTAAGTTGATGAAATCACACTGAAACATTAGTCTTGTAATATACAATCGATTTAAAAATAATCCGGATCTAACACTTATTTTTAGTGATATAGTATTTAAAAGGTAGAAAAAGTAAAATTACATATTTTCTAACGGTTCAAGATCGAAATTTTAACATTTAATTTTTTTTTTTTTTTTTATTTAAATGAGATTAGCAGTTTTCAAAACCCTACAAATTGTGGGTGGGTTTGCAAAAACTTGGTGTCGGTATTGCGCAGTGTTGGCAGATTGCAGTTTTTTCCCATTAGATTTAGGGTTTTTATTCACCCTCTGAGATTTTTTTTACTTTTCTAATCATTCATTTTGGTTTATTATTTTCAATAATAGACCTTTGGAATCGACCAAGGAAAATTTTGTTGTAACCCCCCACCCTCAAAATTTGAGGTTTTACGTTTCAAGATACTTAGAATCCAAATATCGAATAAAAAAAAATCCGTCCGTCCGCGGTTTTTCTCCGAGACTACTGGACCAATTTTCTTGAGATTCGGTACCAAAGTCACAGGTCACCCCGGGATGATCCTCGGAACTCGACATTACAATCCGTCTGTTTGTTTCAAAATGGCGGCCGATTAGAGATCTCATAAGCCCATAACTCGGTCATTTATAAAGATAGAGAGAAAATGTAAGGTGTTTTGGAATCTGCATAACGAGGCATGAAAAAAAAAAAAATTGAAAAACAAAAAATCTGTATAATTACCGATTAAATATCTAATAAGCCCATAACTCGGCCATTTATAAACATAGAGGAGAAATGTAAGGTGTTTTGGAATCAGCATGAGATATAAAAAAAAAAAAAATTGAAAAACAAAAAATCTATAATAATTGCCGATTAAAGATCTTATATACCTATAACTCGGCCACTTTTAAACATAGAGGAGAAATGTAAGGTGTTTTGGAATCAGCATAACACGGCATTAAAATAACAAAAAAGAAAAAAAACGAAAAAGAAAAAAAAATCTCTATCTGTAAATGCTTTTGGTTCATTATTTTCAATAATAGACCTTTGGAATCGACCAAGGAAAATTTTTTTGTAACCCCCCTCCTCTCAAAATTTGAGGTTTTACGTTTCAAGATACGTAGAATCCATTGACGCAGTTTTTTAATTAACACAGTTCGGCACTCTCACGGCGAACATCTTGTGGCAAGCTTCAAATTTCTTTTCCTTTGGTACCTACTGCTTCATATTTTTTACTTTGACAGAATAGATATTTTTGTGGAATAATAAACAAGTGGAATAAATAAGTGGAAATAATAAACCATTGTGTAATAATTTGCAGCGTTTTTATCATATACTACGAGATAATCTTGGATATACTAATAGAAAAATAAGAATTAAACATTTAGGGTTGCTAAATTTAGGGGAAATTTTGTAGGATTTTACGGGATAAATACAGGGCTGACCTGGCAACACTGGTAATGCGTGAACATAATTTTTTTTTTTTATTTGCTGATGCTGCTTCTCGGGAATTTTTCAGCACTCCTGGTGAGCAGTTGATATACCGGAACTGGTAAATTTTATCGATTCCCATAGTGAAAGTGTTAAAATGACTTCGTTGGAGTCGCATATGTGTACTTAGAACACTTTAAATTAAAATGTACATATATATGTGTAGGTATATATATATATATATATATATATATATATATATATATATATATATATATATATAAGTTATGCGACGGCGAAAGAATTGAACTAAAAAAAAGAAAAGGGTTTAGAAATAACCACCACGACTTCTGAAACAAGACTGTTTATTCGTAAAAGTAATCCTCCTTATATACAATCGGAATGTTGTTTACATTCCCGGATGGTATTAAGGTTGATACTGCCATGCTCCGGTCTTTAACTCCCCCCCGCCAGTTTACGGGGATCTCCGTAAACTTTATATTCCACCCTGACTTGTGAATCTCCTCACAGAGCGGAGCGGACAGTCAACCTTACTACCTTACATCTTATCTTTTAAGAAAACAAACAAAAAAAAAGAAAACAGCTCAAACGTTCTTCTGCAACATATACAATAAACAAAAAGAAAATCTATTATCGCTATCTTATATTTAACTTAAGGCTCACAATTCTTACCATTTATCATTACATAAAAAAACTTCTATTTATACACTACCACTCACAGAAATTAAACAAAGGGTTCTTACAGCTACACTTGCATTAAAAAAATAAACTTTCTTATGCTCTGGCACAAATACAATTGTGTTATGGTTACAAACAAACAAACAACAAAAAAAAAAAAAAAAAAAAAACCCGTGTGCAGAGACGGTGGTACTCCCGTTCACTCTAGTTTTTCGGGTTCTACCATAGGGAGTTTCAACTGTTCAATGTGAACCGTTCGTCTCTTTCTGGGTTCTTTGATGCTCTCAATGGTTACTATGTTATGTTCCCTTATAACTATAACCCTAAACGGGCCCTCGTACCGCGTCAATTCTTTCCCCCTCTTAGACCCCATTCTCCGGTAGACGGTTGTCCCTATCCGTATCTCTCCCATCCGATCTCGTTCCTTTAGGTTCTCTCTCTCTACCCTTTTCCGTTTCTCCCGTTGTATTTTCCCCCGTACTCTCTCCCAAACCTTCGTTATCTCTACCCTATTACTGACGATTGCCTCCGCCGTTTCCTCATCCGCGGCCGTATTCCCGCAATCTCGTCTCCACCCTCGCACTCCGAACAAAACTTCGATGGGTGAGTACCCCGTGGTAGTGTGTATCGAATGGTTATATGCAGCTACGGCTTTTCTCATAGCTACATCCGCTTCATCTCCCTGCTCTCCCTGATACACGCGTAGATGGTCACTCAGGGTATTATGTAATCGTTCGATATTCCCCCTGCTCTTGGGATGGCCCGGAGTGTTGAGATGCCACGCTATATCTAATCTTTTCGCTTCCTCTCTAATGGCGACGCTATCAAATTCCCTCTCTCCGTCGGATGAAATTCTGTCGGGCACCCCGTAAAACTGAACCCATGTTTGTAGGGCCTCCAACACTGCTTCCGAAGATCTGTCGCATACCTTATACGCCATTGCTACTTTGCTGAAGAGATCTATCATGGTGACCCATTTGAATCCCCTCCACGTGAACGTGTCGACCTGCAGCTCTTTTAATGGCGTGTATCCTGTGGGTGTCTCTTCTTGTCTCCCTCTTGGCGGATGCCGGTCGTACATCGTGCGCATACAAACTTCACACGCCCCTATAGTTTCCTTGATGGTCTTCTTCATTCCATGCCAAAAATATTTCCTCCGCAATGCTTGCAGCGTCTCGTGCACCCCCCGATGGTTTGTTTTTCCCTGATGATACGCTAACGTCACTTCCTTTTGTTGCTCTACGTCCATTATCGTTTCTACCATGTATTTGCATCGGATAAACGTTCTATCCACGCCAATTCGTTCAGCTCTCCAAATTCTTTTAATTTTCTCCCATATAGTAGCATTCACCACGTAGAGATGGTGAGTTTTTCCCGTTTCTGACGCGTCCCTTAGTGCCCTGCAAATTTCATCCTCTCGCACCCCTGGTTGTGACCAGATCGTATTAATTTTATTCTTGCCATATTTGCTATACGCTATTTTCATCATGCCCGAGGTCCTCGTCTTCCAGATCACCTGGCGCCGTTTATCGTTAACGATTTCCTCGATTTCTTCCATCTCTACCGGCCTCTCCTCCGCCGAGTCCTCTTCTTCTGGAGACTCCTCTCCTCCCTCCGTCTCTGCCGTCTCGTGGTCTCCTTCTTCGCCTGGTGTCCATTCGCTCAGAAACTGCCGAACGTTTCTTGAAGGTTCCCCGTTATCTTCTTCAATGGCGTTGACCATGATGGCTCTTGACAGCCAGTCTGCCACTATATTTTCCTTCCCTGGCTTATAACTTATTTCCATGTTGTATTGCCCTAAGAATTCCTTCCATCTCGCGACTCTCGCCGAGGATTCCTTTAGCCTTCCTACCCATTGAAGCGGTCTGTGATCGGTGTGGACACGGAACCTTCTTCCGAAAACATATGGTCTAAAATGGTCAATAGCCCATACTATCCCCAGTAGCTCTCTCTCCAAGGCACTATACCTCGTTTCCGCGTCGGTTAGGCGCCTGCTAGCGTATGCTACGGGACGTTCTCCCCCCACACACTCCTGAGATAACACGGCTCCTAGTGCATATTCGCTGGCATCCGTGGTAACGGTAAATGGTTTAGTGAAATCCGGAAACGCCAGTACCGGTTCCTCCTGCAATTTCTCCATACACTTCCGGATATTATCCTCCATCACCGGTGTCACGATTAACTTGGCCCCCTTCTTGAGTAAATTATTTAGTGGTACTAAATATTCCGCCATTTCGGGTACAAATCTCCTATAGTAGTTTAACGTTCCTAGGAGTCTGCGGATCCCTTTCACATCTCGCGGCACCGCCATCCTCCTAATCGCCTCTACCTTCGCCGCATCGGGCTTTACCCCTTCCCCGGAGATGGTATGGCCTAAAAAATTGATCTGTCTCTGTCCCAACATCGATTTTTCTCTGGACAGTTTTAACCCAAATTGCCGCACTCTTTCGAATACCCTTCTCAAATGTTGTACATGGTCGGCCTCGGTTTTGCTGAAAACCAGTAAATCGTCCATATAGACCTGACATACCCCCTCGTCTATACCTCTCAAGAATTCGTCCATCAGTCTTTGGAAGGTTATTGGGGCGTTCTTTAATCCGAACGGCATTCGGGTAAATTCATAGTGCCCCCTTTCAAACGTAAACGCCGTTTTGTGTTGGTCCTGTGGGTGCATCCTTATTTGATGGTATCCCGCTTTGAGATCTAACGTACTGAAAATCCTCGCCCCACTAAGCCTGTCCAAAATGTCCTCGAACCTGGGGATTGGGTATTTTTCGTCAACTGTGTTCTCGTTTAATTTTCTATAGTCTATGACTACCCTGTATTTCTCTTTCGTTTCTCCTGGCGCGCTCTTTTTCCTCACTGCCCACAACGGGCTATTGTACGGTGATGTACTATTAACAATAATGCCCTGTTTTTTCAGATTCTCTAATTCTTCTCTAATATGTTGTCTCAGCGCCTGCGGATACCTCCTTTCCTTCGCATACGACACTCTATCCTGCTTTAACGGGATCTCGTGGACCGTCCTCCCTGTCACTCCTAACGTAGTGCCCTCCTTAAAGAAAACATCCCCAAACTCTTTTTGTACTGTCTCTCTCCAGTCTTCGACTCTATTTACCGCTCCTATTCGCGGTTTCCTATCCCTTGCAACCCCCTGGCATTTATATGTCGTTTCCCCTAACCTGATGCTCCACTTCCCTTTACTATTCCTTACTCGTGCGCCTGCCTGCCCCAACAGATCGCAACCCGCTATTACCTGATATTCCCGCGTCATTTCCCCTACTATGTGTACTGTTATCTTGCCCTTTTTCGCCACCCACCGGTTTAGACCGATTATTGCCTCTCCTTCTACCCTGCACGGTCCCCCCAGAGTAATTAATTTACACTCGCATTTCTGAACCCGGAGTGCCCCTTCTCTGCCACACAGTTTCTCCAGCGCCCCTCGGGTCATAACAGTGTTTGAGCTCCCTGTGTCCACTAGGCATCTCACTCCCCCTTTCAACTTAATAATTGGCAACCAGCATGACTTACCTCTGATGTTGTTGCATGTCGCTGTGCGGTCGCCTCTCTGCGGACACTCCCCTCAGATTCTTGCTGGATTCCTCCTTTCCGCCGCCGCTCGTCGTCGCTCGCCCCATTGTCGGCTCCTGGCTCCGCTGCTCCCAGGTTCCTCGTCCTCAGCCCCCGAAGTTCCCGATGTCTCCGTCGCCTCTTCTGAAGTTCCACTCTTCGGGAAAGACCCCGCCTTCCTTCGCACCTTCTGAGTGTTGACTTCCATCGGCTCCGCCCGTGGTGTTTCTCTCCTCCGGTAAATGTATGGGCATTGTCTAGCAACGTGCCCTTCTGTGCCGCACTCAAAGCATCTAGTGCGAGGACACTGGGCCACTAGATGTCCTGGTCTCCCGCAGCCATGGCACTTCCTCTCTTCCTTTCGAGGACCATTCGGTGCTTTAGGTTGTCCAGACCTTCTCTCGCCTACCGAGGGTCTCTCTCTGTTCAGGTACGCTGGTTCTTTTCTCCTCCAGCCTATTGGTGTGGTTCTGGGGCGTCTATCGGTCACCCTGCTCCACCCCGTTTCTTCTACCTCCATCCTTGTTTCTTCTTCTCTTGCGCTAGAGTCGATCATCTCCTGGGCGCATTCGACGAATGAGCGGTCCCTTGGCAAGCCTTCTCTCTTTCCAGTCTCCTTTCGCCAATTGGACCTTGAGGATGGTCGCCAAAAATGCCATCCTGCCTTGTACCTCGCCTATGCTCAAGGTATCACGCATTTTTTCTGTGATCTGATTGAAACGCGCTAGCAGCGCTCCTGCGTATTGTCCGCTCGTCTGTCGCGGAGAACGCCTCTCCCTAAACATTTGGTAGATGTCCTCTTCAGGGGTCCACCTGCCTCCTCCGAAAGCCTTCTTCAGCCTCTCCTTGATTACCGGCCATGGTGTCTCCTCGTCTGCTTGTATTAGATTTAGGATATTCCTCTTTACTCTACATACCAGAGCTGCCTTCAATGCGTCGGCATCTCCAGCGTTAACGAGGTTCTCCGATGTCTTGGCCTGTATCCTCGCCATAAGGCGATCACCACCCTTCAAAAAGTGGTTAAGCTCCTCTATTTCGCCGCCGAAGCGCTCCAGATCGGAAATAGCCCTCCGCAGATCCTGCGATGTTGCTGTCCTTAGCTTCATCCATTCCAGAGCGTTGGCAAGAGCTTCCGCTATGGTCTCTCGTGGCATATATATATATATATATATATATATATATATATATATATATATATATATATATATATTGCAATATCTTAAAAAAAGGGCCATTTCTTTTTTGTTATTAAATACTGTATAACACCTTCTTAAAGGCCTTTAAGAAGGTGTTTCTTTAATTTATTTTTTCTGCAACCCTATGTAAGTACTTCATTTCGGCTGCAGGTATTCGGCTAATCTGCTTGTCGAGCATAACCCAGCTCTTGCTTCCATAGGTACACGGACTTGTAAATATGGAGTTTGGTCACCTGCCCCACATCCCGATGGCCAACGATGCTGTTGCCATATGCTATAATAGATTTTGTCTTGCTCTAGCAATCCTATTTGCTATCTCCCAATCTATACTGCTCTGGCAGTTTATGTTGGTTCCCAAGTAGTCGAAGTTGCCAATTACTTCGAAAACTTAACCGTTACAATACACCTCCACTGCCTCCTTCTCATTTCGGGAACGGGCCAGTATCTTACTCATGACGATTTGTCAAAGCGCAGTCGAATAATCTTCCGAGAATAGATGGGATTATGATGTCATTTTTTTTCATTCTTCTAATCTAGATTTTATATCTATTAAATTTAAAGGAATAGAAGCTACGAGATAATTTTGTGATGATTAATTCATTTTTGTTGCTCTTTTATTACATAATTTCCAGTGTTAATTTGGAAAACTAAACATAACCTATTAATGCAGAAAAACAATTTTATCAACAAATGCAGTCAAGTATACAGATATGAATTATTTTATCAAGTAAATAGGTGCATATGTTTCAATTATCGGAATATAATACTGTTAGAATTATTAAATCTAATATTTTTGTTATTGGTCTCAAAGGGAATCGTATGGCGACTTATTATTTTATGTTGCATATAATTTTATGATGCATATAATTTTCTGTATCATCTTCTAACTAAAACGAAGAAAATAATACTTATTATATTCATATAAAAAACATAGATATGCTAATAAATATCCCACAAATATCCTATAAAAATTCATCAAATGTCCAATCAAAACTTTTTGAGGTTATGATAGTTTTATTAACATAAAGCTACAAAATTGTAAATTCGATTGTAAAGGAAATGACGTATTCATTATAATGACTTCAAAACAATACAAACTAATTATTGGAGATACTTTATCTATTTTAATGGATTTACAGCACTTTGCTTATATAGTTGAGTTTTTTGGAACGAGAAAAAATACTGGTGCGCTTTTCGTTTTATTCTTCCACATTGGAACACGACAATACTTATACAAAGGTTTTAGCTCTTGTTCCATAGTTTTACTAATCACAGAATTAGACCAAATTTAGCAAGTTTCATCAGAACCAATGTAAAGTCGTTTTTAAATAGCTTTGTTCACATGAAAAGTGACGTAACATAAGCCCCGGGAAAAATGGCGCGTTTGAATAGCCAAAATATCTTGCCCAAAGGAAAAAATATATTTTTTTTTAATTTAATAAGAATGTTTTTTTATGAATAATTTATTGTATTAAGTAACTAATTGAGGCAAAAATAATTTATTTAAATTATTTTTAAAAATATACTCAAATATATTTCAATTTAATATAATTTTAATTTAAAAATATATTTTGGTAATTTTTAACAATATTTTTGATCCATTTTTCGTGCTTAACCGTAAAGCTTACGCCCAATTTGGCGATTACAGACATTTAGGTGATTATTTACCTTCTTATTAAATATCCCTCCTCCCTCGAAAAAATGTTTTACGTACGCCCCTGTTTCTACAAGGGACTCAGTATTTTCAAATCAAGTTAGAGCACAGCTAAGTTCTGTCCATCCTATTGTAGTTTTGTTTGAGTAGGTTTTTCGCTATAATTTATTTTAAAAAATTGATTATCTCCAATCCAGTCATGCTTAATACTGTATATCATGAAAAAGGAACATTTCGAAATAATGTACATATGAAATATTTTATATTTATATTTGTATTATAAATATTGTAAATATGTTAAATAAATGTTTGTGTCTCCTGTTCATCCCCTCACCTCTCATTTTAGATATTATATTATTAAAAAACACTATATTTAAAAAATATTAAGAAAAATTAATGTATTAATTATCTCATATTAAAATATGACAAAGTTAAAATTGGACTGTTAACTAATACGAAAAATATCTGATGTAGACATCACATGACTTCCTTGTATACCTAACAAAACTTTAAATCGGTGGCTGAAAAAGTGATCCTGAATTTGGTAATTTGTTTTCGAAGATTGCAGTATCTCAAAAACGACACTCGGCGTCGCGACATTCATATATTGGTACACACACACACACACTCTTGTTTCTGGAGGTCTCATTCCATTATTATATGTCGTTTTCTTTCAGTAGGTAAATAGATTCCAAGATCTTTCTTCGTTTTCCGTGACAACATTAGAACTATCAGTATTACTAGATAAAGCATTGGAAATCGACAGTTTCGAAATTTTAAGCAGAAGAACCCCCTTAACTTATATCTTATTCTTCTGTTGCAGACTTGTTCATCTCACAAATGGGGAGGACAACCAGTAGTTTACACGCAATTTTAACACTTAAAACAGAAAATAAAAATGTTTAATTGGAATGTAAACTCGCTTTTGTAACCTTTATTACCGAACCATCTGTATTTAATTTTAATATAATGTTTGATGTAAGTTTATTATGACCTTCAAGTAAAGTACCACTTCTGGTACCACTTAACCAAAGTTAACCGAAATTTATAATATTATTTATATTAATATGTAAGTATTATATACCTAATTTGAGAAGTTTTTCATTATCTTTTAATATAAGTTTTGATGAAAATCAATAATGACCTTCATGAAAAGTACCACTTTTGGTCTGCCAATGTTAACCAAAATTTATTATGTTATTTACATTAATATATAAGTATCGTGTACCTAATTTGAGAAGTTTTGCATTATATTTTAATATATTTTTTTTATGAAAATCAATAATGACCTTCAAATAAAGTACCACTTTCGGTAATCGTGTAGTGACCAAAAGGGGAAGTTCACAAATATATTTTACAGCAATCCTAAATACAAAATTTTAAGTTTCTACCGTTAACCGTTTTTGAGTTATGCGAGATACGAACGTACGTAGAGATGTCATGACGAAACTAGTCAAAATGGATTCAGGAATGGTCAAAATGGATATTTCCGTTGAAATCTGAAAACCGAAAATTTTCGCGATTAAAAGAAAATAGTCAAGAGATGATGATGATATCAAGAACGTTCGTATAAAGATGCAAAAATTTCATATAGAAATGTTTCCAAAAAATAAAATTAAAATTAAAAAAATATAACTTGTTGAGAAATATTACTTTACTTATTATAAATTTTAATATTGGTTCGGAGGATGAAAGTATAATTCCGAAACGTAAAGACGATATAAACTATATGGAAATTCTTAGGAAGTTATGAGAATGGCATCATATTAAATTAATAAAAATATCTAGTTATTATTATCATTGTTATTAGTCAATATTTCGGTTATGAAGAAAAATTAGCTTCAGGCCTGCATGATTTTTAAATAAAATAAACCGATTCGACATTTTAAAATATATACAAAACTTACATATACATATATATGAAAAGAGAAAATAATTAATGTATTAGAAAAGATAAACCTCAGCTCGAAAACTATATTTATTTTTGCTACTATGTTATAGTGAGGTGTTACTAATTTGTTGGTATATGTCATTACCCTGATTACAATAAATAATTTTTATATCTACTGATAACAAGAACCAATGGAGTTGTTCCTTTACGGGATTGATTATTATAATAAAGAATTGTAATAAAATCATATCAGTTGACGTACGCATGATGGTATTGAAGGATCAATCTAATTAGGGATTGATAAATTATTTGCCACTTCTATAAATTCGTTTTTTTTGAATATGTATAAGTATATGTATTTTGACGACATATAATTTAATATATATAATAATTCCAAATTGTATTTTAAATTGCTGATCTTTTAATTTTTGTGTGTTTTTAGAACTGAAGATGAATGTATAACATTTGAAACTAGTTTTCAAAAAAAACGAATTTATAGAAGTGGCAAATAATTTATCAATCCCTAATTAGATTGATCCTTCAATACCATCATGCGTACGTCAACTGATATGATTTTATTACAATTCTTTATTATAATAATCAATCCCGTAAAGGAACAACTCCATTGGTTCTTGTTATCAGTAGATATAAAAATTATTTATTGTAATCAGGGTAATGACATATACCAACAAATTAGTAACACCTCACTATAACATAGTAGCAAAAATAAATATAGTTTTCGAGCTGAGGTTTATCTTTTCTAATACATTAATTATTTTCTCTTTTCATATATATGTATATGTAAGTTTTGTATATATTTTAAAATGTCGAATCGGTTTATTTTATTTAAAAATCATGCAGGCCTGAAGCTAATTTTTCTTCATAACCGAAATATTGACTAATAACAATGATAATAATAACTAGATATTTATTATTATCATTGTTATTAGTCAATATTTCGGTTATGAAGAAAAATTAGCTTCAGGCCTGCATGATTTTTAAATAAAATAAACCGATTCGACATTTTAAAATATATACAAAACTTACATATACATATATATGAAAAGAGAAAATAATTAATGTATTAGAAAAGATAAACCTCAGCTCGAAAACTATATTTATTTTTGCTACTATGTTATAGTGAGGTGTTACTAATTTGTTGGTATATGTCATTACCCTGATTACAATAAATAATTTTTATATCTACTGATAACAAGAACCAATGGAGTTGTTCCTTTACGGGATTGATTATTATAATAAAGAATTGTAATAAAATCATATCAGTTGACGTACGCATGATGGTATTGAAGGATCAATCTAATTAGGGATTGATAAATTATTTGCCACTTCTATAAATTCGTTTTTTTTGAAAACTAGTTTCAAATGTTATACATTCATCTTCAGTTCTAAAAACACACAAAAATTAAAAGATCAGCAATTTAAAATACAATTTGGAATTATTATATATATTAAATTATATGTCGTCAAAATACATATACTTATACATATTAAATTAAATATAAATAGTATTATAAAACATTTATGAATTATGAATTTAATTAAGACAAGAGATCAAATACATGTTGGTCCTCACCAAGGTTTAACTAGATTTATATCACATATTTATATTATTACATATTTATATTTCATAAATCATACCTATTTATATTTCATTTAATTTAATATGTATAATAATTCCATTTAATTAAATATGTATAATAATTCCAAACTGTATTTTAAATAGCTGATTTTTGAATTTTTGTGTGTTTATAGAACTGAAGATAAAAGTATAACATTTGAAACCAGTTTTCAATCAAAAAGAATTTATGCAAGTGGTAAATAATTTATCAATCCCAAATGAATCATATCAGACTCATTTCCAAAGCCAATGGGCATTCAGGTGCTGCTTAGTGACCAATATATTATCGATATGTAGTGCACCCTCACATATTTGGGGCTAATAATTAAACAATCGGGTAACATTGAGAAGAAGAAAGGAATAGAAATTTCTTATAGTTATTCTTGTAGAAAAAATAATCAATCCTCTCAAACAAGGGACCATTGGTTGCTCATTCTAGTCACTGTGAACAATTAATTTAATTTCTATGATTGGAACTTTCTATTAGATAGGGCGCAGATCCCATCAAAATTAAAGTAAATTGAATTAAATTAAATTTAAATAATAATTTAAATTAAATTATAATAATTTAAATTTAAATTTCGCAAAGGTGCAATCTAGAGAAAACATTATTACAAACAATAAAACTATATACGTAAATCATATTGCAAATATGAATGAAACTTGTCTCTATTCTGTAATGAAAGCTGTAAAATTGAAGTCTAATATTTTTATTTATTTTTATTTTGTCTTGGCTCTATTCATACCTGCCAATCAATCCTCATTTCACACCGCTGACGTGTGATGCTTGCAATCTATGCGGGTATGTTCCTTGGAGACAAAGGTCACAGGAGACATTAATGGCACACGGAGCTATATTACTTAGCGTATAACTACTTATCAAGGGATGTGCAATAAAACAGACAAGAAGAAATAAAGATTTCTTTTATTGATAAGCCATCAATCATTATGTATTTGCTACAGAATAGTTGATGGCAGAGATCATTGGCGTAATATGAATGGGGTATAATGGCGCCACCACCTAAGACACCCTCGGAGACAGCTAAATCAAAAATAAAGAAACTGGAAATATCAGATGGAAGTTTAAAAATCTGTTTTTATCAAATTTATTTAAAGAAAATCTGTAGTTTAAAAAAGAAAGATGAACATAACTCAAAGAAGCAAAACAAAAAAATAATCACATTTTTATCACACCGTATTAGCTCTTTTGTTTGTTTTAGAACATTCAAAAACCGCGTAAACTAAGTAAAAGAAGAATGAAACCAGGCCATTGGCGGCGCACCGTCTATTCTCACACCAACTACTTCCCCCCTTCGTCCCTCCTCTAACTCAGCTGTTTACACACTACGCCACGATGGTTTTTGTTTTTAGTGTCGGCTTCGTATGAATCGAGTATAAGAGTTGAGCTTACAATTTGTATTTTTATTTATTATTCCAACGTGCTGTTATAAATTTATTTTTTTAAATATTGGTAATAATCGTATTCAAATCATTTTTCAATATTTCCAAATAGAAAAGATATTTTCCCTGTCGTGCACCCTTTTTTCTCTCTATAAATGTCATGGGGACGCAACAAGGCGCAACAAAGTCCAGCTACGCCACTGACAGATTCCAACAGAATAATAAAATAAAAAAATAATGATTTTTACTTTCCCTAACCTATATATGAAATAGATACACTATTCTACACTTCTTTACGTCTCTTATGATTTTGATTAAACACGTTGTATCAATGTACAACTAAATGAAATTTAATATCAGATAGGTCTTATCCTCATTGAAATAATCTGACAGGGCTTAAATGCCGAACTTTCAAAATGGCTTCCTCTAAAGTATCTTTAATTTTGATTATTTGAAATTTGTAAACAGTCTCCCATCGTCTGTAGTTATAAAAATGGATAAGTACAAACTATGAAAGAATTTGATAATTAACAAAAGGAAAAAAAGGATAAATACTTTACCTGGTAGAAAACAAATTGCCGTTAATAAAATAAATGAGACTAGTGGGAAAAACGTATGGTAACTAACCTTTTTAAATGAATATTTTGTACCATCTATAATTTTTAGTTTCGCTTTCCTAAATAGAAATATAATAAGGAGAAGTATTGCCGTCGGTGATAATAAAGAAATTGAAGTTTTGAAATGAGCAAAGATTATCTGTGGTTCATATTTAGAGAAGTTAGCTAGTTACACTGTAGTCAGAACAATTATTCTTTTTGCAAGGTTACGAATGTATACCAAATAGATTTTCTATTAATAAAAAGACGTTATTATATTTATATTGACTTTATAATGTTTCATTTTATTTAAACTTGATATGCCAAAAATATATAGTGCACAGAATTTTCGTACTGCAGTTGTTTTACAAAACTACTTTATTGCACTTTTGTGAGAGAAGTGCATGCTGCTAAAAATATTTCAAGTAGGGAGAGTGCTTACGTGAATTCTATAAAAAAAAATTTCAAAATGGATTATTATTATATATAGATAAGGGAAAGTTGTTTGATGGGAGTACCACACCTGATTTTTTTTCCATTATTTTCGATTGTAGGTACGCTATTTACAAAAAAATAAAATAAAGTCATTAACAGTTTAAAGGATAAATGAGTAGGTGCTTGAATATACCTACAGCTAAGAGCCAGAAAAAGCGTAGAAGCGTGCAAAGAAAAAACCGGGCACTTCTTTCTTTTTAACCTAAGCAGTTTTTCAAATGCTCTGAAAAGGTTGGTAACCTGTAGGATGAGACGCCCTTCCTGTCCTAATTGACCCCAGTACCCTTTAGTCCTTTAGTCCTTTAGTCCCACTAAAGGGTACAAAGGTACTTACTTACCTTGTCTTACTTTTCTTTACTTTCTTTCTGGAGTTTCTTTATTTATTTTTCTGTTTTTTAATGAAAACGGGAAAGCGATCCGAGGTTTTTCTTTGCAGTAATAAACCCAAATCCCATTCGTCTCGATGAGTTTAAGGTCGATTATAGCGAGTGTATTTAAAATTTCTCTTCTGCATGGAGTACAGAAGCTTTATTTTTGGTTTTGTCTTAATACTAATTGCCCTGATAATTTGTTTGGTCTTATGTAAATCCCTTTATCATTATTTAAATAATTTGAGTTTTACATTTCCATAATTAACAATTTTTTACACATGTATTTACTAATATTTTAAAAATAATGGTCACCCTGCAACAGAAGGTGAGGAGAGCTACGTAGTATAAACAGGAGTTCGTGATACCTGAATAACTTTTAACAATATGCCATTCAGAAATATTTTACGATGATAATAATTACAAATTATATAATTAACAAAGAATATATTTCTTTTGTTTACTTGTAATTATTATCATTATGAAATATTTCTGAATTAGATATTCTTAAAAGTTATTTAAGTATCACGAACTCCTGTTTATCCTCTGTCGCTCTCTCCTGTATATATATATATATATATATATATATATATATATATATATATATATATATATATATATATATATATTTCTCTCTGAATTTGGGCACTTTCAGTGGCTCACTTGACCAAATGAGCAGAAATTTGGTATGCAGGGTTGTTTTCTAAGTAGAACTATACCACAAGAGTCGTTTAAATTTCGGTATGTTTACTTGTAGTTTCCTAGTTTTTAAGGTTTTGCGCACCTCTAGAGCCCTTCCAAATTGAGTTAGAGGGTTGAAAATCTTTATGTGATTTGAGTTGGTGGTAGAGCAGTGCTTTTGGGGGGTTTTTCTCACCTCCACCATTTTAAAAAGTATTAATTGAAAAAAATATACTTAATTAACAACAACCAAATATTTATTTTATCATACACTTCACTGTTCAACGATATATATTTTTTTTTTTCATTCAGTTTTTATTGTAGCATTATTCAAGTTTTTATAACTTATATTTTATTAGTTTCCAATCTATCTCAATAATGTATATATTAGATTGTCTCAATAATTTTAAATTTAATTTTCATTGTAAAAATTATGTGAAAATTGTGGCCAAACATATTGCTGAAACAGCTAAAAAAATATAAACAAAAATATCACAACATATTTTTAAACGTAAAAACTACAAAAATATAAATTCGAAAATTTAAGCATATCATTGTATAAAATTGCAATATAAATTTGATTAAAAAAACAACAGCATTAGACTAATCAATACTAATAAAAGTATAATAATAAAAGTATATCATAATACAATAATAAAAGTATATTACAAGCTATTTATATTACAAAAAATTAAAAAAAAAAAAACGGGAATTATAAAACCGATGCAATAGCTCCTTGGTACACTCTACACAGATATTATAAACCATATTAAACTAAAATTATTATAATAAATTAATAGTAATAATAATGAATTTAAAAATATTAACTAATTATTAGTTACAAGCAATTAAAATAATTAAATAACATTTTTTATTAATGATTACAGTAGAATAACAAAATTAGTACAGTACATTCTTTATGAGAAGAAACTCGAAATAAGATACTTTCAATAAATAAATCGGGGAGCATGACTGGCAAAAGCCTATGGTGTGCGTTCCTAGATTTGAATTTATTCAAATGACGACATAATAGTTTATATTATTAAAAATAAAACAATAGGAAAACGGTAAAGTAAAGAGCAGGTGATAATTTTTATACAAATCAAATATACAGAGAAATATATATAAGTGATGAAACTACATAATTTTGAATGAGTAATGAAATGAAGTGAAAAATGATCTACAGTGAGGCCTGAAGATGTAATTTACGATCCCGAAACGTCAGACTGGCAAAGACTGCATAAATAATGTCGAGAATGAAGACTGGATCAGGGGCGGCTCTATCAGGGCAGGGAGGATTTTTGCCGGCGGGGGCAAGCTTAATTTTGCCGCTCCTTCTTTCACCCTCCTCCCTCTCCTCATCCAATAAAAGTTAACAGTATTGTAGATAGAATATTCGAAATAAATTACATCACCTCCCAGCAGTTTAAAATTTAAATTAATTAATTTAAATTAAATTAAAAACCGTCTACCAATTTAAAACTATTTTAACCTTGATCAGGATTCCATTTATACGAGTCCAGGGACTTTCAGTGACCAATGGACCACCTAAATACGTTTTGAGTTTTCATCAGGTTTAAAAAATAATAAAACGATAGAAGTTTAACAAAGTTATTTTATTTAAATTTAAAAAAAAATGTAATCACAATTGACACTTATATGATTATATTTTACTATTTAGACGATCGATTTCTCATAAGGCCAAATGAATGATAATTTATCAAAGTTACTCACGAGTACTGGTACTTTACGAATATTTTAAATTAGCCGATTTTTTTTTTCACATTGCTTATTTTGGGAGGGCTAATTTCCCCTCTCTTCTCCGTGAATCCGCCTCTGGCCTCGATTGCTTTGATGGCTGTAAACATTATTTAGAAAATCGATTATTGAAAGTAAAGCATTACAATAATTATTTTATTTATTTCTGCTGATAATATGATCTTATAATTCATTATGATAAATCTACTTATAATGCAATTTAATTATTTTTTTCCTTCAATAGAGTTGATAGAGATGTAAAATGAGAAATATTAGGATAATCATTTGTTTGTATTAAAATGTCTTTGTTATGGAAGATGATTGCTATAAACTAAAGCACATTTTAGTTAAATAACAGATTGATAAACAACATAATAACGTGTGTTCTAATTAAGTTGAATAATTAATTTTATAATTCGTTTGTCTGGGAATCAGAGATTGCTTCACTGGTGTTTTAATAGACAATGTAACTGAAATAACAAAAAATAATTTTCGGAAGCACCGCCACCAGAATCAAGTCATTAATATATCGCGTACCTGTTTTAGGACCATGGTCGACTCCAAGCATACGTTTCGGCGGCACCAACGGGACTGGCAGGCTTTCTCCAGACTCCAGAGGAGGGGCCGCCTGGAGTGGGTTTCCACTTCCTTCGTCGCATCGGCAGCCGTGCCATCCACGCGCTAGTGTTTCGTTCTTGACCAGGGCGGAGGCACCTGTCCCTTGTCCAGCGTTACCTCATAGTTTAATCTCATTCCTTGCTGGAACCTCACAAATCATATTGCCTTTAAATTGATAAGCGAATTTCATTTGTCATTAAATCAATCTTATGAAAATCAGACATGTACAAATTCAGCCTGCGTATGTTTGTGATCGAAAAATTAGAGAAGTAGTCGATTTTGATGCAGTTTTCACTATCATTTTGAGAATTTCTTCTAGAATATTTATTTTAAATTAAATTAAATTTTTAAATTTTTCGAAATGTCCACTTAAGGGGATAAATGGGAATAAACTAAAAAATAGGCATAATAGTTGTCATGACAACTTCTCACATGTGGAAGCAAGTTCACTACAAAAACAGTGACTACAAGAGTGAATTTATTTTGTGAAAGCGTCACTTGTTAATATAATTGAACATTAAGGGAAATATTTTTTTGTTAGCAACCGGTTGTTTCGTTGAAAGTCCTTGTAGCCTCTTTTCCCACATGAATTCTAATAATTGAAGCATAGAAATGTAAAAGAGTCTAAGTGCCTTTAAAAAATGTTTTCAGAATTTAAGTTTCAACTTGAAAAATATTAAATAAATATGACTTCATTAAAAAAAAAAAAAAAACACATTTTTTCTGATAACCTATGGTGGTTTGAGTAATAAAATCACATTTTTAATAGTACTAGCATTACAATAAAAAAACAAGTAATCTTCCTTAACTTTCATTCCACATAGCCATTGCAAAGTATGTCACAGGCTATTGAATTGAAAGATGTGTTTCCTCGGTGAATCGATGTTCGCTACAATACCTTTATTTATTTTCCCATTCATTTCATATTCCAATAAGTATGATGAAATGTGTTACATAAAACTAATATGTAAAAAATAAAATAAAAATCAAAGTTAAATTAAATCTTTTCTTTTTTTTAAAAGTTGTTTGTAAAGGTTTTGTACAAACTTTACAGTAGGATGAAGAATGATGATTAAGAATTATAAGAACAATAGGTCTCTATTTTGTTACTCACATTATCTTTTAAAAGTTAAACATAAAAACACCAAAAAGCTGAAGTTTGAGATGGTATTTAACTCTCAATTCTTTTCACGTGCAACGCCGTGCGAGTACAGCTAGTATATTAAATAAAATAAGATATTTCCCTAGTTATCTCCTAATTATTTGGTAGCAGATTATTATTTTATAATACTTTTTACTTTTTAAAGCACTAAGATATTACTATTGCTATGTTTTTCCTATGTTTAATATAATTGATTTGTGAATTTCGAAAAGGACTCATCTCCGAAAATTTAAATTTTTCAGGATACACAAAAAACTTAATTTCTGTTTAATCATTGGATTAATTTGAGCATTTTTTTTTGTCTTCTAAAATTAGTGACAGCTGTTTAAGCTGTGACAAAGCAAAATATTATTACTCAGCGAAAATGGAGAAAATGATTATTACAGTTTCCCTTGTACCCAGTACCTTTACTGTCGCAACTTTTCACAGTACTTAATATTGTCGCAAATTTTCGGTTTTCAGATTTCAGAAATATCCATTTTGACCATCCATGAATCCATTTTGACTAGTTTCGTCGTGACGTCCGTACATACGTTCGTACTTGCTTATTTCGCATAAATCAAATTTCTGATGTGGGCAACACATAACTTCCTTGTACGCCTATTAAATTATAAATCCGTGGCTCAAAAAGTGATACTGAATTTGGTTACTAGTTTCCGAAGATTGCAGTAAAACCGACACTCGGCGTCCCGTCATCCATCTATTACACACACACACACACGCACAAGCACACACACGCACACGCACACGCACGCGCACGCGCGCACGCACACGCACGCGCGCACGCACGCACGCACACACACACACACACACACACCGCGATAAAGCGGCTAGAGCTGGTCGCAGAAGAGAGGCAACGCTCATATAAGAGAGTTGAACGCATCTCCAGTACCGAGGAAAGGAAGCAGACGGCCGAGAGATGGCAACGTAGCTGGGATACGGCATTGAAAGGGAGGTGGGGACCCATAGGCTGATACATCAAATCCAACCTTGGCTGGATAGAAAACATGGGGAAGTAGATTACTACCTAACACAGATGCTCACAGGACATGGCTGCTTCAGAGCCTACCAAGTGCGGTTCAAGCTGGACAATACCGCTGTATGTCCAAGGTGCCCAACAATAGATAAGACTGTAGAGCATGTATTCTTTAGCTGTCCCCGCTTTCAAGAAGAGAAGGGAGAATTTCTAGGAATCTGTGGCTCAGGACCCACAGTAAACAGCATCGTCAGCCTGATGCTGCTTTCACAGGAGTGTTGGATGGCAGGCCAGCGCCTAGCGGCAGAGGTCATCAAGAAGCTGAGGAAGGAGGAGAAGGAGAGGCACGCCTAAATAGTGGCAGCCTTAAACAATGAGGCGGCACACAGCCAATAATCACCCTCCATGAAGTAATGCCTAACGGTGGTCCCGTGGAGAGTGGGAAAGAGGTGTAGGGAGGTGGTTTTAGTGGGTAGAAATCCCACACGCGGATAGGTACGGGCCTATCCGTGTCTTTTGAAGATTTCCACAAACCATCGTAAAGAAAAAAAAAAAAAAAAAACCCACACACACACTCTTGTCATTGGAGGTCTCATTCCGTTATTATATGTCATTTTCCTTCAGTAGGTAACTAGTTTCCAAGATATTTTTTCATGTTCCATGACAACAATAAAATTGTCAATATCACTGGATAAAGCATTAGAAATGGACAGTTTCGACATTTTAAGTGGAAAAACCACTTAACTAATATCTTATTCTCATGATGAAGACTTGTTGATCTCACAAATGGGGAGTAAAACTAGTATTTTAGACTCAATTTCACTCAACACTTCAAACAAGTAATAAAAATGTTCAATTGGATTGGAAACCAAATTGCGTTTGTAACCTTTATTACCGAAACATATGATTTCTCTTTTAATTTAAAAATAATTTTTGATGTAAGCTTCAAGTAAAGTACCCTTTTCCGCTCACGAATCTTAACCAAAATCTAGTAAATACATCTAAATCGATATAAAATTCCTATTTACCAAATTTGAGATGTTTTACATTATATTTTAATATATTTTTTGACGAAAGTCTAATATGACCTTCAAGTAAAGAGTACCACTTCCGGTTTTCCAATTTAGACAAAAATCTAGTATGTTATTGAAATCAATATATAAATTATAAATGCTAAATTTGAGAAGTTTTGCATTATATTTTAATATAATTTTTGATGGAAATCAATTATGACCTTCAAGCAAAGTACCACTTCCGGTGATTAAGCAGTGACCAAAACGGTTCACAACTAGATTTTACAACAATCCTAAATACAAACTTTCTACGGCTAACAGTTTGAGTTATGCGAAATACGAACGTACGTACGTACAGACGCCACGACGAAACTAGTCAAAATGGATTCAGGGATGGTCAAAATGGATATTTCCGTCGATATTTGAAAACCGAAAATTTTCGCAATTACAATACTTCCTTTACATCGTACAATGAAGTAATAACGGTTAGCCGTAGAAAGTTGAAATTTTATAGTTGGGGTTATTGTAAAATTCTGTTGTGAACCTCCCTTTTTGATCAACAGAAAGTAACAGAAGTGGTACTTTACTTGAAGGTCATAATTTATTTTTATCAAAAATTATATTAAAATATAATATAAAATATCTCACATTTGATTTATAAGACTTTTATATCAATATAAATAATATACTAAATTTTGGTTGAAATTTGTGAGCCGGAGAGGGTACTTTATTTGTAGATCATAGTAAATTTACATCAAAAATTATATTAAAAATAATTTAGAACATTTGGTTCGGTGATAAAAGTAACAAACGCGATTTTTTTTTCACTCTAATTTAACAATTTTTTTACTTGTTTTAAGTGTTAAAATTGATCATAAACTTCTAAACTGAAATATCTCTAACGAAATTGGAAAATCAAACAGTTTTAAGGTGCAGGAAGCAGAACCTATGACATAAAGATTAAGCCATAAAGGCTGCACTCGCCTCAGCCAATAGAAACGTAGATCGGTATGACTATACTGTCTCTATCAAGCTATAACGTTTTTAGAACGTTTCAAAGGGACGAATATGAAAATCCCACTTTTGCATATTCGATAGTAGGTCATGACAAGGACCTTAGTTCTCAACCTGGTAAAATATTTCTTCTTTTTCCTTCATTAGTTATCAAATTCTTTCATAATTTATAGTTATCTATAATTATCCATATTTTATTACTATTGTAGATGTGAGGCGATTAATTATTTCAAATAAACGAAACTAAAGGTACTTCAGGTGAAGCCCATTTTGAAAATTTGGCATTTAAGCAATGTCAGAAAATTTCAATGAGGATAAGACCTAGCTGACATAACCTTGGTATAACAAGCCAATTTCAATAAAATTGTAAAAAAGTGTAATATCGATGATGTCAAGTGGCACTTCCGGTTATTCGATTAACTGTAACATCAAAGGTATATTCCTACCTTAAATACGTAATTTCAATTTGATTAAATGTGAATAAAGAGAGTTACATAATGAAATACTTGCTCAGTATTTGGTGCAAGTGCTTCAAAGATTTGATTCGAAGTATCTGCTCATCTTTCTAAGTGAATAAAACTTGAGAACGCTCCACTGAACAGGTACTCAATAAAATGCTGAGTCTACTAAAGAATAGATCGGAATTTTACGGAGTACTCGCCAACATAGTCGAGCGTTCTCACGCCTGCTATTTTTTTTTTTTTTTTTTTTTTTTTTTTTTTTTTTTTTTGAGGAATGAGCACGTGCTCAGTTCTATTCACTCCACCTGTTGACACGCCTCATTCACGGAATGGATTTTTAATGGCTAAAAGGTTGTTTCCAAAGACTAAATTATTCGCTAGTGCTGTTCAAGATTGAGCCATCGTCAGGTGTTTATACAAGAGGTATGTTAAAGAGACAGAATTCTCTGATAAACGTCGAACACTGCTCGAGTCAATCCAGTCTACCACAGCTGTACGTAATATTTGGGACGGAAGACCTCCAGAGACTCTATAGCAAAATGGACCATTTTGACATTACAGCGTAATGACGATAACTATAATATCCTCCAGCAATGGTCTAATCTCAATTAGGAGGCCCAACCTTTTTAGGCTTTCCTCTTGATGTGAGAACTAACTCGTAATTTTTGTTTTAATTCGCTAGTCTGTAGTTGTCTCGACAAAACATAATAATAATAAACATAATAGTAAGGATAACCTCGCACATTTATCACACAACAGTGGTCTGCACTTGCTCCCAATTATAAAGTTTTTTTGGGTAACTGTGGACAAGCGCTTGAAAAATAGAAAATTGTCAAGGATAAATTTAAATCATAAAGTATTTTTAAGTTTCTATCTATATATTCCGCGAACGCAAAAAAAAAAAAACAAAAAAAAAAAAACAGCCTATTAGCAGGCAAATACAAATCTCTAATTATACTGTAAAAGTTGAAGGACACAACTTTAATAAGTCGGAACTTATATTTTTACAACTCGTTGTAAACCTATACTTCACCTTAGCGAACATCCGTGGCTGATTTCTGATAGATCAGTGTTTAGGCTTCATGCTCCGTGAAGGACAGCTCTTAACAGTTGAGGGTTTGGATTTAACGAGACAGTTACCCACTTACCCCGAAAACGCACTTACCCCACATCACCCTATATGAATTATAAAATAGTACATTACTAATTATTGAATATATTTCCGTTAAAACGCCAATAAGTTCTGGAGTTAGTGAGAATGTTTTGTAATTTTAATATATTCAAACCAATGCCGAGCCAATTTAAATAAATGTTTAAATGTATGAAACTAAATAATGACTACAAAACATTTATTCTAGGAATATTTCCTGTCTAATGTCTTATGTATATTAAGTGGATGCAAATAGTTTGTTTTCTATGTTTTGTTTAATCTAGAAGAATGAACAATTAAGAGATTCTGTTTAGATTACGGTTACATTTCTTGACCCCCGCAAGGTGAGTAGTAGTTAATATTTCTGTTGAGCTCCGCCGCTTACGTGATCACACACCTATCAATGAATCAATGAATCGATTTAAACAGCTTAACAATCAATGGACTGGAATATTGCCCATCGATCAACTTCTCTGAGAATACAAATACAAGAATGCGATAACATTGCATAAGCGAGAGCAGATCAGAAGATCCATAGTTGTGCTGTCAATGATTCCTCAACTTCTATCATTCTGAATGAGAGAAGCATCCGAATGAGCGAAAGGAGAGATAGACCTCTTTAGATCCCGGGACTATTTTCATTTCAGAAATCTCAAAGGATAATCACACATTGTTAACACGGCTCTTTGGGATTCGAGTAATTTTGGGTTTTTTTGTGGATGATATCTGATCCAATTTTTAGAATATTTTATTTTTTAGTTATACGGTTTTGCAACTACTTCACCATTCCGGTCCTTAATACACCTTTCCTCCAATATTTCCTGTCCATACAATCTTCCTCCGTTAGACCTCTAGCTGCTATTTGTTCTCTGAGTTCCTGTATCCACTGCTTCCGAGGTCTTCCACGTCTTCTTTTATTCTCAGGAAAATTTGTAAGTATCCGAAGGGCCATCTATTCTCAAGACGTGCCTATACCACAGCAATCTGATTTCAGTGATGTCATCGAGAATGTTGAGTTCAGTCCCTACTTTGTTTCTCAATACCTCATTTGGTATCTTCTGCAACCTGGATATGGCACAACTTCTTCTCCAAAAATCCATTTTTAGTGCCAGTGATTTATTTGCATTTTGTTTTGTCAGTGTATATGATTCTGACCCGTGCAACGTTGAGTCAATAAGGAAGGAGTGGTATTTCTTTCTTTTAGTTTCGAGAGAAGAGCTATTGTGGAAAGGAATGGCTATTAACTCCACTAAAAGTAAAGTCCTGGCAATCTCTAGAAAAGAGGAAGATGTACACCTGTTCTGTAACGGCGAAGAACTTGAGACTGTTGATGATTTCCCATATCTCGGAACGGTGGTTAGCAACACTACCACCATTGACAAAGAAGTATCCAGCAGAATTGCAAAATCAAATAAAATATACTATCAGATCTGCAACATTATTGTAGGTAAGAGAGAGGTCACCAACCAGGTCAAGATCCACATCTTTAAAGCTGTCTTTCTGCCGACACTTCTGTATGGTTCTGAGAGTTGGGTAACATTGGACAGGCACATTAGCCGTATGACTGCTATGGAAATGAAGTACCTGCAGGCAGAACACGAAGAGACCGGGTCAGAAATGAGATAATAAGTGTAAGCAATGAGTCGGGTCGACGAGTGTAAGCTTTAAAAATAACTTTATTAAGCAGAATACAAGTTACATGATATATATATATATATATATATATATATATATATATATATATATATATATATATATATATATATATAATGAGGCTACTGAGTGACAGATAGACTTTAAAGATATTATAATTAGACTTAAAGCTAAACATAATGAGAGTGTCTCACATTATCTTATTCTACCTTACATTCTAGTACTACATTCTAATACTTATTCTAAGACTACATTCTAGACACTGGTTACTACATTGTGATACTAGATACTACATTGTGATACTGCTATCGCTATATCTGTCTTTTTCAGATAGGCTTTTATACATACAATAGGAGAAGGGATGATTAAGGAAATAGAACTTGTTTTAATGCTGACAACCAGGAAGAACAACAGTGACTTCCTGGGTTGTAAACATTATTTAACAACAAATATTTCCTGGGTCAATGGCATTTGTTAACTAGACGATAAGGGAGCAGCTGGCCATATCTTCATTGAAAACCACCTTCGAGAAATGCCAATTAAAGTGGTTTGTGTGCAGGATGAGCGAGAACCGAGACCCAAGGAAGATAATGGAAGCTCGATCAATTGGCAAAAGACCCAGAGGCAGGACAAGGATAAAGTATGATGAATATGTCACCAGATTGGGCGGAGAAAGCGGAAGGACTTTGAGAGGAATGAAGCAGCTGGCTCGGGCTCCGGTGGATAGAGGTGCCTCTACGCTGAAAGACATCAAAGAGGAAGCAAGAGAAGAAGAAGAAGAAGTTTCGAGGGAGACCTTTTTATTCCATAATACACTATTTCTTTTTACTATTAATAATTTTATTTTCTATATCTCTGTGTACTGTACCAAACCTGTCAATCCTCACTCCAAGATTCTTTCTTTTCCAAGATTCGTTCGACTCCAAGAGTTTTCGTTTATTATGTTTTGAAGCAATCGAAATCGTAGATCGGGTTCCTTGTTTAGAAGAATCAGTGTTTTGCAGTAAAAAAAAAAAACTTATATAATATTATTATGTAGAATTACGTAACATAAGAGTGTAAAAAACTCATCTATTTTACAGTAATTATCTATGGATACACGATGGTAGGAGGACTTTGGAAGGAGAGTAAAAGTGATTTTTCTTTTTATGATGTTATTGTTAATTCTCAAATCAAATCCTTCATATTAACACAAAATTCTATTTAGCCATAGTGATAAGGTCCGGTATATTCCAAGGGTTCGCCCAAAATCAAATCTTACAGGCGTGAATCGAACCTCACCCAACTTTGTTGGATGGTTACTGCAAACATTCGTTACTAATACGAGCAATTTCTGCCTATCTGCAAAATGCATCTCGAAATCCTGTGGAAGGAAATTGCTTTTAATTCTAGAATAAGGGTTTTTAGACCTCAGAATTCGATTGGCTTAATCCATTACCACTAAAAAAACTTTAATTTAGTAAAAAAAAAAAAAAAGGATGCTGGGGGAGAACGTGAACGAAAAATGACGAAACGTTTGCATTAAACCAAACTAACGGACCGGATTAATTTATTCTCTTTAAATCTTATTTTTTTTTAAATATAATAATTTAATTTCAATTTTACTGTCCCTTCATTTATAATTACTAAAATATGAATTTAAATATTAACAATAAAATAAATAAAATGAACCTGGACGATTAAGAAACTGTTTTGTTTTCTATTTTCAACTTCTTATTCAATATGATTTTAAATATCATATTGCACCCGTCATAGAATAAAGGTACAACTTAAAAAATTCAAACTTTGAATTAACAATAGTTTTCAGTTGAGAAAGTAGCCCATTTTGTATATGGAATATACGGAGGACTCTATTTGGCTCCCCCTCCACCCAAGTCTTACAAATGTTCAGTGTGTTTTAATGATGAGGTATTCAAAAATATTTAATAGGAAGCTATAAATAAGTAGAACAAAAACTATAAATGTGATTTACTAATCAATTCAATTTTTGAATTGTAACTTTATTTTTTGATGGGTGCGATATGTTATTAATTAATTGTAATATTTTTACATAATTATTGTGCAGATATTGGGTGAAAACTGAGCACGTACTCAATCCTCAAAAAACTGAGCAGGTACTTCTGGTTCGATGTCAATAAATAAATGTTACACAATGAAATACTTAAATATTCTATTATTATATATTTAAAACCGATTTTCGTTGAAAACAAATTTTCTTTATTATTATCTTAGAATTCTTTTAATGATATGAATTTATTATTGATTCGGAGTACCTGCTCACATTTTTAAGTGAATAAAACGTTAGAAAGCTCCACTATGTGAGCAGGTACTCAGTCTACGAAATAGTAGATTGACATTTTACTTAGAAGGGGAGGGCACAGTCAACGAGTCAGCGATTTCAACCAAATTTTTTTAGAGCTGAGAAAAAAAAATAATAAAACACGCAGCAACTGCTTTATTTTTTATCTCGATTTTGGAAAATTATATCGACATGTTTTTCCACCAAAACATTTGTTTTTCACTGCATAATAAAGGAAAGATACTAACTTTAAAAAATGATTACTTTTTGGTCAAATAAATTGAAAAAAAAAAATGTTTAGATTATTGTATAAACTAGCCTTATAGATTTTTTCACACCAAAAAGTATGGAAGATTTTGATTCAGTGCACCAAAATACCGTTATGATGAAAATATCATCGAAAACAACTTTTTTTTTTTATTTTAAGTTTCGAGGAGTTCAATATTTGTAAGCCACCAAATAACGTTCCGATTAGAAGCTCTGGAGCTAGTCTTCAGTTTATCCGATTTAAATTTTCTTGGACTTCTTGGAAAGAGGAAAGCTTCTTCTTATTAAAAACAGCTATTGCATTATCTAAAAAGTTTGTGTAAAAAAATGTGATTACAAATAAAAACAAAATTAAGGTTTTTTTTTGCGGATAGCGTTGGTTCTAAAACAGGTAGGCCCTATAACCTAATCATTTTTTTCAATTTATTTGACCAAAAAGCAATCATTTTTTAAGTTAGTATTTTCCCTTTAATATGCAGCGGAAAAACCACGTCGATATAATTTTCCAAACTCGATATGAAAAATAAGATAGTTTCAGTGTGTTTTATTTTTTTTTTCTATGCTCCTAGGGCCCATTGGAACGAACGCTGTTACACATGTCCAATATATTTGGATGTAAAATCACCACAAAAAATTTGGTTGAAATCGATCACCAATTAACTGTGCCCTCCCCTTGTTAGTACCTGCTCACATAGCATGCATTCTCACGTTTGCAAGAATACAATCTCTGTCAAATATTGAAAAAAAAGATTATCTCAAATCAGGTAGACATTAATATCACTAATAAAATTGTAACTTATATTTTACATTCCTATTTAAATCACTAAATCTCAGATAGATACCTACACTTTTATTCTAAAAAATTTTGTATTCGTTTAATTTGATGTAATATATTTTAATTTCGTTAGTTCTATATTTTGTTTATTTGTTATCTTGTTTATGCGTACGGATGTGCAATTAAAATCATTATCCATTTCCCATTGTAAATTAATAACAATAATTTAAAATAAGAAAAAGGTTGAAAAAACAAAACAAAAAGAAAAGAAAAGATTTTTGGATCCATATTTCATCTTGTCAACCTGTATTTATTTTTATATTTAATAATTTATTAATATTTAATATTCTAATATATAATTTAAATTTAATATATAAATTATTTATTATAAATTTATAAACATAGGACGAAATATTTCTAATGACTCTTCAGTCTGTATCTGTAGTGCGTTTTAACAATAAGTACCACATTCGAAAACTCAACAAAACATCTAAAATCTGGTATATAAGATTTGTATGTCAATATACCTGATTTTGGTTAAAATTGGCTTGCCGGAAGAGGTACTTTGCCTTAAACTGTTATATTTATTTTTTTTACTTCTTTCGCCTTTTTTTTAACCACGAATTATGGTTCAATAGGCGTACAAGGAAGTCATGTGGTGTCACATCAGATATTTATATGTTAGGGAATGACCTTGTATCCTAACAGTAAGGAGGTGTAAGACATTTTCCAATCAACTATCCTATAGTTTGGCATATTTCTTGGATTACTTGCGATAAAATCGGATTTTAATGGGAGTGGAAATTGAGAATACCTTTCGTTATATTATTAGAGGCTATTTCGGTTTTATTTGTCTTAACTGAAACAATTTTGTAATTAGCTACTTACACCGGGATTCCAGAACGAACTCTTTTCTCTATAATCTGCAGCCGATGATTCGATGCATCGTTCTATCCTCTTTGGATAAAAAAGCGAAACGGTATGGATATAGATCTGTCATATTTCTTGTTGTTCTGACACATCAGGTATTGTCGTCCATGGCCTCGATATGGTAATAGGTCCAACCTTGGGCAGGACAGTTGAAGTTAAATACTTGCAGTTACCTCTCATTAATATATCGGTCTTGAGACAATAATAGATGCAATTATCCGAAGGCTGGACTACATTATTAGGTTGTGTGAGGTATTCGACCAATATAGTGAGTCAGGCGCATGCTGTTAATTCCTATTTTATTCTGATTTTATGGAGCGCTTTCCTTCAAATAGTAGTTTTTTTCTGATATAATTGCGATCAGATTATTAGTGAAAAATTCCAAAGCCCCAAATAGGAATTAATAAATTACCGGTCAGCGTCCAGCATCATCTACATTATACGGCTACATTACATTAATTAATTCAAGCCACAAGAAATAATTTGTCAGTTCTACGTTCCTAGTAGCAGGTAGTATAAATACCTAATCCAAACTAAAAAAAATAGAGACAACCAATGGCGTAACTAACTAGATTTTATTCATATATTGTAACGTCCTAAAAATAATACTAGCTGTGGAGAGGTTAGAGGTCCTTTAAAGGTCCTTATTTCAAAAAAAGTCGGATCCTTATTTCAAAGTGAACTTTAGTTCTTTAGTTCATTCGGTCCGTTACTTCATCCAGTCTCCTAATTTAATAGTCCTTTTTGTTCACTAGGTCTTTGATCATATTGATTTCATTATTATTTCTGGTTATTCAAGTGTGTTATTTTTAAATATTAAATACAAATATATGTCAAATTTTAGATTCCTTGCAAAGAATATACAAGTTTTTTTGTGCAATACAACGGTTAATATATTTGAAAGTGTAAACATTTTGAGCTAATATTCACATGCAGGTCATTATTTTTAATAAATGTTTATTTGCACCTACTTCAATGTTTTATTTTTTTCTAGACCATATTTACACTGTATTAATTTTCACCCATCTTGAGAATTAATTTTATTGAACTTCAAATAAGAATGTGTTTTTCATTTTTATGATTCAGCAGTTTAAGGATTTTTATAGGTGCTCTTATTTATTAGGATCTTGAAATTAAAAACGAACTATATGTTCATCTGAACGATGTTGTTCAGTAAGAAGAACTATACATCCCAAAAGGAACAGTTCCTTAAAAAGAACGACTTTGTCCATCTCTGAAATATCGGAGTTATTGAAAATAGAACAAAATATACATATCGATGTCGTTTTTTGAAAAAGGTTTAAGCGCCATTTGGCAAACTTTTCAGAAAACACATGAAACTATTTTTTTGCTGAAATTTGATTCCTAATAGAGCTCTTTACTATTGCAAGTTCCAGAAATAAAATATTTAAAAAATAATTTTTTTTTTCCAAAAAATAAGAAATCTCTATTTTGTGAGTTTATTTTGATAAATATCACGCAAACTGTTCTTCCTACGAAGATAATCATTATAAACTACTTTATGGGGCATTTAACTTGCTCTTATTTGAGTGGTAATAGACATCTCCACATCTGATAGTTCAATATGTTTTTTGAAATATTGTACCTTGGGAACTAGTAAACGTAAAGAGTTCTATTAGGGCTCAAATTTTAGTAAAAAAATCGTTTCATATGTTTCCTATAAATTTGCCGAATGGTCCTTTTTGGAATAATGTCTAACGAAGTGGGACTCATGAAAAACAAGATATTTAAAAAAAAAAAAAATGGATTTTTGTCACTTTTTTGACCTTTGACCTTTAATAACTTGAGACGCCGGCACGAGATTTAATGTGTCTTTTTTAGCCAACATTTAGAAAGTCATAATAAAGGTCCGTGCCAATTTTCAGCTCAGAATCTTCCATTCCGAGGTTTACCCTCTTTTTCACCTTATTTGACTGGGCTAGTGAGCGCCATTTAGCAAACTATTTTCTCCAAATAACAATAAATATTTTTTTAATTTTATTCTTCATCGTGTACAGTAGCAGTTTATTAAGGAGACAAAACTTTTTAATAATTACAATATATTTTTAAGGCTTGTAGCACTGATCCAAGGCCAGAGTGACGACTGAGAGTCGTCAGTATTTGGTGCTGACGTAATCAATAGTCGATTTTTAGACCATTTCCAATTTTTTATTTCGATGTATTGTGAGCGGGAATCGATAGAGGTGGTGTTAACGACCCATAATAAATTGAAACCTAAATTTCGATTTTTTTTGCGCTTAAGCCTTTTTCAAATAACGATGTCGATATGTCTTTATTTCATAAGAAGTGCAGTTTCTACATTGCCATACTTGTTTTTATTTTAGATTGAACGATTACCTTTTGTTTAATTATTTCTTAAAACTGTTACAAAACGAAATCTGTTGAATGTATAATGCACTTATTGAATCCTAATCAAGGACACTAATTTTAGATCACTTTATTATTCAAATGATGCTATTTAGCCATTAACGGTATCTGAAAATGAGATAGTCATTAGAGAGAAAGATCTACAATTTAAAAGGGGAGGAAGATTGCAATATCTCCTCCATTCCAAACTTGGCCGTTTATTTTTAATTATTGCAAAACAGATATATTATTCTCTTAAAAATTAATAAATCGTTTATTAAAAACTCGTGACTAAAGACAGAAACCATTTGCTCTTTTGTACCAGCATAGAATTCGGTGTTACTACATTTCTGCGTGTGTCACCGTTCGTCATCCATTATTTCAAAACTTTTAGAACAATGGAGAACGAAATTTCTATATCGTCATCTTTGGAGACATTCAGTTTATGAATCTCCATCAAATCATTTTTCAACTTGATCTGAAAAATATTTCTTCAATAGAATAAAGGCAGAAAACGAGTTGATATTTATGGATTGGATAAAAGATGGAGGACATTTAATATGAAATGGCTGAGGTTGACTATTTGGTCTCTGGTGTACTCCTGATCATACATCACAAAAATAAATTACATTTTTCAAATCCAAAACTGTACAAATCATGGATGGTCTCCAATTATTTAACGGATATTTTACAGATTTAATACTACTGAAAATACCCAACGATGAAGAAGAAGATACAATAAATTTGCATTTCTATTACCAGGTTGCTCATGATTCCATTTACTTTAATTTAAACCGTTTTTGATTCCTGCCAATGCGATTTTCCTACCTGGACTTAAATGCATTGCTGAAAATGTATTTCTTTTTATTATTTTCCAGTGAACCATTTCTCCATTCTCTGTTAGGAATCCCCTTTTTAAGTGACTTATCCAACAGAAATTGCTTCCTTGCCAGCCGCTTTTACTCATAGGGTTTTACAAAACCTGTTTAAAATGCAAGCAGTTGGCTGTTCCAAGACGTCCATCAACTCTGTTTCGAGACAATGGACTAATATTTTCCGATTCTGTTATATAAGCTCGTCTGTTGTAGCCAGAATGCTGTATTCATTGTCCCTCCCTTCCTTTTATTTTTGTTAGGATTTCGGCGTAAGTATCGTTTCTTCCTGATTTAAACAATTTATTTCTTAAACATAAATAGCTTCGAGATCGTAAGATCTATGATATATATATCGTAAATATATTCCCCGAAAATAGCTACCATTCTTTTTTCCGGATTATTTGCCATTCGCTGAATAGTTTAAGAGCGGCCCACCTCCACTGTAAGTGCTACGTGTCGACTTGAAAATAAATCATGCGAGAAATCTGGAGAGTAACCTGTTTCTGGCCATATCTCAGAGACGCAATATCCACAAGCGAGTGCAGCTCTCTGGAAGTTCTCGAGAGAGAAAAACTCTAAAGTATACACATATTTTAAATAGATCTTAAGTCTTAAAACGTTCCATTCCGACAAACATCCTCCATTACCTTTAATACTAAAAATAAATTATTATCCAGTCATCAATGGCAAAGAACGCAATTTTATAATGCAGGAATTTTCTGCTTATGTAATAGAATTTAGAAGGCCACTAAGATTGTATTAATCGACAAACCCATTTTGAGGTCCAAATCGATTTAATTTGGTTTGATCCCATCCGAAGAAATTGGAAAGTAATTTATTTATTGATATTTTATTGGCATATTTCGAGCTGGTTATTGATTACTACAAATACAATAATGGTAAAAAAAATAAAAAAAAATCAGCATATAAATGAAGTTTCAATCCACAGCTATTGTACACTCCTCATCAGCAGTTTAATAAAATCTAAAATTTAGAAAAGCAACTAAAATAATAAATTATACGGAGGAAAAAGAAAAGAAAAAGTTCTAAAAAAAGAAATAACAAAAAATACATGTATATGTATGTATGTATGTATGTATATGTATATATATATACATATATATATATATATATATATATATATATATATATATATATATATATATATATATATATATATATATATATTCCGCAGTTGAGAAAATATACAGGTCTCCTGGAACGAAAGAAAAGATAGTGGTGGGAGGATTTTAAATTTCAAATCCTGCCATGATTTAGACATAAAAAAAAATTGTCTAACCTATAATCTGAATAAAGTATAAAATCTTTAATGTAATAACTAAAGGTCGACGATAAAATTTGTTATATATATATATTATATATATATAACAATATATATATATATATATATATATATATATATATATATATATATATATATATCTCCTGTTTCCTCCTCGTGCGCCTGCTGACCTCGAACCGCCATAGTCCGTGGGTCGGCCCGAGTGAGTCGGTGGTTAAGGCACTGCCGAATTGGCCCCAAAGAGACTGGTTAAGGGGCTAAGAGTAGCCTACCGCTGCATCATGAAAACCTAGGTTCATAGTAATGTGATGTTGGGTAATACTCTGCAGGCTATCTATGCATGTCTATAAAAAGACTCCATCGCGCGGCCAAAGTTCTTCATGGTAAAAAAAATCTCCCCCCCCAAAAAAATATGTGTGTATATATATTGTTGGTAATTTACAGATTATATTATTGCTCAATCATTATTAAAAGTTATAAATTTATTTCTATTTAGGCATTGATTTAAATTCTTTTGGTTTTTTTGCCTTCTAGTGTTTTTTTTTAAAGTATATTATTTTTTTACTTCTTTCTCGAAGTGTCTTTTATTCTGCGATATTAAATTTTCTTGGCTAAATAAGTTATATTTGCTCTTCTTATTAATTTTAATAATCCTCGTAGTTGTGCGAATTTTTTTTAACTTCGCCTTCTCCATTGAAAAAGTGAAGTATTTTTTTTTTTATCGCGCAAATTTTGAAAATGACTGATTCCACTAAAGTAGTTTGAACTAAGAGATAATATTTGAATTATGAAAGATTTTAAACACTAACAGGGCAGTCAAATTGATAATTTGAATTACATCGTGTTCGGAGAATATTTAAAACACACACAGTTAGAAAAAAAAGTCCACAGTTAGGTCCACAGGATTAATTCTTATTCTGTGCAGTTGGGTGGGCTATTACTGATGCAGGACCAGGCTGTGCTCAACGGAAGACAGGCAGTGTCCAAATTACCTCGACCTTATGTAACTAACGCTAAACGTCTCGTAAGGAACTCCTTCAGTTCGGATTGTTTGGGAACTGCTAAAGGGGAAAGTTTTAATTTTACAGCTACATTTCTATCTTCCAGTTCCTTATTTCATTGCTGGAACTTCACCTCTTCCTGAATTTTCATTTATTAGAATAACCAACATTGTTGTTTTTACAACCAAGGCACTTCACGTCGGCGCTCATTTCTTCGACGCATCTCGGTACCAGCTCTATTTCGCTCTGAATGAAAAATCAACAACCTGGAAATGCTTCATTCTCAGGATGTTCTATGCCCAGTTATCTTTATCGTGGCTGATATGGACTTAGGGCTGATAAGTAAAATAGATTCAAACAGAAAGTAGAAATGAAGAACAAATGATCTTTAGCAGAAAGTTATCAAAGTCTTTTAGGACGTCAGAAAATTTGTACATCATTATTTTATAATCTATTTGTACCTTCTTGTTTTATTATTCATAGCGGAAGACACCAACAAGCACATTTTTGAAGAATTTTGTTAAGAGCACACGTGTTTTTATTTTATTAATCTGTATTATATCGTTTTAAAATAGGCATTCATTCCAAGATAGAACAACTGTGTCGAGAAAACTGTGGTAAATTTAAAACACGACAAGCTTGTCACTTTGACCGTTAGAAAGGTGACTTGTGCCCTTTCAGCGACAAATTCACCAACATCTTCATAAATTGTAATATCATTTATGAAGGTAAGCCAAAATCTTATTTAATAGCATCATGAAGTGCTTCTGCCTTCCCCTAAAAATAGTTCCGAAATCGGGTAAATACTTTACAGTACTTGTAAGCCAACGACGTTGACTGATTCAATTTTGCCGAGAGATTAGAACAAGTTTTCTTTATATGCCATAAGCTTATCGATGGTCCCGATAACATTCTCGAAATTGATTAAGCGAAATTTCACAGGCATTAAAGCAATCACGAGTAAACAATCATAGGGTTTTTATTGGTATAGAACTTGTATCTTTTTTTCCAGTCCAAGATTGTTCGGCTACCATCCTGATCGATGTAATTTCAGACCGCATTGCTGCAGAGTTCACAACTATTTTGGATTTATGGAAACGTTTACGATCCGTTAATCCTAGGTAGCCTTCGGGAATTGGAAAAAATTACCATAAGATGTGGATCTTATGATTAAGATCTGGATTAAGTGGTACCGGATTAGTATCCTCATCTCAACCAGTTCGTTGAGTGCTGTGTTTACATGATGCGGATCATTAGTTAGAACAAAAGTTTAAGTCAGTATCTATTTACTACATTAGTTTCTCTACATCCTTCATGGTATTGTCTATCGTCTTTGATGGACTAAAATTTTGGATGTCTCTTACATTCATTGAGCATGATTGTTTAATCGTCTGGAGCATGCAGTATGGAGTATGCAGAAGACCCATAGTGAGTCGAAAAGAGGTTGCAATGGCTCCAGTTTTAATATTAACTTGCATATGCACCTTTTGTTAATAAATGGATTCATACAGATAAGAACTTCATCTTGAGTACTTATCTTATTTATGCTCAAAGTCAACAAAGAATACAAAGTCTATTTCAACCTTCGAATCAAATATATCAGGAAATACTATACTATACTATTGTAAAACTAAATACATGGAATAAAATCATTCCATTTGGTAATTGCTTTAAAAAAAAAAAAGAGATTAATTTTATTTGGAATTGGGTAGTCATGACGTCAAATAACATTTCTGTGGCTACAAAGTAGATATTTGATTCGTTACTCTTTGGATGTGTTGTCCATAACTCACCGTCTAGGGAGGCTTGTT
Source organism: Rhaphigaster nebulosa (assembly GCA_948150685.1). Lineage (NCBI taxonomy): Eukaryota > Metazoa > Arthropoda > Insecta > Hemiptera > Pentatomidae > Rhaphigaster > Rhaphigaster nebulosa. The sequence goes on from OX411306.1 coordinate 16,533,706, forward strand.
TATATTTCATGCATAGACTTTCTCTTTTATGTCGTACCGGCTTTGATTACAATTGCTTTAAGTAGTTTAGGATATTTGAATGTTTTTACTGTTTTTATGAGGTGATCAGTTTGAATTCATACTATATATGTCATTGGCTTTGAACCATAATTTATTGCTTACTTTTTATTACAGATGAGGTTCAGTCCATCTAAAACCATATTTTCAATTTTATTGTTATTCACACTGTTTGTTACATGGCTTATATCTAGAAAATTGACTCAGAAGACTTTCACCCAAACTTGCAATCATTCTGAAAAATTTCATCAAAGTCTGCATAGTTTGGCTGATAGGTAAGTTTCTATATTTAGGTGTTTAATTCTTTCATGATTTTCTTTGCTTTGAAAAAAATGATTAAATTGTATACTTTGATTTTCAGAGTGCATAATGTGCTTACTACTATTGGACTAACTCATTTCTTGTGTTATGGTTCTCTGTGGGGTCAACTGAGATCTTCAAAATCTCTCCCTTGGGAATCAGACATAGAATATTGTCTATTAAATGAAGAAATCATCACTCGAGATGAAGTATATCTTGCAAGAATATTCCGTAGTAAAAAAATGAATTTAGAATATGATATAACTGAAGGTGTCTATACAATAACTGATACAGACTTTGTTGGTGGAAAAGTTCAACTTATTGTTTTTGAAAAAGATCCTCAAGTGAGTATTTAATGTATCAATATTTTTTTTTTAATTCAATGCTTTATAATGTATTGAAACAGTGAAAATCAATTAAAGAATAAGAATGTTGGTTCCCATTATGTTTATGTTGCCTTAGGTAATTTTTTCTTAGCTCTGATGATTATTCATTTTTTTTAAAACTATTTATTTAGATTTTTTACAATTCCTATAAATTGAGGTAACAATTTTTTATGAAATACCTAAGTATCATTCCTGAAAAAAAATATGCATTTACATTTTAATATTTCTTTGCATACAGATTTTTTCTGCAAATTTTTAATAATCATATTTTTGTTTTAATTAATTACTAATGATCCCATGGATTTGTGTTTGGTTTGCATCAGCAGGTAAATTAGTGTGTCATTTAATTAAGATTTCAACAAAAAAAAAAGAGTCAGTTATCTTACTTATTCTACCTCAGGTAGTTATGAAAGTGAAAACGATATGATTTTTGGTCAAAGTAATGAATAAAATCATTTTTAATATCTCAAAAACTGTTAATAATCAGACTGTTTACTTTTTGGTTTTAAATTATGATTAGAACAACCTCTTAAATTTTATAATAATAATCAGCATTAAGTATAGTGTATTAGAGTTTTAAAATAATTTTTGGTTTGTGCCTTATTTTATATTGAATTTTTCTTAAACAGATCAATATGTTGCGGCGTGTTGGTTGGAAAAGGAGAGTTCTTCCACCGGATTGCGAATCGTTACCATCTCTAAACTGTTTTCCTCCACGGCTCGCTACAGCTCCACTGCCTCTGAAGGAGTTCGGAGGATACATTGTTCCTGTTCCTAGAGAAGGAATAGAAATACAAAAGTACCATTATCCTACCAATTGGTGGAAAGAAATCCTTCCAAAGAATTGCTGACCTGAACCAGAGTCCAGTTTTTGACTGGAAAATTTTTTTAATTAATGAAATTTATTAATGAAATTTTTTTTTATTTTGAGGTTCCTATAGTTTTATGTTATTCACAAGGCTCGTTTTAGTTTTAAGTTTAATTGTAAACCTTAGTCAATTGTCTTTCATGTATTTTTTTTTTTTTTTTTTGTCGATTTAAGGAAGAATCGTGGCGATCTTTACTATCAAAGACTTTTCCCTGATGTAGTATCAAATAGCTTTAGAGTAGCCATATTAATATTAATATATCCTGTGAGATTATTGTATTTAATATTAAGCCATTTTTACGTGTTTTGCAAGCGTAGTTTTTGTATATAAATTGTTTTTAACATTTTCGTTTTTGTTTTCTAAGTGATATTGAGGCTTGTTAATTACTGCTTACTAGGTAACTGTTAGTTTTAAAGTAAAATAATGTCTTAGTGATGTTTATCAGTCATAAATAACTAATGCCCTACAGAAAGAAGATTTTTTTTTCCGCTAGGTATGGTTAGTTTGAAGCATTTTGTCTATCATTTGCTTGGGAAACTGGATTGTTTCATGAGTAATTTCATCTGTAATGCTAAGTGATTCCATCTTTGTTCCATCAACTGTGATTTTTTATGAGGGATCTCTTACAGTTTTGTTGTCCAGTCTTAGGTCCACCCAATCTTATGAGATTTAGGAGTTATCAAAAAACCAAAATAACTTAGTGCAGTTTACTTGTTTAATCTTATTAATCTACTAATAGTCAGGCTGACCTCCTCCTTTTCTTTCTCTAACTTTTCACATCGCTTGGTTGTTGATAGGGATGACTATGGATATATTATCTTTTTAAACCATGTATCATCTTATTTTACCCATCAACCAACAATCGTTAATGCCAGTTGAAATTATTTAAACTATTTTATGTTTAAAATGTCTCTCTTCGAATCTACTGGGATAAATAGAATATCAATCAATGAAAAAAGTAAGGAAATGTTATTTGTAACATTAATTGCTGTTTTCCAGTCAAAACTCCTTTATTTTGATTTTAAAAATGCTGTCTGCATTCAAAAGTTTCTCTGGACAATGCTTCTGAAACTCTCCCTTGTACTTTATTAAATTTATATTTTCTTTTAATAAATAAAATTTTGTTTATTTCCAAGAGTTCACCTTATCTTTTAATTATTTTTGATTCTGTTTTGGAATTCGTAACAGACAAAACTTCTCTCCAATAACTGTTCTAATTAACTGCTGTCCTTTTAGAGGTGCTGAAATTTCTTTTGCCAAACTCTATTGATTTGAGTTTCTTGCAACCACAAAGAACTAAATAAAGTTTAAAGACTGAAATAAAGAATTAGATCTCTTTATTTTATAGATTTATTCTATGATTTGATTTTTCTGGATAGTTAAGCATTTTTAATTAATTTAGAAGCTAAGGGAATATTTATTTTATAATCTAATAAAAAACTCAAGTATGGAATAAAAATATTTTTTAAATCATGAAGGAATGAGATGGCCCGGGAGGCGGTCAAAAACTGGAACACAGATAGTAAAAACTATTTATTAAGGAACTGACGTTTCAACCCACTTTGTAGGTCTTCTTCAGGGCTGAATAAACAAGATTGAAAAATAAGAATAAAACAATGTTATATACAGTGAATGAATTAATAACTAAAACAACTAAGTGAGAAAAAATGAAAACAGTGATGAATTTGTAAAATGAAACTGATAGAATAATGACAACTAAAAATAAATTAGTGAATATTAAGTTACTTATTAATAAAACTGGCTATATAATAATAAAAATAGGCAAACTAAAAGAGAAATAACATTAACTAAAAATTAATAACTCTGCTAAATAAGTAAACAAAAAAAAAGGAAGAAAAATAAATAAATAGACAAAATTTAGTACCTTGAAGCTCCAAAAGGGAAAGAGTGACTTAGCAAAAAGCCAAGTAATTAAGGAGGCGGTGTAGGAGTAATAATTAGCATGTCATTAATAGTTATATAGAGAAGGCAATGGGGAGGGTTGTCATAAGTGTCATCGGTTGGGGATGTAACGAACAAAAACTATGTACATACAGAGGAATACTGATAAAAAGTTTTCAGTATTTTAGTAATTTTTAAAATGCTTTTAAGAATAGTAAAGAAATAAAGGAGTGGTGTAGAGATAGTAATGAAGGTTATAAGAGAAGGGAATTGGTGGGAGTTGTCAAAATAATTAGGGTTAATCCTAAAAAGAAATATTGAAAATAAAAGAAAAAGATAAATCATAAAGTAACAATTCAATACAGTTTTTAAATTCATATGATGTTCACAACTTAATACAGCATATTGACAAAATAAAAGTTACTTATACTGCTTATGATAAACACAATTTAGATTTTTTTTGTTTTAGTTTAGTTTTGCGACCTGCTGAACATAAAATTAAATTACCCTCTATGCCGATAATTATTATCACACGACTTATCATGACTCACAATCGTTCTGTCTGTAAATTTCAATAAAATGATTGTCATAGCCACATGTTAGTTTTCCTAACAAAATACTTAACTTTTTAATTTGATTGACATTGAATCCTGTAATCTCTCATTTCCGGATTCATAAAGAAACTGCGTGCTTTATTTCTGTCATGTGTGTTCCCATAATCAGGTTTTGGTTTGTTTACAATAAGCCTTATTTGGTTTTTAAACTTTTCTTTGATTTCTTCCAAACATTACTAGATTCATACTAGAGTTATCACCACCTCCTCAAGCTTACCACTTTTTAATAACATATGGTAGCTAATGTGTAACAAGCATTCAAAGGAATGAATCCAAGGTAGACAGATTGAGACTGTAATGCTCTTTTTTAACATATATATCTTTTAATTTGCCATTCATCATTTTTGGATTAGTACCACAGATGTAACATTTTTGTGGAGAATGTGTGTCGGCCAAAGCATTGTATACTTTTCCGTTTGTTATTGTGAGTACAAAGTTGAGATAATTCTTCCAAAACCTTATCCCTATCATTCATATGGACTGTAAAAAAAAAAAAATCTGAGCCAATACGGAATTCCCAAGATTATGTCTGATTATGTCCCAAGAGACTGTCTTCCTCTTCCAGTTCCATTTCCATCATTCCTTCTCCAGTAACCTTTTCCATTGCCTGGTACAGAGTGTGTAATTCCTCAGAGCTTAATGATTCTTTATTGGCCTGGAGAAATGTGTCTATTGATCCAATCACATAGTCTGAACACTTCTGAGTTGATTGGTAAGAAATCACCCTGAAAGCTGGGTTTGCTAATTCCATGACTTCTAAAGCTTCACTGGCAAACTTCATGTTATTTCTTGACAATTCCGCCTTCTCACCCCGGAAAGTTCGGTTGTGTCGCTGAGTGTAATGGAATATGGTTCTAGGAGTTTCTACAACAGAGCTTGCCATCATTCCCTTTTCTTTGTTGAATGTGAACTCCTCAACTGGCTCTTTTGAAAAAGGATTATTCGGGTTTAGACATCTCTTCCAATAATTCAACTTTTCTTCATTATTAGCGAAGTTCTTTCTCATAGTGGTTTCATCCAACCCACAACTCATCGCTGTCCATGGAGAGATGCCGCCATCTGCAAGGAAAATGTGTAATTCTTCTTTCGATTCAATGGTTCGGTTGATTCTCCAGAGCCTTCTAATATGTGATACGCTTATTAGCAGTCTCATTTGTGCCCCTACAGGATTGATGCATAGCTGGGATAAAGCGCTAGATGTTGTGAGAGCACAAGTGTTGAAGTCATCACCTGGATTGTTTCCTTGAGGCCTAAGAGCTGAAGTTTCAGTACCGTACTGTGCGGAAAATCCTCCATCTATAATACCATGAGTTGTATTCTCCCAAGACTCCACTAATCCAGTAACTCTTAGACTCAGCTAAGTTGACACCTAACATCTTGAGGCATGCGTATTCAGTGACAATAGCGTCTATTAGGTCCTTAGCAGTTTCAGCTGACAATACAGAGAGGGAATCATCACTGGATCTCAAAGTCTTGTACATTACTACTCCTGGATCTTGCCTGTATCCTTCTGCTATGTAAGATATTGTTGTTGCAGCAGCATTCTGCATGCCCATTAGCATTCCTGGAAGTGCTCTGACATACCCCTCTTGGAAGCGACCAGATAGTGCTGTTATCCATTTTCGTGTCTCCTTGTTAAATCTATGTACATTGGATATGTCATAATCTGGATTGTTGTGAGTTGTTCTTTCTTTATTTATGCATTTAGGGCCTGAACCCAATGTGATTCTTTTCTGCGACAGTAGAAAGTTTCCTTCCGTGAAGATTTTACACAGTATTTCTTCTGTTTCAGTTTGGTTCGGTCTGCCGTGGTTGAACAATACAAGGTGCATCATAGCGAATAAATCGGAGTTCATACATTCATTAAATTTTGTGGCATCCTGTGTGGCAGTAAACATGAATTTCCTAGACAATCCTGATACTGTATTAATTTGCTTCATGATTTTTTGTTTCTTTTCATCACCACCTATGCTTATTGTAGTACCTGGCAGTAATTTGCCTAGGCCCAAGTGGAAGTGTTCTATGATGTTGAGGTATGCTCTTAATATGATGTTAGGTGAAGCTATAGCTCTCCTCTTCAGCTTGCCCCTTTCTCCATGCTTAATGTACGAACAAAATGTTGAAGACATTGCGATTCTTTCTACTTGTGCATTGGTTCCCCCAGTTTCTTATTCCACTGCCTTATCTTTTTCTTCAAGCATTTCACATAATATTGATTCTTCTTTTTGTCATATATTCTCTTGCTAATGAATTTATATATAAATTTTAAGGATTTTATTATTTCAAGTGCTTCATATATATTTAATTTGATATATATGAAGCACTAAATACATATATATATATATATATATATATATAATAAATAAATTATTAATATAATAATAAATGCGAAGCACTTGAAATAATAAAATCCTTCAAATCCAATCCAGATTTTTGCTTAAATGACCAAATAAATATCTCCAATCGTCCAATCTTAAATTTATTCCCATCTATAACAAAAAAAACAATTACTCACCGGAATAACTTGTAAAACCCTGGCCCTTGAACCGTTTACCCATAAACATCCCACCTTTCTTTCATTGTTAGTTCAGTGCGAGAACAAACCAGTACAAAATTTTCTGTTTGATATAATCTATTTAAACCTTGGTGAGTACCAACATGTATTTGATTTCTTGTCTTAGTTAAATTCATAAATGTTTTATGTAAAGTTAACAGTTATAAAATTTTCAATCAATAATTAACAAAATAATGTTTATTTTTTTAAATGAAAATTGAGTATTAGATACACGGCCAGGCTTTTATGCAGATTTTCCGAAAAAATGGCAATACTGCAGCTCGTCTAAAGTCTACATACTGAATTTTGACATACTGAATCGATACCAAATGCAAAAAGAGGGAACCTCCATTTTCGTCCTTTTAGGGATACCCTAATTGAATCCATTTTGATCAAATGGATCTACTCCTCCCATAGAATAATAGTATTTTTTAATTAGATTAGCACATTCTACTTGAATTTTTATTCTTTTTTTATCTACTGTGCCAATGCGGTCCTCTTTTGCAATGGGTTCAATCCCATGGTAGTTCGAAATTATAGTCACAATACTGCTATCGTTCCATTTCGTAATTATTAGATCTTCGGTGTTCCGAAATAAAATGGAGCCTCTGCGTTTTTTAAATAACATTTTTGAGTCCTCAAGGGGACATTTCTCTATCCTGTTCTCTTTTATGGTTCCGGTCCCTCCAATGTTTTTCATGCTCAGTGCTCTTACCAACTTTACACTACTAAAAAAACGGTTGAAGTAAAGACGGTCCAAACTCAATTGGCAACTGATGCTCCCAAGCCCATCACCATCCTCCAGATTTATCTGAAATATATAATTTTACCATATTTATGCCCTTACAGCAAATTGTTTCATTTGACATTGAATCTTTTCAAATATATGATAGCTGACTCTTTTAAAAAAAGGAATTGTGCCCATCTAACTACAACCAAGAATGTTTAACTTTTCCTTTCTTATTGGTGACTTTCCTTTTTTTTAAATATTTTTCTTATTTTTATCAAACTTGCTCATCATTTTTTTTTTTTTTTTTAATACTGCAGTTATTCTTTAAGGTATAAACTGTTTTCTATTTCCCAAAGTATTAAATAAAATAAAAAAAAGATAAGTTTTTCTATTTTCTGAGAATTCATTATTATTATTTTTATTTTACTTTTGAGCTGGTATTAGTGCCTTCATGATTCACTGCACCATCCATAAATTTTCTGTGATTCTTGCGGCATTTGCTTGTTGTTGGTAGTGCAACGAGATTTGAGACTATCTATTGTATCTAGTGCTTGGTATGATTCCATTTCTGGTCAATTCATAATACTCATAATTATCTAACTTGGTCTAAATAGTTTTTTAATTATGTGTTTAATATTATTAAGTACCTAATTCTTATTGATTAATCACTGTTTAAATGTTTGTTTCAGTTATATTCTTGTTTTTTTTTTTTTTTTAAATTAAGGCATTATTTTCCTAACTATTGCATTGATAGATTAGTTAAATTAATCCAATCAATGAAATAATTGAATCAGGTATAAAACTAGTCAATGGAACTGTATTCATAGGTTTTTTTTGTTTGCAATGTATCTATAAATCAATCGTATACAAAAATAGCAACAAGATTCAAAATGTGATAAACATTATTTATTTTTTTTAATATTGTTCTGGCCAGAATAAAAGATGAGCGATTTGTGCTTAGATCATTAAATATCTGGCACAAATGTAAGTTCAACATTTTGTTCATTTCTGATAGATATGTGAATGGATATTCTAATAGCTTTACAAAAAAAAAAAGTTATTTAAATATTGTATTTTCGGTCATAGTGGTTATCTGATGAACAGGCGATATGATGTATAAAATTATGTAATAAATGGAGAAAATAAATTAGGCATTATTTTATTTCAGTTTTTTTTTTTTTTTTTTAAATCATTCCTAATTATTTTTGTAAAATAGGATAAATTGCTTATTTTGTAAATTTGTGATGATCGCTGTTTAGTGTATAAAGCTCTATAAGCTGTATAGAGCTCTAGTTAGGAAAGATATTAATAATATTTACATATTTATGTATCAAAACATTCTTATGTGTATGATTAGGGAACTGTTCAATTTATCAGTGAATATTGAACTGTGAAAAAACAAAAGTTAGTTAGCCATTTTTGCTATATTATCAGTCTGAAATAAACTTAAATGTAGACTTTTTAAAATTAAATATTATTTGTTTCCATGTTGTGTAAAGTTTATTCTTGTGTGAGTATAGTTTACTTTGGTATACCCTAAATTTATGGGTAACTGCCTTATCGACATGAACATATCTTTTAAGTTTGACAATTGGAAATGAATAAGTTTGAAATTTTATAATTGTGAATGAATGAAAACAAAAAAAATGTATAATACCATTATTTATTATACTATTTATGATGTATCTTAAGCAGTTGTATATTGATAAATATTCATTAATTAAAGCTGTCTGTATCATATCTTAGTCACTGCCATCTTGATCAAGAATTTCGAGAGGATGCCATAAACTAGGAATCACATATACTCTTCCTTATCAAATTTTTGAATAAATTTGGTAACTGAACAGATTCAGTTTTTAACAGTGCTTAACTAACACAATCAAAGATTGAGAGGTATTATATTCTGTTCCTTTCCATCATTATACTTTAAACCTGGGGTTGACAAATTTTTTGTGCCACTGACCAGAATAATTTCTTGACTGAATCAAGTTGGCATATATTTTATCTATGTTGGATGAGTTATAGTAACTCACCTTTACTTTTAAACCAGTCGATTGTGAAAAAAAAAATGATACTTTTTTATATTTGAATTCCCTGTAATTTTTCACCAGTCTTTATTTGGTGTAGTTACCCTAGTTATTTACACATACTATGTCTCAAGTGCTTGTTTTTCACCAAAAAAAATTGTTTTTCTTCTTTTAATTGTTTATTTTACTGTTGTGTTTATTTGTTACTATTGTTAATGAAAGTACTTTCATTGTAATAGTTGTTAAAACATATTTCTTACAGTTTGATGTGTATTATTAAAGTTAAATAAACACAAACCTTGGTTGTTATAACTAATTATAATAATTTTCAGTCTTTGAATGTATTTGGGTCAATACATATGAAGTGTTCCCAGGGTAGGTTATTAGCCCATTTTTAATTTTTTTTTATATTTTGTATTTTGATTCTTCCATGTTTCTAGAGACCAAAACAGTTGGGGAATTTTTTTTCTTCGACTCTAGGGGGCGATTTAAGTAAATGCAAGCATTGCGGTTTCATCCATAGTCCAAAAACTGTATGACTTAGAACAATCAAACAAAAACCATTTTAAAGGTAATGCTTTGAGCTAAATAACTTATTCTTAGTATATTTAGGGTATTCCTATTCTTAATATGATAAAAATTTACCTAATATATAACATTCAAATTAAAAAACTATCGTTTTCAAACCATTACTTCTATGAAATGGAGTGCTATAAACAACTTACCTCTTTATGTGGTGGGTAGGTCCCTAATTGTAGGTCAACCAGAATAAATATCAATCTTACTAAATGTATAGTTGGTTTTTAAAATTTAAATTTTTTTCAAAATTTAAGATTTAATATCTCCGATGGAACCGGAGTTAAAAACCTGAAATTCACAAAAGTTACAGAGTTTCAGAAGCGGCTTATGGCATAAAAAACCTTACTTGTCTATTGTCTGGTAAGTTACAAAATATCCTGCGCAGAAGTCGTTTCAGTCGGCCGCGCATGGTGGGGCCTCTACAACTCGGCCCTTTCTTGGCCTAGGTCCTCTGGTAGTACTTCAATACTGTCACGTCCTTATCAAAGGGGCCCTTTTCACTTGTTCATTTCGAGGTCATCCGAACGTTGCCGGACTAGCACGCTCTAGCGTCATTTGTGCTAACTGCTTTGCAATCAATTGTAACATTCGTATTCATTGGAATTATTAAAATTGTTCCTGCTTTAATTACATTTTATTTAAAATTACTAGTGCTGTACTACTTCCGCTCATTACGTTCGCCCAAGAATTAAACAAAAATCAACGGAGCCTTTTCAGTTGAGATCGGGACAGGATCTTGTGGGAGCTGCTCCAGAGAATGATTACAAATCAATTAACAAAAAACTACATGCATACCCAGAAATCTGAACTGATTGTCAGCTATAGGAGTTTCTAGAGGTTGGTCCCTTCAAATTTGAGAAGGTTAATCAGATTGCATGCCTTGGTCACATTACGGTATTTCACTAGAGATAAACAAGATAACTGCCAATGTCAATAGATCATACTCAGATGCATCATAGGAGCCTGTGCATTATACTATATTACAGATAATACTGCAAAAGACAATAATTTAGTTAAGGAGTTTTGTTTTTCTTACAAGAAATAGGTAACTTCAGTTTTGTGGTAATACACCATTATGAACTATAGCATATGAGTATGAAATTATAGAAAAATCATCCAGGTGCAACAATGATTGAAATTTATTAAAAATTATAATTCAATTGTAGGATAAAAAAAATAATTGCCAACTAACAATTTATTTATTTATTAAAGCCCTACTCAATTAATTAATTAATAATGAATTTAATCAATTAAATTCCTAGCTTCGTAATTTTTCTTATTCGCAGTAACTGTGATTCATATTCTAGAAAAGTACAGAATATCGTGATTAACGCGGTGGGGAACATAAAATTTTATTTATTTTAACTTTATTATTGTTAATAAATAAAATTGTGTTCATTTTTGTGTTTGCATTATTATTTTAATTAAATTTCTAGTTTGTAATTATTGTGGTTAATTTTCTGAAAAAGTAATGGCAGTCGTAATTATCATCAGTGGGAAACGTAAAATTATGTATATTTCTGTAATTATTTACCAGGTAGAAGTGAACGTTTCGAAAAACAGGGACGAATGTGTAAGGGAAGGTGGTGGGGACATAACTTCAACGTCAACAGTGTGAGACCACGCCCCTTTAGATAAGAGAGTGACAGTCTTCGGTTATTACCAAAGTATTATAACGAAAATGCACAGAGAAGGTTATTGTGAGGTTTTGATCTCTATTGTGTACATCTTTTGTTTTGCTTAATAATTTCATTTCGTTTATTTCTTCTTTTTTTTTTAAATACAATGGAATCTAAAAAAAATAATGAGGATTGAATCGGCAAAACGTTGGGCGAAACAGGACAAAAACCTCCTGTTATTCATAATTGCGGAAAATCCAATGAAGTTCGGGATGAGTAACAATATTTTTATTTTTTTTTTCCAATTGCTTATAGATTTAGGGTTACCATACTTCAGGTAATAAGAAGTGCTCAAAAACAAGAAAAATTGCCTTCTTGGATAAATTTGCAAATTTTAATAAATTCTGTACAGTAGAAGTGACAAGGATTAGTGCAGAGCATTTTTTTTTTAAATTTGGAGTCGGAGGACCTTAAACTAAACCATATTTTTGGGCTGTAATGCGAGTTTCAAGAATTAAATTTGTTTTTCTATCTAAAAAGCAGTTTAAAGGGTAAAATCCTATCTTTATATCCTAGGCTCTGGCCTTACTTTAGCAAACAGCATGTTAGCAGGTTGGCACAGAGGGTTCGTTCACTCAAGATTTATGCTACCTGTTTAGCATCAAAGAACATTCAGCATTTAACACAAGTTGCGTGAATACCCCTAATATGAATTTGCCTATTCCATTCTGAGAGAGCAATATTCCGCTCATTGAGTCCCTTCTCAATGACTGAGCGCACGATATTGTGCTCTCCCTAACCCTTCTCAATCGCTGAGTTTTGTTTCTTTAGTATTTAGGCTGCCTCTGAGATCTCAGTCATTCATAAAAGCCTTCCTAAAAGGATGGGGGTTTGGAATTGGCACGCGGCCGACCAGTATGTTTTTAATTTTTTTATTCTTAATTTTATTTTTAAAAAAATCATGTTCTCTTTCTGGGATGAAAATTTTGTGGTATAAATAATAGTTATTAACTGTCTTCATTATGTTTCATCGGAGGAAAAAATATTTTTAAAACAAAGCGTCAATACTACATATATAGAAATAATTATTGTGAACTTGGCAGAATATAATGGAGAGGGAGGAAGTAAAGTTGAGACACCCCTCAATATGGCGAATCCTTGATTGTGGCACGCTTTATAAAAAGATTGTACACCTCTGCTTTAGAGGCATCATTTTCTGCCAATTGTTCTTCAACTCCATAAACATTCCATCAGCTTTTCCGAAAGAGACTTAATTGTCTAGCTTGACCTCACGTATTAATAACAAAGATTTAGACATATACAGAATGGTTTTAATCGGATAAATGTTTTTTTTTTAATTATAGCCCTATTTAAAAATAAATTGATAGTCAATTCATTCAATCACGCATTTACACAAGAGAACGTACCACAGTATTTTAAACTTTTCCCATTTCACCCCACTGATGGTAAAATTCCTGTTCGGTTTCACTGAATTCTTCTAAAGACATTTCACCTTCAGGCTCGTGGCCCAGGTTCCTCGACATGGATGCTTTCACCAAATGCTTCATATGCTTGTTGTAGATATACTGATGGGTACCACCATAATTAGGACAGGGGCATTGTTCCAATTCCATGGAATGCCTCTCATAAGCTACGGAGGTAGGCTCAGGCATGAGAGTCAACGGGCCGAAATGTATCATGCCGTTCGGGTACCTGGTTTTTATCACGTCGGGCCAGTATTCGTCCTCATACATGTTCATATGCTTCCTGTTACACTCGATACAACTGGAAGAAATATGCCCCAGTTTAAAAGAATCGATTTCATTACATCCTGTGAGCCCATCGTTAGTTGGGCCAAAGCTCTCCTCTTTGTTACTCTTCGGAATGAAAGATTTTAGAACACTTACTTCATCTGTTCCGTCCCAATGCTGCGAACTTACGAACTGCCGATTTGAATTTTTTATCGGCACATTCATTCGTAATTTGAGAAGCCTGTTAAGAAAAGTGGTTATCAAATTAGGTAGAGGCTTGTCCTGTTTACTATTTCGCGGATAACTCGATTTAGACGAACGAGAAGACCGTTCTATATTTCGAGGTTTATCGTAACTATGAAGGCCATTTAATTTTATACCGTTGAAGTTCCCAGTAAGTTTTTTCATGAAGTTTTTGAAATTTGTATCATGGGCAACTTTACCGTCAATTTTTTCAAAAATTTCGACTTCATATTTGCCTTTTTTCAGTGTTGGCAAATGGGATTTGTCATTGAATACAATATGGAATGGAATGTGCCTATTTTCTGCGAAAAATCGTTTTCTTTCTTCGATTTCGTTCAATTCATCTTTCGTTTTATTTGGTTGTGTTGATTCTATCATAAAACGATTATTTGAACTTTTATCATTCACCTTAATATTAATTTCGTCATTTTTCGAATTGGATACAATTAAAATTTCCGTTTTACCTGCAGCTTGCCTTTGAACATTATCTTCTAAATGTACACCAATAGTCTCGATAGTTTGTGAGTAAGTTTCTTTCGTTTTTTCAGAAATGAATGTTTTTCTCGGCCTATCAGCAGACATATTATTTTCAACTTGTTTGTTTTCTTTTAGCCATATTTGTGCATTGTCTATACGAATTGTACTTTCTTTTCTGCATATTTTGTCGACATTTTGTTTTAACTCTGTCATTATCTCGTAAAGTCTTGACATCACTTCACCATTTGTATTGGGATTATTTTTAGATGAACCATGCCACATACAATCATCGTTTGTTTTTTTTATTAAAAATTGATCCACTCTCGAACTGTGAAACCTTTTTTCCTTGTAGCTGTTGCAATATGGATCCTTTGTTTTTAGCTGGTGTATGTCAATTTCACTCATAGATCTCCTGTTATTGATGAAGAGGTTTCTTCCATTTTTTTTATTAGAGTTTAATCCGTTCCTATTGATTTTTTTTACGGATTCAATATTTTTATCGCATTTATTCGAATTCACGTTACTTTCATGTGGCTTAACATTACCAGTCAAAGTTTTTCTGTGCATTGTATTTAAAATATTATAGGATTCCTCGTTCTGTCGAACAAAGCCTACAGTCATCAAAGCATTTCCTATTTTTTCTTCTCCTGATTTTGAGGAAATTTCTGACGAAAGGCTTATCAAAAACTTAGCAAGCTTATCTCCAGAGCCACCCACTAAATCCTTAATAAATGAAGAATATTCACTATCAGTAATGAGGGATTGGCTTCCTGTGTGGACTTTCTCCAGTTCGCTAGATTCGAGTCCTGATTCATTGAAACTATCCGTTCCCAATGGTATCGACACATCACTGTATTTTGAACAAGTACCACTCTCGGAAACAGTTTCTAATTCATCAGATTGAACTCCTATTGATGTAAATGATTTTGAATCGTTCAATGGCGTATCGGTGTTCTCAGAATTAGGTTTGCTTTGTGTAACATTAACTTCATTTCTTATTTCATTTCTCTTTAGTGATTTTGAACTAGCTTTATGGGGATTGGGACATTCTTCCAGTGATTTTTCATTAGCCGGCAAATTAAAAGAAATCTCTTCGCACTCTCGAGTAACTGTAATAGGCATTTTGATAATTTTATCATGTTTGGTCTTTGGGAAAGATTCTTTATTAGTAAAATAGTTTTGGCAATCGCTTTGTTCTCTATATATTTCTAAATTGTTTTCTACTATCTGTTTTTTGGGAGTATGCTCTGAAGATTTGTAAGGACTGCTAAATTCTGTTGATTTTGCTTCGATTTTCATTACATTGCCTAATATTTCATTTCCCACTTTAGCGGTCTTATCCATAGGAATTTGACTGATGTCGGTGCTTACATCTTCAATAGATGGAAGATTTAGGTCGAATCTGACTTTCTTTTTTGGATTATCGCCCATTTGATTTTTACCTCCCCTTTTCAAAATAGATCTGATGGCTCTTTTAGTACTATCCTCGCTGTAAACAGAAGATTCCGATTCAGATCTGTAACCTGCTAAAGAAGTTACTTCGTTGTAGCCACCGATGTAAAGTTTGCTGATGCTGGAAAGTAATGTTTGCGGATTTCCTGTCAACAATTTTTCATTTTTTTTATAAACTTGTACTTTATTCCTTAATGGATACTTGGCGTGGGAATTGGTCTCCCCGCTTGTTTTTAAGGATTTATTGGTTTGATTTAGATCTGATTTGTACTTTGAAGGGACGTTCTCTTTAATCTCTTCATGTCCATAAGCCGGTGATGTATTGGACGACTGATGACATCGAGTAATTTCATTTCCTGAGGATTCATCACAGCAAGCATTTTTCTTGGCCGTGATAAAATCTGTCAATACGACCTTACGATTTTGCTTAACCGGCACACCGGCCGATTGTGGATTTTCTGTGTCTACCTCATCGATATCATCCTCACAATTTATCCACTCGTTTGAAGAAGAAGATTCATCGGAGATGGTGGACGAACTATCAACGGTGAAAGCAGGGTCGAAGATGCAACTCTGTTGATATTCTTCCTTTTCGTAAGTTTGTACATCAAGATCTGAGTTCTCAACTTCTCTCCCGTTAGTTAAAAATATATACGTTTTTTTAGAAATCAGTTTTTTTTTATTATTCCAGTCTACAGCAGGACCTTTATACCTAACTCTTTTCCTTTCCATGTAAAATTTAATTTAGCCTATTCACAATTAATAGAATGCGAAGACAATTTTGACATTTCCTAGTGAAATTTGATTTTAATAAAAACGTTTAAAATGTCATTTTTATATGTTTTTTTAAATCTAATTAACAGATGGATCGACTGTTATATGTTTACGAAAAACATTTTTTTTTCTTTGGTTGATTTTTCTTAAATTTTCATTGAATCCGTAAAAAGACCAAGCGGTTGGTGAAAGCCAAAGTTAAGGTTAGGTATGTATAAGTATAATTGCTTACTTAAAACGACATGTGTATTTCGGAGGTTAGAATAAGATAACCTAGACTTTAGTCTTTTATGTCGACACAACAGTTTTCTGTGTTATTACCATAACTCAGGCCTCTACTTACTGTCAAGTGTCCAATCACATCTGCAGAGTTGTAATTTCGACTATCATTAGTTAACTTGTAATATGTAAGTAATAGATAGAACGTAAATGAAATGAATAAATTCTATAAACCCATACGACGTATTTCATAACCTAAATAGATCATTTCACTTTAAATGTTCGATTTCCCCCTTCCCCCCCTATATATATATATATATATATATATATATATATATATATATATATATATATATATTTTTCTTTAATTTATCCTTTAGAGTTTCATTTCCTGAACATTCTGACCCAACTATTTAAACTTTTTGATACCTGTTTAGGAAAAAAAATGAATAAATTATTTGTATTTGTATATAAAGCATATTCAATTTCTATTGAAAAATATGATTCGTTTATATTACATGTTTCTTCAAATTTTGGGCAAGGATATAAATTTTCAGAAAGTTTACAGTCGTCAGGATCCATGTTCAAAGTTTGGTCCCCTGCATCTCTTCTTGGTGGTTATCCATCAGAGTTACCAACCTTATGAACAAGAATGTTTTCAAGGCAGTTTCTGTGAAGAGGAGAGGATAGGATTACCAAATTTTAATCCTCAAAATCATGGTAAGTATTTTAATTAATTTCCATGATTGTTACCACCAATTTTTCAACATGTTATTTCACAAATGCCTTCATATTCATATATACAAAAAAAGATCCATGAGCAGTGGAACTCCGCCACTAAAGTAGTATTTTAGCTTTAAAAAATACATTATAAAAACGGAGTAGTAAGAAAAAAAATCGAGACCCACAAAAGACAGTTCCCTAACAAACCGAAATTTACCCATACTTTTGTTATAAGGTTCTGCATCTCCGCTAACCTTCGATACAAAAAAAAAAAATTTATATGTATATAAATATATTTTAAAAAATCGGTAAACCCAGGAGGGATGGGAGAACCAAGTCGAGACCGCCAAAAGATACTTCCCCAACACCAACTCAATTCACATATAAACTAATATGGTGGAGCTGTAGAGATGCGCAAAACTTAAAAAACGCCGAAATTTCAGGTAAACATACCGAAATTTTGACTTGAATTTACCCATTCTCTAATGGTATCGTTCTGCCTGGAAGAAAGCCCTACATACCGAATTTCAGCTCATTCGACCCAAAGGGGACCGCTGAGGGTGCTCAAATAGCGGCGAAAAAAAAAATATATATATATGTGTGTATATATATATGTATATATATATATATATATATATATATATATATATATATATATATTTATATATATATATATATATATATATATATATATATATATATATATATATATATATATATATATATATATATCAGACATCTCCAAATCTTCCATAATCGTGCTCTAGGGGTTATGAAACGAATAGAAAACGTAGTCCCGTCGCTCACCGCCGACCTTCGATCCACTGCAATATTCTATTTTTTTTCGCTGAAAATACTACTAAAAATATCAGGCAAAGGAGCACAGTTGTAGTCATAACAAACCCACGTTTTTCTGACTTTCTTAAAAATGACAAACATCGCAAATCAATAAATACAGCCTCATTTTCGAATATTAAATGGTGTTTTAATAAAAAATAGAAATCCCGATTAAGATAATAACCCTATCCGTACTAAGAGACTTAATCTCCTTGCATATCTACTTGAGTAGCCGGGTGCATTCCATACCCGAACAAAAGTCAAGACTTTTCTTACAGTAAAACTGGCTACATTAATTTGCGTTCTGTATATTGAAACGCGCAGACGAAAGGAATTTTTTGAATGTTGCCATAATGTTGGACGGAATGTACTTCCAACGAGTTGTAACGTGGTGGTGGAAGCCACCCGACTACTACACCATGTTTCAATATTCATGGACGCCAACTCCATTAATAAGCCACCAATTAAGTAGATATGCAAGTACATTCTACTTTAAGAGGGTTATTTCCATAGTCGGGTTTATACTAACTTTATTATAATTACTTAAAAAATACAGAACTTAATTTTCCTGCTTTTCTGTGTGGAATCGGACCATGGGCACATATGTACTCTTTAATATTTCCAGCGACGTACGGGAGACCCTGTATACAGTACAGCCGCAAAATGTTATTTTTCCGTGATTTTTACGTAAATTAAGTAATCCCTTCTAAACTACTGGCTTTATCGTTATGAGAGTGGTCTAGTTCGAACAATTTTCCCTGATAGACCCCATGGTGCGCCTCAACACTTTCCTCTCGTTTCAGCCAGGATCTTGAGTAGAATCCAGGTTGAGTAGTTGCATAAGTCAACACGGATCGGATGAGTGTTTTGTTACCCCTTAGAGTCATTTTGGTACCCCGACTTAGCAGTTTAGTATGGTCTTAGGATAAAATATGCTTTGTTAGCCCCACAATACGATTTTGAACTTCCTCTTCTTTCTCCATCTGATCATTTACAATAGAGCCAAGATACTTAAAACTGGACATGTAATGGAACTTATACTTTCCCACTACGTAATGCTTTGACGGGTTTATAGGTGTTTTCTTTCTGAGCACCATAATTTTCGTTTTATTTCATCTGTAAATAGGCCCATTCTTTCTGCTTCTCTTTCTGGTCCTTCGCAGGCCTCCTAACCTTGAGGGACAACCCAACCAGAGCCACATCATCAGCATGACCAAGCACCTGAGTCATTTTATTAAAAATTGTATCTGACTGATTAAGCTCGGCTCTTTTCACCGTAACTTGAAGGGCAATATTAAATAGCAGTGGCGAGAGGTCTCTGTCTACCTTCAGACTTCACTGCAAAAATTGACCCAGCTTCCCATTTCTTTTCGCTCGACTTACACTCCCTCTTTATATACATGCTGCAAGCGGATTAACTTCGGTGGGATACACATCTCTTCCATTGTCATATAGAGTTCCTTTCTGATGATGGATTCATACGTAGCTCTAAAATCAATGAAAAGGAGCCATTTAATCTTATTGAATTCCTTAGTTTTTTCATTATTATTCTTAAGGAGAAAATCTGGTCGATAGTTGACCTCTCAAGCCTCCCTGGTAATCACCCAACCGAGGTTCTACAAATTCCACATTTCGGTTATATGAAATAATGGAAAAACTTTGTGAGCAGTGTTCAGCAGACTGATTCCTCGGTAATTGTTGCTTCCGTGGAAGCGCCTTTCTTCTTGAATAAGGATATGATAACTGATTCCTTCCAGCTATAACGGTATACCATCTGAACCTGAGACCTTATTATTCTTAAATTCGTTTATAATCAGGCTAACTTCCTCCGAATCTGGTGGGGTCACTTCATCGTCATTTTCCTCCTCTCGAAATTTCACATCAGGATACTCTTCATCTTCTCTGGGATTTAGCAATTCTTTAAAATGCTCCTTCCACCTCCGTTTCCAAATTAGACCATCTCTCCATCAGAACGCCTTATCATTGGACAGTTATTTATAAAGCCGGATTTTATCCTACTTACTTCACCGAAAAACTTCCTGGCCTCATTGTTTCTGTTGTTCTCTTCCATCTTACACAAGTTGAAGCAGAAACAAAAAGACTACAAGAAATGATATCTATACTCGATTTGATTTGAGCACATTAAGTTGCGAATATCCCGCTCACCATTTCTAGCCCAACAGAGAGGGGGGGGGAGGAAGGGGTTGTCTTTCCGAAATTTGGTTGGACTCGGCAGATCCCGATTCCTACTACCAAGACGAAGATCTGACCAAAGTTTCATGAATGTACAAATTTTGTTCTTTATTCGGTCCATTTAGGCTTCTTTTTCCAGTACTAATGGTGTTTGAAGCAATTTTTACTGAAAGTGGAAATTCCGTAACTTTTAATCCTTTAATATCTCCGTAACCATTGATTTTATTAAAAATGTGTATAGAAACATTTCTAATTTTTGGATAGTGTTTCGAGATATTCTTAAAAAACTGAAAATAAATCTATTCTCTATCCTTCTCCCCCTCTCCCCGACGTGAGAATCTCTGGGATTTTTACCAGTTATTACAGGAAGGGAAATGTACAATTTATGAACAGTTTTAGCTTTTCTTTTGGATGTTCGGGTTAAAATATAATTTTACTGTCCTATTTGTACAGTTCGCTCAAAATATCGTTATATGCCCTCAAACGGACAGATTAGACATAATTTATACATAATTAGTATTTTGAGCTCAAAATGTTTCAAAACGTTCACGAGATCATATCGAATAATTTGAGCCATTCAACTTGAAAATCGCTAGATATTTACTGACGGTCAAGCTAAAGACATTTATTTATTACAACTCTAATACTTAGGGTTCTGGAATGAAAGTAGAATCATTTCTAAGTGATTTTAATTCTCTATAACGTATACTGGTATAGTTTTGAAAAAAAAAAATGCTTTTCTCTGGAGAAATTTGGAACTTTATATAAAAAAGTTTTATATAAAAAAATTGCCCAATATAAATTCGTCTCAAAATTTCATTTCCTTTGAGAATCCGAAAAAAAAATTGCTGCATCCTATTGGGAGTTCCAGAGTTATATGCACTGGAGAAGTGCCGGAGATAGAGGGTTGAATAAAATGATAAAATGAAACTTTAGGTGGCACAAATGTGCCCCACCAAGTTTCATCCCAAAATTCCAAAAATTAAGGAGATTAAGGGGGGGGGGGAGAAGAGAGGGTCAATCCAGTCTTGAATACTCAGTATCTAAATAACAAATATAGTATTTAATATAAGTATTTTTTTTTTTTTATGCTAAACTAGACACACGTTTGTGGTAAAAATTTGTTTATTGCATTGGAGTCTGAAAATTTCATTTTGTGAAAGAAAACAACAAATTTTTGATCCTCATCTTCTTTATCACTCTTAGTAGGATATTACGACTATTCAGTGTTTTAATAAAGAGATATTCAAAAGTGTAGAAAAAAAAATTTAATAATGATTTGCCAACAATTTAGAATTTTAGAATCCTAAGACAGGTGCGATATAATAATAAACAACAATATGAACAAGTTGTTTTTAGTATTTTTTTTTAATGATAGTTATACTCAATAATTACAAATAATATAGTTTACGATTCCTTGTTGCTGACCAGTCTTCAAAATAAATGTGATAAATAGTGGGATGAAAAACTCCTTAATAGAACATTAGCTTTTAATAACCACATTGTTTTGTCAAATGGTTACACATGTAACTACAAACATATAAGTGATAGTTATATATATATATATATATTTTTTTTTTTGTTTACTATACTATATCGTTCATTAAATACAACAATGTCAAAACCTGAAAACAAAAAAATTAATTATTCATTATTTTTAGAGTAACATGGAGCACAACATGAACTGTTAGATATAAGAAAGACACATTTCCAACCCAAGCAATAGAAGTGGCCATCATGTAGCTCAAATCTAAACCCGATTGAAAATCATGGGATAAATCATCAAGGCAAATAAACAGATGTCATACTTTACCGAAATCACATTGAGAAATAGGAGTTATTCTGATAGCAGGATATAAAGATATTCCTTAAGAATTTATTCCAAAACTACTGAGATGAATGTAAGCAGAATAATAATAATAATTAAAAAAGACTCAATATTCAAATTCAAACTTATATACAAAAAAAAGTAAATGTAAAAGGATCTGATATAACTCATTGTAAAAGACAAGGGAGATATAAATTAACATTCCAAACAATTAATAATTAATGGAGGACAAATTTTTTGCCCTTCATTTTACTGTAAATTATTTTAGTATAAACAGTTTTCAATCATTTATGTAAATAGCAACTATCATAGGCGAATCCAATATTAACTTGACAAAACAAATAGTTATCCTCATGAAACTGATTGGGTTTCTATCAAAAATTCCTTTTCAAATTATGAAATACATTAAAAATTATTATTTATTTAGAAGATTTATTTTTAAATAAAACTTAAGAGCTTAGGTAAATTATGCCTCACTGCCATCAATTAATCAACCATCTTGATTTTAAACATATGGTATTTGAGCAACAATTAAAAAAAAATCAGCTATTTGAGAACAATGGTTTTTTATTATAATTTTTTTTTTTTAGTTATGACATATTTAATGACCGATATGTATCTTAAACTTATACTTAGATATATTTATAAATATTTATCAGATCTTATACTGATTCAGCAATCGATTGGTTTTATTGACAACATCAATCCCTAACATGTGCCTCTAAATGAATACGTAACTGATGCGACATCACAGATAATTATTGGAACGCTTCCAATATGTCTTAATTTTACACACATAGAACATTTAAAATTAACAATATTTGTGAAATACAACAACTATTTACATCAATGCAATGAATACATTATCTTTAATTTAAAAACATAAAATAAATCTAAAATTGTGAATTACACAAGCTAGGTCAGTGACTATGTTCTCTGGAAAAGAAAACCAAACAAAAACAGGTATCCAAAGGGACAGATCAAGTTCAATTTTTTTCTTTTTAATATTATTATTATTATTATTTTTTTTTTATCACCAAATATTCTTTACACAGCCTCAAACTTACTAACAAAAATTCATTAAAAATGTTAAACAAAACATACAACTAGCAAATACACAAGCATACATTCATTCGAAGTGAAGCCATCAGCACACCAAACTCAAAACCTGTACCAATAAACAGATTTGTAGAAATAAAAAAAAAAAATTATTCTGTTCTTTTTTTAAAAAAATAGCTCCCGTAAATATATTTATTCAAGAATTTGATATAAAATTTTAAGACCTTCTTCATATGTTATTGAAAGACTGGCTTGATAATTCATTTTTTAACTAAAAAAACAAAATAGTATTTTTGATAGTGATCTATTTTAGATAACTTGGGAGAAGGTTAGGCTAGTTAACTTGTTCTAACTGTTCCTATCTGATAACTCATAATATTGTTGTTTTGAAGCGGGATAAAAGTTCTGTCATAAAAGTACTATGCAATGGATCCCTCATCAATTTATGATAAGATAAGGAAGATAACTAAAATAAAACAGTATTGTATTTTTTAATCCAGATAAATAAATAAATGATCAGAAATAATTAAATAAATGAAATATAAGCATACTGCTTAAAAGATCAGCTTAATCCCTCCCGTGCAATAAGCATCCTTTTATTCGCAGATGCAGAAGTTTAGCATGCTTTAGACTCGTGTTTCAGACCATTTTTTTATTTCCTATACCAGCAAATATAATTTGATAAAAAAAAAATGAAAATCTAAGTATAAAAGAAAACAGTGTGAAAATAATAATTGTCCTTCTTTAATTTACAGTTCACTTATTTTTATTTTTTTTTTTTTACAAACAGTAGCAGAAGCATAAATGGAATTATTAAAATCCAGTCTTTGATTCGATTTAAGGCATTGATTTGCAGTGATAGTTTTTTTCTTCTTTTTTTATTTAATACTTGACATTTTTAGCTTTACACGGCTGTTCGTTGTAAAATTTCGTACAATACAGGTATACACAATTGCCGTAAACATACCAACCGACATGACTGCTTAATTTTTATTTTTTTAAATGGATATATTAGATAATATTTATAGAGTTCAGTAGGCAATACTTTGTGCTTTTTTTTTTTTTGTTATAATCTCTTCGATCTTCATTAAAAATGATTTGTACAGCTTTATAAAATATTTCAGGGTAAAAGATGGTAATGCCTGTCTCTATATAAACGACTAGTGTCAAACATATATTATGAAAATAAGCAGTTTATATTGACATATAATATATATATATATATTTTATAAATAGACATAGTTAATACTATCTTCTGTATAAAAAGGGTTTAAAGCATTAGGATAAAGGATGAACAGTAAGTTGGGTCATATCCGATACAGTCTTATATACATCTTATTGGGAACCAGAGAACATTTGTAACTTGAGGTGGGAACACCAATTATATATAACATATACGTTGTTTTTTTCATTGTTTTTTCTAAAAAAATTTCTACAACACTTACATAAAATAACCACATATGAGGCTTTAAAAAGTCCTTTCTTTTCAATAGTTTATTGTTTAATTGAGCTGAGAATTTTTACGAGCCTCGCCATCAACAAATTATGGTACTAAAAACATCCATTAAAGACAATATTACACACCAAGGCACTCTATCTAACCACTTTAACTACTTATAAGACATCGATATACTCCAGTTATTCTCATATTGTGGGCCGGTGAGGATTAAATTTATAAAACTCAGAGAAAGAATGCACGATTTCTTGTAAAAGTTGGTAAGGAAATTTGATGGTTAACCAGATATAACAGTAACTAATGAGAGATTTATTCTAATTTCAGCTAAGCTAAAAATGCAGTTCTCTTAATGAAATTTATCTTTGGCACTCTTCCTTCGAGATTTTTAAAATGAACAGGAAGCAATAACTGTTAAAAACAAATATATTTTTCCAATAGTTAGCCTAAATTCAGAGTTACATAAAAAAAAACATTCTAAAATTCAATAAAGAAAAAAAAATGTATTCTTCGCCCTTTATGCTACTTCAAATATATTTGTTTTTAAATCAACTTATAACTAAACTCTATCACAAAAATGTTTACTGCCTATGCATCGACATTGTTACTTCTGTGCAGACTTGTAAGTGTGTTAGCCTAGTCTGTATACAGTACAACAAATGATCTTAACACCTAAAATTTTGTCTTCAAACAAACCAAAATACAGAAAAATCATTCTTAACAATTAATCCATTTCTACCCAATGAATGAAATATTATATTTTTGTTTTCTATTGTAAACAAGTTGCAATAATAATTTATTAATTCACTACAAGTGCTCCAGGTATCTAGAAAAAAAATGTTGCGTTTTCGCACGTTGGGCAGAAGAGATTACATCAACAAAAAAATACTTTGTGAGGTGTATGTTGACCTTTGTTAAAAAATGTTTACAAAATCATTCATTCATTAGATAGTAAGTGGAAATTTTTAAAACAATCCTGTATATAAAGTTTCCTTACAATTTTCACATTCATGCTCAGAAATGAATATTTAAAAAAATTGCGGAATATCCAAAAATCATATTTGTCTGATGAAAAATATCTTTTCATCAATAATATTTGGGAAATTAAGAAACTGTAAAAATAATATTGTTTGTATTTAGGAAAAAAATATTGAAATTAATGTTGCGTTTCCACAACTTTGGGCAGAAATGGGTTAACCTAGTTCAGTCAACTCTCAATAAGTACAATTTCAAAAACATGATAATAACTTTAGAGCTAAGTAAAATTTGAGTAATTAACAGTTACGTAATAGAGAACTGAAAGGAATATTATCATTGAACATAAAAGGCCTTGAAGAAAATGTGAGATGCAAAGATAAACATAAATGAATTTTTCTACATTTGGTAGTTTTGATTTATTATTATATTTAAATAAGTAAATTTTTTAGTAATTTTGAGCTACACCAAATTCTCAAATTGTAGGAATAATTTGTCACAAAAGTCAAAACTTGAAGTAAAATCTCTACCATAAAGCTATAGTAAAATAATGCTCAAATTATTTTCTCAACAAGACATGGATTCTGAAGGGATTGGAAAAACTGTTCGAGTTATCAAGAGTTGACTACATTAATACAAGATGATTAAATAATTTGTAATTAAAATAAATTAATGAAAGTTTTCAATGTTTCCCGAATATTTTCTTTGGTTATCATTAACCAAAATAACAGAAATTTATGGACTGACACAGCTTGAACCTGACAATAAACATTTTTACTCTGCTTTAATATCTTCATTGCATTACACATTTCTTTTTCTTTTTTTTTTTTTTTTTTTTTTTACTAATGTATATAATAAAGCTCTACAGCGATCCTGTAAATACTTACGATAACTGTTCAAGACATTACCTTGAGAACAGATAAATGCATTCATGTAATGGAAAACAAAGTTTATTTTATATTGTTGAAATTTTAACAAATTAAATATAATGAATCAGGAGTTGATAACCATTAACTAGCAGACAGTTTTTGTCCTTTAATCGATAAATAATATTTTGATTAAACAAGTTATTAAAAAAAAAATATCCAGCACATCTAAGTCTTTCTGAAGACTTTTCTTGAATATCCCTTCTTCTCTATATAGGGGCAAAAATGAAAATCACTGCATTTGACATTTAGGGAACTGTAATTTCAACTTAGGAATGGAATATGATTACCTATAGCAAATCCTTTAAAGATGGATATAAACACTCACAGATTATCAATATCCCGACAAAAAGTTTAAATTACACACTTTTACGCAGAAACATATTACACTGATCTTACCTTCCTATTGCACTCACCTAATACGAAATTGGAAATTAAAAAAAATAAATTATTAGCACCTTATATTAAGTATAAACAAGAAAATTAAAAAGAAGAAACACATGTAACAATACAAATATATATATAATGGAAGACCCCATAATAAATCAGAAAGACAAAAAAAGTTAAATAGAAAAATTGATGAAAATTAATTCACATTTTATTGGCATTACAATTATGTAAGTGTTCAATTTACGTTTACAGTACTTGATTACATATGATTTTTTATTTTTTTTTAATCCTTCAGATTTAACTGAAAGATACCGAATATTGAACAACATAATTCAGATAATTCCCGATTCTTATAGTTTTTAAAGGTGCTGAGGCCGAAGGACACATTTATTATTTATTATCAATAATTGAAAAAGAGCCTTCTGAAGAATATTCAAACAGTGGGACAAGTTCAAGAATTCTTTTATTCGCCATTATTTTTAAAAGTGACCTTAGGGATATCATGAAAAAATAGAACTTGTTTATAAACAATCTTTAAGAATTCTTATCAGTTGGTACTGGGTACTGTTTCTTATGACCTCAACCAAATACAATTCTAAATTTTGTTCTAACAGGTATCTCATATATTTTGGAAAAGTAATAAAAAAATAAATCATTACAACCATAGGGAAGTCTATTGAAAGACATCACCCTCTTCAATCAAAAATATTACCCTGTCACCTAGTATCTAGAACAGAATCTAAGACCAATTACACAACTAGATGGAAAATCACCAATAAATCAAATTACAATTCCTACAAAGCTTAATCCTAAATGCCGGTATATTAATAATATACTTTAAGCATTATACAAATATATAAAATATATATAAATTATTTCAAACTTCTTATATTGAAATACAAAGAGATATTATAAAAACATATTTACATTAGCCTAAGCTAAATTTACTTACAACAATTGCGATATTGTAATAAGCACAATTTCACTCTTATCACAAGTATTAAAGTATAAAAAGATTTATTTAGTCAGTATATAAGATGTTAATAAGAAATTTATTGGTCTCCATAGAGTCAAGAGGTATAAATCTTAAACCTGGTGTAATAGGCCTTACAATCTGTTTTTGATGAGGTAGAAATTTTTATTAATCAATTAAAAAAATATTGATAATAAAAAATTGGCTTATCATCTCTTAAGACAAAGAGACAAAGTCTACTGAAACAGATTATGTCATGATTATCTATATAGCAGTCCGAAAGTCATATCGACAAATGTGTTTTAGTATTGTTGTTTTGGGAGGAGAGGAGGACCGCAGAATGTATTTAATATTTTATTCAGATAGAACAATACCCTTCAGTTAATTTATAACTTAGCAAACTGTATAAATATATTTAATTTTTTTTAAAATATAAAACCATATATCTACTTCAAAAAATATGTTAAAAAGCGTACAATGCTATACATTAAGTCCAATCTGGACCAAGTCCAGATAATGGTAACATTATATTACCTTCTTCTTTGGAGTTTCAATTATACTAGTTATGATGACAGAGGTGGCTCCCTAACTTTTAAAATGTTTAAAGTTTGTAAGTGTCTTAATAGTAATAATATAAAAAAAATTTACATACCAAATTATTAGAAAACTTGATCCTACCCTTATTTATTGTTTTTTTTATATTATATTTATTGTTTTTTAATGACTACCATGTACAATTGGATTTGGTCCAGATTGGACTTAATGTATTGTATTGTATGCATTTTAGCATATTATTTTAAAAGTAAGTATATGGTTATATATAAAATTTATTAAAATATATTTAAACAATTTGCTATGTTGTAAATAAACTAAACAAAGATGTTTTCAGAGATGCCTGACGATGGCTTAAAGGCCAAAGCATTTTTAGTTAGTCTATTAATATGGTATATATTAATATATATATATATATATATATATATATATAAACCATATTAATATATATATATATATATATATATATATATATATATATATATATATATAATATATATATATATAAACCATATTAATAGACTAACTTTAAATTTTTAATATTATTTCTTTGCGTTTTGTATGTATTATGAGCACAGATTTTATCATTATCCTTTTAGAAATCCGACACCACCATAGTCTATATTCCATATTGGTAAGAATGTACAAAATAATTTGAATTACTAAAAACATAATTGTAATGCCAAAAATTAGGATAACAAATAAATTAGAATAAATTGCCTGAAAGCATAGAATGAGAGATAATATAAAAAAGAGATGGGAGACTTTAAAAGAATAAATTAGGAAGCTCATGTTACAGGTTTGAGAATAGACACGGGCTCGATGGGCTGAGGCGCGGCAACCTGATGTCAGACATTGCTTTCTTCAAACTTGACCTCTCTGTGCCTTCTAACACTGGTCCTCTTAGGGGTCACTGGCGTCAAGGGAACTGGAAGCAGGTTGGCTGGCTGCGACGCTGCTGCAAAGGGGGAGTTCTCGAGGAACTGGTTGGCGACGACAGGGGGCCACCATTCGTGCTGGGTATACTTCAATGGTGACTCGGCTGTAATAAAATAAAAAAAATATAAATATATATGTGTGTATATATATGTGTATATATATATATATATATATATATATATATATATATATATATATATATATATATATATATATAGTCGAAACTCTATCATATCACATATTGAACATGAAGGTTTCTTCAAAACAATTAGATACATGGAATTTCAATACATAGAAAGATAGCAATTTTTTATCCTTTCGAGACTCTTGCAGATTTTTTACAAATGTTCATTTATAATTTAATAAGGACATGTATTAAAAATATGCAAACATACATAAACATTTACTAATTTTTTTTTGGCAAAATAGCTTCTAATGTTATTTTGAGTTTAATTTGTCACTAAAGTCATGTCCTAAACATCTCCTAAAGCAATGTTCAAAACAAGAAAGGCAAAGATAAACTTAATTTAAAATGATAATTTCGCTCAATGCTAGGAAAGAGATTAAGAGAATGGTACTCCTGTGCTTCTTCTGAAACAAGATCTTCCATGAATTTCCATTGCTTTGCAAACCAGTGGAACATACACAAACTAAGGGTTCTTTTTGATGGGAATCACATTTGATATTTTTTTTTAGGAAATTTTTTGTTGGATATGCAGAAATTTTATTTGATATACAGAACACTGTTTTCTAATAAAAATTCAAGGTTCCTAAAAAAAGTTATAGAAATATAGAAATTTTCGATATACAGAGGTTCAACTGTATATATATTAATTTTTAGTAAAGGATTGCACTCGACTTAGAAACTTGTGTGGTCATATAAAACCTTAGGACCTGCGCCTCCAAATTTCTAAAAGCTGAGATCCACTATTTAAATGGTTTAATTTTCTAGAATAACCTTACAGCATAAAAGAATAAAATAAAAATCATGTCAATCGAGACATTGAATAATCAGAACTACTACAAGTTGGGACATATTATGAAGAATCAAAACATTTAGCTTATTAGACTTCTCAAAAATCTGGTCCGGTGCGCGCATCACACAACTTTCCCTGACCACCCTATAATAGTAATCTTTTTAAAAGAATTTTAAAGAATTCACACAAACAGTACTTGAAATAAATTCAGCAACATATACATCTCATCTTCTCTCACAAAAGTACAGTAAACAAGTTTTTTTTATCAATTATAATACGACAATTCTGTATAATATATATTTTTTGTTTGTCAAGCTGAAAATATATTTTAAAATTTTCAGTTTAGTTTCCAAGGAAACATTTTGTTTCCATTAGATAATATAAAAATAGAAATTATTAAGTTAATTTCTACTTTTATATTATTACATTACATTATTACAGAGTGTATTGTTAACAAAAGGTTGGCAATTTAGTGGGAGGAGGTTCAGTCGCATCCATCTCCTTTTGAACGCGATCAACTTTCCATCTAGGGTCTAGTAGTCCTCATAAGATACACTGTTTTGCTAATACTAGTCTGATTTCGATAATTTATGTTTTGTTTTTTAGATAATTCAATTACATTCCATATGATTTTATTCATAATTTATCATAAAATGTATACCTTTTGAGTTATGCGCAAATAAAATATTATTTTCATCATAACTTTTTTTCCTGAATTTCCTCAGCAATGTACTAAATATATGAAAAGCTAAAGATTTTTAAGAAGAAGACTTTAAGCAAGTTTCATCAAAATCGTTAAAGCCATTTTTGAGAAAATTGCAAAAAAGAGTAAAATGGCTTAAGAGTGGCACTTCTGGTTTGTCGATTTTGACGAAAAAGTTACTGTAACATCCTCAGAATATACTGACACTAAAAACGTAATTTCAGTTTCATACGAGTTTTTTTTTTGAGATAAACACATACACACAGACTTTTTTTGCGAGACATGGTTATTCGAAAGAGACCTTAATCTTAACGTGTATTTCCGTTGAAAACTCAAATTCGAAATTTTTCACGATCGCAATACTTCCCCTTACAATATATTTCATATATAGGTCAGGAAAAATAAAAAAATAATAGTTGGAAACGAAAAATGACTTTTTGGGAGAAAAAGTATTTCTACTCGTTAAGCAGAACAAGATACCTTGCCTGAATCAAAATGTTTTCTCTAAGTTAAAAATCCTAGAAAAAATTACAGAACATTTCAGCTTTATTTAGTATTTATTCCAATTGTAAAGATTCTAAAATAAATTAATTCAAATATTAAAACGCAAGGAGTTAAAAAAAAAAAACATTAAAAGACAAGTATATAGAGGTAATTGAAGCATGAGAGAGTTAGTTCAGACCTTCACAAAAACTATATCATTTTTTCATCACTTAAAGGAGTTTCCATGATACCGAATGATGAAACTTCATCACTACAAAATAAAGACAGACAGGTTAGTCTATTAAAAAAAGGACAGCTAAAGAGATTAAAAAATTGATGTATTACCAAAATATGTTATTAGAAAATGCTAGGCCAAGACAGGTAAAACTTTGATCATTGGGGTTATGAAACAAAGTAATATTAATTTGTTTATAGGGTTTAATTTTCTCATGTACTGTAAGGAATAAACTACTCCCTAATGAATAAGGATATATTCTAAAACTCTATTTATTAATGTTAAAAGTTAAAATAATTTTTACTTTTGTAAATCTTAGGAAAGAAGTTGGTAGAGGAATATTTTAATTTTATTAAAAAAAGAAATTATGCAGTAGTCTAATGCACAAGAACAAAAGTCCTTGTGCATTAGACTAGTTTTATTTTCTGATTACATATTTTAAACATTAATGAATACTACTCTTCAAAGTAAAATCCATTGTTTTCAGCTACTTTCACCCATCTTTCTGCCAGTAATTGGATTTGATTCCGGTGTACCCCTCCGGTGGTTTTGAGGCAAAGAACTCTTCACATACAATTTTTACGTCTTCGTAATTATCAAAGATCTGACCTTTTCAAAAATGAGCTATTGATCAAAACAAACCATAATCTGGTGGTGCAACATCTGGGCTTTACGCAGGATGAGGCAAAACGTTTACTCCTGGCAGTTCCGATAATTTTTCCTTGGTCAAATGAGGACGATGTGCAGGGGCATTGTCATGTTGCAAAATGGCTTGGTTTCTGTTGACCAAAGTGGGGTACTTTGCACTCAAAACTGCATAAACTCTATCTAGCTTTCCGCCCATCAGGAACAAGATCAAAAAGCAAAACGTCTTCGAAATTCCACCACATACAAAGCATCACTTTTTTTCCGAAATCGATCTTGGCAAACCACCGGTTGTGTAGCTTAACATGGACATATCCACTGCTTATGTTTGATAGGATTTGTAAAAATATCCACTTTTCGTCACTTGTCATAATTTTTTTCCAGAACCTGTCATCTTTCAGATTTTAAAGTAAAATTTTGCACTTATCAAGTCTTTTACACTCTGTCAAGTCATATAGGTCGGACCTTTGTCTTAAATTCCGTATACCCAGGTTTTTAAGATGACGAGCCACTGTAGTATTAAAAGCCCCTACCTACTACGGCCGATAAATCACGAGTAGTTGCATGTGGGTCCTGATTTGCACATTCAAGAAGAACATCATCATCAACGACCGATTGTCGATCTTATCTGGGTTCATTTGCAAAGCTCATATTCCCATTGTTGAAACACCAGAACCTAATTGCAGCAGTGTTTCAATGGATAATTGGTTCTCCTTTTATGCCACAAATGTCTTCGGACCGCGAATCATGATTGTTCTTCTGGCATTGCACGTGTGTTTTAAAAATGTCAATGACCCCATAAAGCCAACTCAAGTCACAAGAAATTAAATGATTAGTCAAAGTAAACATTGACATAAATAGTAGGAACAAAAACATTCTTATAGGATTAATTATGAGAGTCAGAATTAAGGGTTATGTTCATGCACAAGGACTTTAGTACCAACCAAGTAGTTTCTAACATGCATACTCTTAAATTAGTAATAGACTTGGACATTTAAAAGGCCAATAGGTTTGCAAGACAAAGGATTCATGATTTTTTTGTCTCTAGTAACTGACAAAGACATAATTTTTCTGATCAATAAAGAATGAAAAAAAAATAAGACTTTGTTTACTCACTATCAGAAAGGAGAAGATCAGACTTATCAGCAGCTTGCTTACGCCAAGCATTAGATCTAACATGTCCCTTGGTGCTAGTATTGACAGCATCGGCCGATAATGAACGAGACATCATTCTTCTCAGGTGTTCACATCCTGTTGGGGTGGCGTCTTTTGTTCCGTAACTTCCAGTTAATCCAACGGCTTCATTTAACCAGTACAACTTCTGCGTTATATCCTTACCTTAAAAATGACAATGCAGCAGCATGTTGAAGAAAAATAAAACAAAACATTAAAACTCAGTAAAATTATTCGGTAAACCTTGGGAATTGCTACTAACGACCGTTAAGAAGTCTAGATTTTCAGACCAGACTATACTTTCACCCACTGCGCATGCGCTATTAAATTCTCAATCCGACGGATCCTTCTCAGTTGGAACGCTGGTATAGGGTTAGGTCAGACTTCCCGCCTTTTTACGAAGGGTATTGCTAAGAAGACTCTCTATAGAGGAAAAAGAGTAATTTCATCCATGACCAACTCATTCGTTATATGCTATTAACAATTTCGATCCAAGGACCAAGTCAGGAACTGCGAACCATCATATGCCAGGGAGCAGAAGAATGGTAAGCCAGAGGAGTAGTAATGATAAACGATTGCTGACAACAAGTGGCGCATCCGGATTGGTTGAAGCTCAACGCCGCCTTTTCATTTAAAGTGAATGCAATTTTCTAAAACTTCATGGACGAAAATCTATTGATCCTTAGTTTTACACATAATTGTTAAATTTTTTTCACCTCTTGGACTAAACTTCCCACATCCGAAGCTAATAGAACGGTGAAAAGATTGGACATGATATTTAAACTTAAAGATGGTGTAGGAAAGAAGGCGGTGGGGACAAGAGATCTATTCGGTAAAAGGTGGGAAGTCTGACCTAACCCTACACGACTATTCCAAGTGAAAAGGATCCATCGGTTTGAGTATTTAATTGCGTATGCGCAGTGGGTGAAAGTATAGTCTGGTCTGAGAATATAGACCTCTTCAAGGTAGTTAGTAGCGATTCCAAAGGTTTACCAATTATTCTAAACAATATATCCACATATAACTGAATGAAATTCAGCACTATTTTTTTTTTTTTCACATAGAGAGTATTGAATTATTTCAAAAACTAATAAAAATCTATTGATCAAATAATATTAATAATGGTTTCCCAATGTAAGTTATTTGATGATTTTTCTAATAGATATACTTGATGACAATATAACATACAAATAACATCTTTTCGAAAGAAAAACAATATTTTTCAAATGCCTTACTTAAAAAATTAGATTAGAGTCAAAAAAACTATTGTTCCCCATGTATTTGATATATTTTCCTCGAAAATCTTTTATAAAAACTGGTGAGATGGATACAAGTAAACTTACCAATTAAATTAGACAATATTATCTTCAACATAGGCCTATGTCTGAGCACTCTAGCTAATTTTAATTTAGGCCAACACAAATACAGACTTTCTTCTTCTGCTGTGATTGTCACCTAAAATAATATAACTTTTATTTTTACATATAAATAACAATTTGTAAAAAACACCTTAAATAAGCTTAACATTTACAGAGTAATTTGAAATATATAATCAATTAAAACACACCTGAAACAATTCATCACTAGTGACATGACCAGCTTCCCATTCCGGTGAATCGATGAATTGATATGAGTTAATATAATGGAGATGGATGTTATCGCAACTAACTTTCAACCTAAAAACATCAATTGCCTCAGATCTGAATACTTAAACTTCGAACAGTGATAGAACTTAAATAAATATGAAAGCACATTTAACAGTTAAAAGTTACATTATAATACAATCAGAATAAGAGAGTAATATCTTAAAACAGCTAATCTATTCTATAACCTAATCACATTAAGTTTCACAACTAACATCTATAATGACAAATTAATAATGAAATCTATATTTAAAATAACATTGATTATAGTAATGTAGATATTACTTAGAAACATATAAATACATCATTTATTTGTATAAAACTAATTCTATAACACCTCACCAATATTTTAAATGTAAATCAACTGAAATCCCAAGACCGTTTATAATAATACATAACAATTTCCCAATAAACTACATGGTAACAAAAATGAGTAGTCAAAAAGATCATCATATTACAAAAGAAGTAACCTCTCCATTATAGTCTTATAAAAATTTATGAATTATTTCGACTCCTTCTAAGATGTATAAGTGGTGTATGACCGAGGAAAATAGAAGGAACCGTTCGAGCGACATACATATTAAACATACTCAACAAAACCCAAAATATATACCAAAATACCAACAACAGCCAATAACTTATTAAATGAGTATGGCACGGAAACTGTCTAACACCACTTTCTTCTACGTAAGTCACTTCAGAATTCAATAAAAAATCTTGAATCCATTCGTTGATATGGATCATTGCCGTAGAGTAAAAATCCGAGACAAATCACAAAAATATCACTAATGCTCCTGAACAGCTGATCAAAACGAAACTACTAGAGATATCAAGGCGTTCGCTAATGCTTCAGTAACTTCCTACCAATGAGGAATTATAGAACGATAATTTTGAAAATACATTATTTATTTGATTCTAGTGTTACAAATGAACGAAACTTTAGTTTAAATTTTGATGCTTTAATATTATAAAATTTGTCGTGACGATCAATAATAGTGCGAAGGCATTTTGCATAGTCATATTCAGCGATTTGTATTAAACATGGGTAAAACTAGTTATCTTAATTTGCGGTTCATTTCAATTCGGCTGTCAATGTCGTAACTAGGTTGGGACACTAAGTGGGAATCCAAGACCCCGAGGTAAGGGGGCCCTCAAGTCAGAAAGTAAAAAATGAATTCATATTTCATTCGAATTTATAACCGTGATGTTCCGCACATTTGTTTTCGTACTGAATTTTCAGACAGCAAAAGCTAAGCAATTTTTTCTAAATTGAGAATGATTAGAATTTATATGAGATCAACGAAGAGTCAAGATTGAGTAGCAAGATTGGCACTGCTTTCAATGTAAAATGAACAACTTAAAGAAATTGACTAGCAAGTTTGGCACTGCTTTCAATGGAAAATGAACAAGCTAAAGAAATTGACTTTTATAATCTTATTGATAGTTTTCACAGAAAAAATATAGGAAAAATTCATAGTCTAATATGTTGTACACCGTTTTGCAATGCCAAAAGTTAAATAGTTAGACTACCCCGAAAGTCCGTGAGATCAATTAATCTTAAGCAACACATGTTTGCATTGGATGAAGAGAATAAAACTGAGCACGTTCTCATTCCTAAAAACTGAGTAAATGCTCTGGTTCGATAGAAATAAATAAAAGTTATACAATGAAATACTTAAGTATAATTTATAACCGATTTTCGTTCAAAACTAATTTTCTTTATTAGTATTTTATTAAATGTATGGAGCATCTTCTCCACAAATATGGACTGATTATTGATTCGGAGAACCTGCTTACCTTTCTAAATGAATAAAAAGTGAGAATGCATGCTATCTGAGCATGTATTCAGTAAAATGTTGAGTCTACGAAATAGTAGATCGGCATTTTACTGAGTACCTAATCCTATAGTATTCTCACGTTTTATTCACTTAGAAAAGTCAGTGCTTTTTCCAAATCAATAATCAGTCCATATTTGTGGGGCACATGCTTCATTCACTTAGTAAAATAATAATATAGAAAATTACTTTTGAATGAAAATCGGTTTTAAATAAATTCTTCTTCTTCTTTTCAATTCAAGAAAGAGAAGTTTTAATCCAGATCAGAAAGAACTTAAACATCCTTTGTTACTGTACAATACCTTCAAAAAGGCCCTTTTATTTCATTATCAATTAATATGCAATAACTTTTAAAACGGCACTTTATTTTAATAATATACAGTAATTCAAAATAATTAAAAATATTATTAAAACACGAGAAACAGTTTAAGGCTAGTGAAGCATTGTCACTTGGACCGACCTCTCTGCTCAGAGAGGTATAGAAATGCAAGGGACAAAGAAGCCTGGGAGACTGACACCAGCACCACCTAGGAACGGCTAGCGGAACTAATCAGCCATCTCATATACCCAGTATAAGTATATTTGTTTATTTTATAAATGGACCTTGGCTTTCCTAACAATACGTTACCAATCGTCCCTTTGCTTCGCTCTGGGCCTCCATCCTGTGACGCCCATCACCTTAAGGTCCTCTTCTGCATCCTGTAACCATCGCCTGCGCGGTCAACCACGCCTTCTAGTTCCGATGGCAGTGCCGTTTAACATCTTGATCTGCATTCTGTTCTCGGGCTTTCTAACTACACGGCCTAATTCAATCATTCAATCCGGCGGGACTTAATAAATTGTATGATGTTGGCATCTTGAATAATAATAAATAATATAAATAATAATAAAATATTATTTTAATAATAAATAAATAATAATTAATAAAATATTAATATTTTATAATATTAATTAATTAATATTAATAAAATATTAATTAAATATTAATATTTTATAATATTAATTAATTAATATTAATTAAATACGAAGTATTTTATTGTGTAAATTCTATTTATTCTCATAGAACCAGAGCACCTGCTCAGTTTTTTAGGGATGAGTTCGTACTTAGTTTTATTCACTTCACCTATTGCTTCTTTAAATTTATAGAATTAAAGGAGTTACTACGTTACTAGTAAACTACGTTTACACGATCAATCGTAAGTACTATCGTCAGCGTAAATGTCATTCCGACTGACCGTGAAGGGGTACCCTTGCAGATGGGTAAAACTAGTTATCTCAATTTGCGGATCATTTCAATTCGGCAATGACTAATTCAAAATGAGCAGTTGTAATACATGTTAAAAATTTTCTGTGGTAATAAGGACTACCAATCTTTTCAGGTAAGGGACTTCGAGAGCAATTAAAGCAGTATGTTTATAAATTCGATTTTACGTAACTTACAGCGTATATAATTTTACCCTCACTAGATAACTTTCTACGACTAGCATAAGAAAACCTAGAGCAAAAGAAGATGCTTGCCTCGACCATGTACTTCTAGCGCGACTACTCATTTTTCATTTTGGATGATGAAACAAATAATTTTTCGTACTGTTACCAAACAGATTAATTGTTTTAACTAGTTATTATAATTTATTTAAAGATATTATAATTTTCAATACTCTGAAATACAGAACAATGAGTTTGGAATACGAAACACTTAAAGTACTCACCGTTTCTTCACTCATTATTAACGTGAAAAACATCTTAGCATTAATGTTGTTGAAACGCAATAAACATTAATATTTCGTGTCTAAAATCAATCAATTCAGATCATAATCTAATTTCATAAAAATTACATGAAATCGAATTACGGTTGAATGTCGAAAACATCGAAATTTTATTATTCAATATATGTCTTTTCAATATGCACTCAATTCCAAGGATTCATTAACAGGATGGTTGTTAAGAATTTTCATTGGCATTCTTCTTTCATAATTATCTCAATATTTCTTTCCAAAGCATTAAACTGGGTGGTCGTTTAATTAAAGGCTTAAAAACGCCATAATTTATCCACAGCTCTCCTCATCAATGTTTCTTTCGTATACCATTTTCTTCTGAAACCATTCATAGTGGACATTTTGTTCATATATTTTATTCATTATTGACAGAGTATTTTTAGAGTTATTTATAAACATCCTAAATATCCTGGGGCACAACCAGCCTCTATAAAGTTGGTAAGCTTAATTGGGAAAAACCTGGCGGTTGAACGTACTCCTAGCACCACTTCCATACACAACCGCTGGTCAAGAAACGGTACTTTCTTACTAAGTATTGAACCCAAGACACTTCATGGATTATAGTGATATAGTTTTTTTTTTTTAGTTTTTATTAATATAATATAATTTATTCTGCTTAACTTTTTATTTTATAAATGACTAAACTGCTCTCTCAGAACTTTTCCTTATATTCTTGCAGAGCTCGTTGACTAAGCAATGTAAATTGAGCTCTCTGTCATCATGCACAAATCCAGATACCTTCTACCATACATCTAGATTTTTATGACCCATCCATTGATGTATTTATGAAGGAATATAATTAGTAATAGTTAAGAAAGTAAACATATTTGATAAATTACACAGGTATAAGCTAAACTAGGAACATTCTTCTGTAGCAGTCAGCTACTAGCACACATTTAAGCTGTTGCTACTTGTATTTATTTAATGATAGTATTAATTTGTTTTGAAATAAAATGAATTTTTATGCTCATAATATTTTTTTAAAAACGACTGTTTATGAAATAAAATTAATCCTCATCTGTAAACGTACGGGTCGAATCCGACCCGCCAGACAGATGAATGCGCACATATCGTCTTCTCCCTTCTCCAAGGCCATAGGACTCTAGTTACCCTTCCAATCCAGTAATTTATACTTCTTTAATTTAGTATAAAATGAATATTAGAATTTATTCAAATAATACATGGTTTTCAAGCTATAAGCAAATATGTGTGTTTTTTGTATACTTCTGGGAAAAACTTGAGGGAACAAAGTTTTATTCCTAATTAGCTCCCTAAAAAACATAAATGAGTTAATTTTCAGAACTTCTCTACAACTTTCCACCAAGATCCCTTTTTGGTCACCATTTGACTGGACTCGATTA
Organism: Rhaphigaster nebulosa; assembly: GCA_948150685.1. Lineage (NCBI taxonomy): Eukaryota > Metazoa > Arthropoda > Insecta > Hemiptera > Pentatomidae > Rhaphigaster > Rhaphigaster nebulosa. The sequence continues at coordinate 16,573,937 of OX411306.1, forward strand.
GACTAAGAGCGGATGTTTCTAAGCAATACCATGAAGAAAAAAAATATAGAGTACAAAAATGTAAGGAATTTACTCTTGTTTAATTTAGTATTGATAGATGCTGCCATAAAAAGATTCCTAGTTTTCATGCAATACGAGAAAAAGACGGAAAAAGATCATTTTTTTTTTTATATTTCTGGAGAAAATTTGAGGTAACAAAGTTGAAATTTGTAATCAGCACCCAAAAAATTCTTAATGAGCAAATTTTCAGAACTTCTCCAAAACTTTCCGGTTAAAAGTAGGATGGGCCTGGACTACTATTATACATTAAAGATAAGTTATGCAAACTTATTTATATAAATTGGGAATAGAATAATTTTTATTATTATAATTTTTTTTCTCTGTATGTCATTTATGATTAAATATACAACACTCCCATAAAAACCCAGGCGCAATATCATCGTGATAATTAGGAAAAATATAGTAGAAACGAACTGTATATGATTTAGATAAAATCGGTATGTAGCAACATGGTGAAAAAAATTCATGAATGTGCCAAAAAGTGTTTTTTCACTTTTAAGATGTGAAAAAAATTTGTTTAAGAAAATTAAAAAATAGTACGTAATAGCGATTAAAAATATGGAAAAATGAAACAATTGAAGCAGACCAACAACTTTTCGAAAAAAAAATAATAATAATAATAAAAACCGCGAAATATGGACTTTTTTTTTTTACAGGACTTTCAATTATTGCAGGAACTTCTTTTGGGGCTTTAGTTAGTGCCTATCTAAAATAAAAATTGTATACAAAAAAAAGGATAAATTTTCGCGGAAATTAGGAAAATGTAAAAACAATTTATTTCGAAAAAAAATTTGAACAAGAATCAAATGGTCATAGAACCATTTTTCGAAGCACTGTTTGTTTCCGAGGAGTTTCTCTACAACCCTATTTTCATGAAATATATGTGAGGTTAGATTATGTAATTAAAAAACGCGTTTGAATATAGGGCTCTTTCTCTCGCTGGCCGCCAGTGGAGAGGTTGCGTAGGGGAAGTGATGAAGGTCGGGGGAAGGCTCTGTCTATCACTTTACAGCACTCGAAGCCCGGACGTCTGAGAGCCTTCCCTTGCCCTTCATCATTTCCCTTACTCTCTTACCTCTCCAATGGCGGCCGGCGAGAGAAAGAGCCCTATGTTCATACGCGTTTTTTAGATACTTAATCAAATCTCATATATTTCATGAAAATAGGGTTGTAGAGAAACTCCTCGGGAACAAATAGCGCTTTAGAAAATGGCTCCAGGAACATTTTCCCCCATGTTCAAATCTTTTTTCGAAATAACCTGTTTTTACATTTTCCCAGTTTCGGCGAAAAGTTATTCTTTTTTTTTTTTAGAATTTGTATTATTTATAGGTATCAATAGCATTCCGGATGCCCATATTCCAATGAGGGATTTTTATACAAATGATTAATATGTATAGATATATTTTTTCTCTAGCCCTTTATGAGCATTTAATAGCTATTAGTAGATTTACATCTTCTTTTTGTTGATTTTCCTTTAATTGTAACAGTGCTATAAGGAATGTATAAATTAAAAATAAATTCTTTGAGATTGTTTTTTTCTGTTAATTAAATAATAAAGGTGATGGGGCTCACCTTGGTTTGTGTTATAAACTAACACTAAACTTAAACTAAAGTATAACTAAATCCATTAGTTGAATTTTTGGCACTGCACTATGTTCCAGTGATATCCTGTTATAAATGCAGGGAGCAGGGGGTCAGTAAGACATTTTAGCGAGTCCAAGAATTTGATATGCCTCCGCTTGATGAAAACTGGGACTATTGGAAGTTCTAGAAGGGGCATGAAGGGATGGTGGCTTTTCCTTCTTCAGCGTCGTTGTTCAGATCATCTTTCTTAACATGATGTCTTGGAATCGCTTTAGATGACGCAGTGTGCCATTAGAGATGGGTAAACAGCGGAGCACTGTCTAGAAATGCTGGCCGTATAATGCATTTGTAAATGGTCAGTTTTAACCACAAGGATAGAGCAGGTGATGAAGACGGTAGGACTTTCTCCTTACCGCGCGGGTTTAAAAATAATGATAAATCATAAAATTTAAAAATAAACAATAAATATTTATATAAACAATAATTAAATGGGACATAACCACAACTTCTAGTATTTATAATTCTATAATCAATCAAGGAGTAGAGAACTAAATGGGTTAAGCACTTGATTCTTATCACATGGGACCAAGTTTAAGTTCAGCTGTGACAGAAAATTTACTAGTCATGGACTGCTTTTGGCATTAGGTGGCTATCTATCCATGGTATCTATCCTATCCATATCCTTTAATGGATTGAGGGAAAAACTTGGCAATTTAACATGATTCTTTCCAGATCACCTCCTTGAAAAACTGTTAGTCAAGGAACAGAGCTATCTCATCATGTACTATTCTCAAGGTCCTTTATGGGTTATAAAGGTTCATGTTTTTTTATCTATTTATTAATTTTTTATGCATGAAAGTAATTGTTATTAAATTATCTAGTTAAATATAAATGCTGTAAGGGAAAAACCTACTATTTTAATCACAAACAAAATTCTTTCAACTCAGCTGTAAACAATACTATTGAGGTGTTACTGATATTTATTGCTAGTTTTATTATAGGAGAAGATGGTTAAATATTGATAAATATTTTAGTAATACCTATATGATATTTAATTTACTTACTTTCCTTTCAGCAAGATTGATAGTCTCTCATCAGCATTCGTAACGTCTTCTATTGCGTAAGCCTCCCCTTGCTCCAGTAGAAGGATGCTGGCTTCTCTAGTCAATTCTTTAAAATGCTTTCTTGAAACTTTCAAAGGGCTAAACATTCTCACGTATAAATCAGTTAGTTCGGGTGAGAGAGAGGGTGGTATGAGTTGTACAAAAACACCAATAGTATGTAGGAAATTTAAGATACCAAGAGCTGTTGACCAAGTTACAATGTCTCCTGAACAGATATGCACCCCAGACCAGACAGCTTGAACAAAGAACCCTGCACTCAGCAAAGCTCTGGAATGGAAAAAAAAAATCAATTAATTAAACAAGTTATTGCCAATTATTATCAAAATAGATTAACACTATTATTATTAGGTCAATCTAGTAAAATGATAAGCATTGAGATTGCTTTCAATTTACTTAAATGAGTAAATGAGATTGCATCGGTTTCCAAAAAATGGAGTAATTTTAATGGAATAATTCCTAAACAGTACATTCTAACGAAAAAATTATAATGTATTAAATTAAATAACATTAAATTCTGCATTTAAAGAGTACCACACATAATAATTGGATAACTGCTGTGGTCGAAAACTAATGTCGCAGACTCAGATATAGCTCTGTCTCTGTTTTTAACAAAATCTTTGTTTTGACCATAGTTTTGGATAGGTTATTTTACTAGCATTTTTGCTAGTATCTTTTAGTTAAATTTTATTATGAGAGAGGGAGTAAAAAGTGAGGTTTATTTAAAAGTGCTTATTCATTGGGAACTGATTAAGCTTTAATTTTAGAGCCTCCGTATTTACTTCATACCAAATTCCATAAAACCTGAAGATCTACAATAGAAATTCATCAAATATTTAACTTACTTTCTCTATTCTATGTGCAGGTAAGAGAGTGAGGATTACCAAACACAAAGAAAGTTTTTTAACTGAAACATCTCTATAGTCACAGCATGCTAATGGAGATTTATAATTATAATTTAGTTCCAAGGAACTGATAAGGCTTGCCAACTGTTTTCCTCAGCTATAGAAGGCTGTGAGTTTACTTGGCGCCCATTTTTGAAAAAAGTGAGGAAATAAGATGAATAGCCAAGGGACAGGTAATTAATTTTATTAATAGTCAATGTCATTATTCTATGACAAATTTGTTTTTCTTTTCTAAAAATACTGAGCTTGTTTGTATACCTAATTTATTTTGATAGCGACAGGTTAGGTTTTCTGGTAGTTAAGCAAAGTCAATGCAGAAAATTCAACAAATGGGACATGTAAAAGAGTGAGGATTTTAATGTTTAAATTTGCAAAATTATTGTTAACATGAAAGCTAACCCCTGATAAAACAATCTATGGCCATGCTTTATCATAATCAATGAATAAAATTTTGTCAAATGCATCAAAAAAGCCTGATTTCTTCATGGGACTGTGATTTCCCTATTTTCGAAGAATGACCTATATACCACTAATCATTAGGCACATCATCATCTATTATTATGATTAATATAATTCAATAATTTTTTATCTGAATGAAAATCCTTTGGAAAAAGTGTAATCTAATAGAAACGTACACAACATTTAGTAAAAGACTATTGGATAGGAACCCATAGAAGAGTTTTTTCTACATTATAATATAATCCATCCCCTGCCTTGGTTTCTTTGATCAATCCATCAGATTTATCATTCAGCTTTGAGTAATTCCCTACTCGACTCATTTTTCTCTGTTTTATAATTTCATTTAATTTAATGTAAATTATTTTTAATTTATGTTTAAATCATACAATCTTTATCATCTAATAAGACCCATTATCCTCTCTGAAGCTGAGTAAAAGCTCTTTACAGTTTCTTGGATTTTTCCATTATATTTTAACTAACTGAGTACACTGTTCTGTGTATCTCTATTCATATCAGCGACGGAGTAAGGTTAAATATTTCCTCCATGGTATTTGTGTTTAAATACTAAGGTAGAGAACTCCTGGGCCAGGGTTTGAGTCCGACTGTTATGGATAATTATTTATTCTATTATAGCAGCCGTGGATCGACCCTCATGTGGCACACCCAGGCGCTATTAACACTCCCGGGGCTGTGGTAAATATGGTGCTTAGAAAGTTTATAACTTCAAAATCTTTAATACTAGTCTTGAAATTCATTTAAGAGTTCAGCAGGTTGTTTTAAACTTGATCATATCATCTCTTTAATAACAGCTTGGATCATACGTAGTTGCATGCAACTACTAAAATTTTAGCTTAAGCATGCAAACTGAATCAATAGCTTTCATCATGTCGTTTTTTTTTTTTATTTGGCTGCCCTGATGAAAATGAAATAACATGAAAAAGTCCAATCCCTCAAAATATGTTTAAGTTTTTTTTTACTAAATACTTTATCATTAGACTAATTATATAAGAAACAATTATTAATATAATTATTGACCATTTAGATTAAGAAATAAAATAAATAGTGAAATAAGATATCAATATTAAGAATAAAATTTAATTAATTTTGAGGAAATAAACAAATAATTAGTCCCATAACAGTCCATCATGGCCTTGGACCAAACACTAGTTGTGGCGTCTGATTCTCGACCTTAGGGAATTCTTGAGAGATTGTGGTTAGCTCTGTGCTGCAACCCTCAGACCTATTCCTGACTCTGTCAATTACTCATTTTTTTAATAATGAGTGTCCTCACCAACGCCTATCGAACCACGATTTCAATCCTGTCAAAGCCCACTTATATATATATTTCACCATAAGTGCCAACAAAATACACTTTTGATCATTTTCAATTCTGAGGTAGAGAACAGCTGATAATTCTTTTTTTCAAACCATTTATCACTGTGATTTGTACAATATACGGAAAAAAAAGTTTATTTTTTAATATTTGGAAGTACTATTAAGTCAAATCTTAAACTTTAACAAGAAAAAACTATAAGTTATTAAAATTAAACTTTTTAAAAAAATTAATTTATTTTTCCAATCTCAGTAGATAATATAAATTGTAATTCCATCAAAGTAAAAAAAAATTAAAATATACCTCAAAATAAAAATTCCAGGTTTGTAGCTTCTCGGTATTAGGAAAGCAGCAGCAAAGAACAAGTTTGACAACTGGAATAAGTTGTGCTGTGCCGGTTCCCACTCACCACAGACCTGAATATCCTGCTCAACGTAAGTCGGCAGACTTGAATTGATATCTAAGTACAAATTTGTACAATTATCGTCCAAAAGGAGACTACAGTTTTCCATGGTGCTCGCCAGACTCGGCTCTCCCACCCATAGCACTTTCGACTAACTATCCTGTAACAATAATGACACTCATGTTTATATGTTTATTTTAGACTAATTATTAATGATTAAATATGTTTTAAAAATATATTGGCTTGTAATATGTATAAAAAAATGTGTAAAATTATACAGAATGCAAGGGAAAATTTATTCAAAATAATTAAAAGTAACAATATTTATTTATTCTTCAGTCCGATAACCAGTTTAAAATTTATACTGCTTGTATTCTGCTTTCTTGATAAACATTTTGGCTAAGTTCACCTCCAAAAACTCCATGAAACTGTGAAAACAAATTAAGAGGAAAAACTGAATCCTCTATAAGTCAATGGAAATATGTTTTGAGCAAGCAAGAAGTCTAGTAATGACTTGAACATCTTTTTAAAGCTGGTTGCTAAGTTAGCAATCGTAGAAAAACATTTTTAAATTTCTGTCATTCCTCTAAATGTGAAAAATCTTCAGTTTTGAACTGGAAGATCAAGAATATTTTCAGTGAACAGTTGGAATGTATTACTTTTTTTAAGAAGGAAACGATATGAGGCTACATCAATTATGCATAAAAACTAGAAATAGAAGTGTTCCTTTGAATTCTGATGAAAAATTGTATGGGTTTTTAAAATAAAATTCATTGAAAATAGAATAAAATTCTGATTTCAACATCCTCTGGGTTTTAGATTTGTAATATATCTATCTTCTTGTATTAATAAATATTTTCTTCATGCACAAAACATCAACATGGAAATTAATGTATTATCAGAAAAAAGTGGTAGACAGCTCCACAATATTAGTTTTACAGACCAGAGGGTAACTTGACAAGTGTAGTAGTCTGCCTAAAGCTGATTCAAAGATGCTTCTATTCAGTCTGCTGTCTGTTAAAATTTATTAATAAACCACCCAAAATACTGAGGTAGTGGGCCTCTAATCTCACGATCAAGTCACTGGTTGACTACTTCAAATCAGACAGAAAGGAAGATGTTACAGCAATATATTAAAAACTCTCCATGCACAAAAGCCACAAATACCAGAAATCAAAAATGCTTTCTAATTTTACCATTGTCGAGATAGTTAACATCTAAACATTTAATGAATTCTTGCAAACTAAAAAAAAAAAACATTTGGCTTATGATTGTATCATTGAAGAGGAAGACCTAGGGAACTGAGGAGGACTGCCGAAATCATGTTTTCATTTGATGACAAGGCCATTTCATTCTCATGTAATTTAAAATTATCTTTCAAAAGTTATTTAAAAGAGATTATGTAGAAGAATCTTGGTTGGGGGAGGGGGTACGATCAATAAATAAACACACACATAAGAAAACACTTATTATAATGTGTGCCGACGTTTTGGTTTAAGTTTTAGGTCATCATCAAGCCTTAGAAAAAATAAGATAACAACAGTGGCAGGACCAGTAGTAGTAAAAAAAAGTTCACAAACAGTAAGATAAGATAGTAAGATGAAAAAATAAAATAAAAATAAAGTATAAAGAAAAATATGCTAATCATAATCATATGATTAGTATATTTTTCTTTATACCTTATTTTTATTTTTTTCACTTAGCCGTAAAACTTAGGCTGTTTTTCTTATTTGTGTGTTTACTTATTGACCGCACCCCCAACCCGGATCTCCTACATACATGTTCCATGTATTCATATAATAAGTTATATATTATTATTCATATAAGTTACATATTCATATATAAATTATATTCAATTCTATAATAAGTTTTATATATATATATATATATATATATATATATATATATATATATATATATATATATATATATATATTATGTTAGTATTTGGCATTAAAATCAAATCAAAATAATAGCAATAAATAAGAAAGTAGTTAATTATAATTCATAAAAGTAAAGATTATAATTGCAACAGTTTATTACTTGTTGATAATTTATTGTCAATTGCCCTATTTTAAAAGAATATCTTATAAGAAGGCTTGGTTGCACTGTATTTCCCCAAAATACAGTTCTTAATTATATGAATTAGAAATATTGGAATCGTCATTAATCAGTATAATAAGATTAAAATTCCAAGTTTATAAACAGGAATTTAATTTAAATCTGTTTTAAAAGAATTTTTATTTGGTTTATTTATTTTTGTAATTAGAGAAAGCATATTGAATTTTGTTAATTATTTTCATATTAGATATTGTAGTGCATGAATGCCTTATTCATTTTTTAGTATGTTAATTATTAAAGATAATGTTTATCTGTTGACTCTTATAGATGGAAATGAGATAGCAGCAATCCTTTTTTGTAAATTATCTCCTATTATGTTATTATGACAATTAAAAGCATTATTCATACATTGAAATACTCACTGATTTAATTTAATTCCATTATAAACAAAATTATTTATTCTTAATCATATTGAGAAATAACTTGTTACACTATGACTGTTTTGTAAATAATACAATTAATTATTATTTTTTTTTTTAGGAATGAATATTGAAGACATTTTTTTTTTAATGTAATTAATTAGTTATAAATAGATTAATGCAGATATTTGACTACAATTGAAATTATCAATTAAATGTAACAATCTAATAATCTGATTTTATATTTACTATCCCGATTCTAATTATTCCATCATACCAGTTTTAGACAAATAATGATTTTTTAAATGTTATTTTGTCAAACCTCATAAAATAAAATAAAAATATTTGATGATTAACTTTTGTTTAATGGTTTATATCAGCGAATAAAGAATTTTTAAGAGGAAATGAAATGAAATATATAAACTTACCTCATGTCCAGTCAGTAAACATTTCTGCCCAGCCTACTACTGACAGTTAAAACACCACTCTGCACTTGTGTCTCCATGTTTGCTACTAACCTGCAAAGTGACCAGCTGTCTTCATCCAAGAATTATTTTTCTAGAAATTTTCCATTTTCCATAATGTATATTTGGACAAATTTTTTTTATTAAGATTGAAAAATTTATGACATTTAAAGTAAACAATACTTTATTCATCTCCTCATAGGACAGTAGAGACTGTCATGACATTTTTATGATTTTTTTATTTGAATTAATATGCTTTATTACCTTTTCTGAGTGCGACTATTGCATGTATTATAGTAAAGAAGAGGTTCTTGTTGGATAACAACATGGATTGGTTAGGAATGTTACTTGCCCCTCCCAAGTGTGCAAAAATCAATATCCAGCCAACAATCACAGGCCAGTGTTTGTTGCTTCAGCTGAGCCTTAAAAGTTTGAAATGGCCTTATTTATGGCTTTAATGGTTTTTTTATGAATGAATTTGCATATTAATTTTAATTTCAACTAACTTTAAGCCATTATGTTTTCTGTCTTAAAGTTTTCTCAAATATATTAAAATATTTTTGGAAACACAAACCCTATTTCTATTCCTCCAAAGGGGTGATGTTTGTTAAATTAATTCAATTTATATATATATATATATATATATATATATATATATATATATATATATATATATAAATATTAAAAATTACTAATCTAATAGTTGACATTTGAGATGTTTGGTGTTAGGACTATGGTGTTTGCAAAAAAATAATAAACAAGATATATTTTTTTATTTGAAATTATAAATACTATTTTACAAGTATATAAATTTTATTTCTACATAACATTGATAATGTAGGTACAAAGGTTAGCACTGAGTACAAAAATATATTTTTATTATACATTCCATTTTTATGGTCTTTGAGAAATTTACTGGCTATATTTTTTGTTTTTTTATTATTCTATAAAAAAATAATATCATAACATGGTTCGGTCACGTCTTTGTGACCCTAATGACCTAGCTTCACTATTGTGAGTTGTTAGAAAAGAGAGGTAAAGGCCACCAAGTTATTCTGGAAAAAATTAGTGTAAGAGGATATGGCCTAATGGTGCATTATTTCTTGGACAAAAATAGATGCAGAGAGGAAACAAATTAGTAGTTGTGAAGGAAAACATTAAGTTCAATGGTGTATGTGTGTATCTATCATTATTAGTTGTAATAAAAAATGGATAAATATGAACTTTGAAAGAATTTGATTATTAACTAAAGGAAAAATATTTTCCCAGGTTGAAACCCAATTTCTGAAAATAAGAGTAGTATATAGATGTATAATATACGGTTGGAAAGCTAAAGATTTAAAAAAAAATATTATCTGACATATAAAGTCATAAAGGGTCTGATGAAAATGCATAAACTTAAGTTATTGTTGTAGATAATAATTTCTATTATTATATTATTTATTAGAAACTAAATGTTTCCACAGGAACAAAATGGAATTCCCATGGAAACTAAATGTTAAAATTTAAAGTTTATTTGAAATAGAGAGGAAAATGAAAGTTGTGTGTGTGATGCGCACACCAGATTTTTTTATATTTATAAATATAATAAATTAGCAATAATAAATTTTCATATATTTATTACAATTATCAAAAATGGGGATTGATAGAATAATAACCAATTTATACCTTTTACATTTTGATCAAAAATTGTATGTGTTTTTATATTTACATTATAAAAAAATATATGCAGTCACATCTAAATAATTCCATCCTTGATAACTCAAATCCTTTGATAATAATTTTTTTCTGATCTGAGAAAACTTAGAATTCTGTGTAAGCCAAAATTATTAAACACACTACATCTATTATTCAAATTTTCATGATAAATCTTGTAATCTTAGGTATGCACAGAAGGTATTAAAAGATACCTTAATTACATCTATGATCCGATTGCCCAAAAAATTATCTATATTATTAAAAATATTTCTAACAAAAATTGTATACAACCAAAAATGATTTATCATTCCCTTCTTAATTTATTCATTATTAGTTGGCTGTATTTTACACCAAGTTAGGTAAAAAACAAACTAGATTTTATATATTAGATTTATCAATCAGAACTAAGTTTCGATACAATAAAATGTAGGTGATTTAAAAAATAATAAATTTTTGTCCTTTTTAATTTAATTAACAGGAATTTTAAAAGTTTCTCATAAAAAATAAAACATCATAATTATGTAAACACATCATGCTTTTAATTAGTGAAATTTATATTTTATTGCACAGGGAGAGAAAATTTGAGGCTGAACTGTCTTACATACTAAACTGCTGGACAAACATTAAAAAATACAAATTTACTAGAGTTAATTTTATATTTTTGTTGAATAATGATTACTTTTTTTATGTATCTCTAAACATAGAATGTTCTTTTAACTGGATATTAAGCCCTTTTGATGAAGTAGCAAGAGTTATATCATTTCATAATTTTTAATGCACTAATTAGTTTTAATTAAATAATAATTTTGAATTATTAATAATTATAATTAATGATTATTACTAATAATGGTTAGTAATGTTTTGCAATTTTAATTACTTTAATAGAGGGGAACATTTGAAAATTCTAATTTTTAGGAGAGCAGATTGATGTTGGGTATTATAATAATATTGTATTAATATTTCAAAAATAATAATAATTATTATTGTTATTTTAAAAATTGTTTTATTTTTTTATTGTATAATTTAAGGGATTTATCTGCAGCCATTACAGACCTATTGCGTGACATCTAGTAAACTTATCTACAGCATTGATGATTTTGATTTATTTTTTTAAAAAGTACATTTTAGATTTTATTTTTGTTTTGTTTTTACATTTAATGATTGTCTTAAATTTGATATTATTTTACTGTCCGAAAATTTATAATGGTATCACTGTATCATTTCATTTTCACATTAAATGGATTAACTTAAAGAAAATATAATGCAGTTATGGTCTTCAAGACAGTTTAAATGGTCTGAAGTCTAAAATTATTCTTTTATACTATTTTTAAAAAATTTAAATATAAAAAATTCTATTTTTGTGCTTATGAATTATTTACAAAGTTTACTTAAAATAGAACTAAGTCTAAATGGAGATCCGCAGCAATTCGCCCTTAGTGCACTTATCATACATGGATTTATTTTGAAATACATTCTTGTTCACAATCATTCGTCGACAATTTCACAGCTGTGGTATTTGGAAGAAGTTTCCAGCCATGATTCTACCTCTGCACTTGATCCGAGATCATCAGAACAAACAACTTCATTCAGTGGCATCATCTCCGGTACTCTGCCATTTGGAATCGTTGGCCCTGGTTTCTTCTGCTTGAAAAGTCTCTCTCTGCTGCCTGTTACTGCAATCATTGAGAGCGATGATGATTCTACATTGTAATATTGGTTTCAAGACAAGATGTTATTTTATCAATCACTAATTGGACAGGATGAAGGCCAATAAAAAAAAAAAAAAGGAACAAAATAAATAAGGAATAAATTAAGTTGATATATCAATTTAAAACTAGAAATTATGTGAACTTTGTATAAATATATATAAGTACATTATAAAGCATAATAAAAATAATATAAGTATATTATTAAGTGTAATAAAATAAATATAACATACTTATTTATATTTATTTTTATTTTTACAATATATATCAGTATATTATATTAATTTTTACAAACTTCAGATAACTTCTTGTTTTAAATTGATAAATAAGCTTACCTTATATTATTATTATTTATAAAATTATGATATATAATAAAAAGCTTGTGTGTGAGCGTATATAGGTAGGTGTGTCTAAACCTGCATAACTGTTCAGTATTGCGGGTACTGTAGAGCCTACTCTATGTCCAAAAAGTGAAACTTATTGAAGTATGGACAACTTTTTGGACTAGAGTCAAAAAAGTTGTCCAAACAATAATAACAGGGCCCCTTGAAAATGGGGGGAGGGAGCATAAATAAATAAGACTAAATAAATAATGAATTAATTAATAAATCAAAACTAAATAAATATTTTTTGTTGGTATTTTTCCCAGTGATTAAAAACGTCAGTTGGTTCATGGGATCCAACTGATATAATTGATGTGATTTGAATAATTTATATAAAATACTTTTTAATCAAAATTAAATATATTCCTACTTTTTTATAAATGGCCAACATTTAAAAAAAAAAATTAAAATCTTAATTTGCATCTGCAACAAGAATAATAATACTCAGATAATTTGATGATGATATTATTATAGGATGCCAGGCATGGCGAAGGACTGTACCCAGCAGCACCTCAAATTCAAACACTGTAATTCACAGAAGACCTCTTATTATTTTTATTCATAGGAATACCAGCTGTAGCCATTCTTATCAGTCTGTGTAGTTTATGATAAAAGTGGGGATAAAGAGTCTATATATTTTGATCTATTGTTGGTTGCTATAGGTTAGTATGTAGAGTTTTCTTATTTATATACCAAAGAGCTTCTCTCATTAGTCTTAAAATTCTGGATTGAACCGACTGTATTTTTCTTAATTGAGTGTTTTTACTGAAACATTTACTTGCGAGGCATATGCCCATATGGGTTTAAGTAGGTATGTGCATGTATTTAGTTTTTATCTAATTTTCAAACATTTGTTTAGAGTATTTTGTTCGATTTTGACATGTGGGCTCCAAGACATCCTTTTGTGGAAGGTAAGCCCAAGGAAATGTACTATGTCTGTCTGAGGAATTTGATTGATGAGAATATAAACTGGTGGATAAATTATCGTAATATGAATATTATTTGTCGGTATTTTTCATCATTTAATCGCATTATCCAAAGTTAGTACCATTTTGTGATTTTGAAAAGTCAGTGTAGGGTTGTGGGGTATTGTTAATTTGTTTGTATCATCAGAATAGTTAACAAGGATTGATACTGGCTCCTTTATTCTGTGTTCTGTGATATTTGTATAAATTAAAAAAAAAAAAAAGATTTAAACTTACTAGTCTAATAGCGAGTTTTACTAATTTCTCAAAATTATTTTCAGAAAAACTTGACTTGAAAGATTTGTACAAATTTCAATTAAAAAAAAAAGTACTGCTGGGTTGGAGAGCTGAACAAGGATTAGAAAAATACTATAACAGGTACTTGGAGAGGAGCAAGTAAAGCTAAGCTCTATTAGAAATTGAAGTATTTAAGAGAACATAAGAGTGAGGCCAATAAAAGATAAGCAAATTATTCCCCCAGGAATGCTGATAGTGATTTGGAAAATCAGAGAGTAAGATAGCTATTGGCAGTAATGCCAGACGGTAAATTACCGATGGGCAAGAAGAGGCTTGCTTATTGAAAAAGAAAAAAATATATATAATTAAAAAATCAAAATTATCATTTATACATATTCCAATTATAATTTGCTGGGATGGGTATAGGACCAAAATAAAATTTAAAAAAGAACAAAGAAAGCAAGTTGGTTTTGTTTATTTTATTATATCATCCAACATTTTGTTGGCCATCTTAGCCCAGAATAGCTACAGAAGGATATTGATAGATTACTCTAGTATTACAATCAGTATTGGCCAATACATTTTGACCAAAATGTTGGTTGCTATAATAAAAAAAAAAACCAACTAGGACATTTTGTTATTTTTACTTCCTGACAAATTATTATTTGGAACACCATCACAGTCAACCATCCATCACTTCTTATTTATGTATTCCTGTATGTAATCTTCTCTAAGAAAAAGCAAAAACCTTGGTATGAACTAATATTTAATTAGCTAAGAATGCCTGAACTTCAAAGGTGTAATGATTTGATAATTGAATGTTATCTATGCATTGAACCATTTTTTTTTTTTTTTTTTATTTAGATTTTGAAAGTTAACAATTATATCAGATCTGTTTCCTTTGTAGTCCAGATTGCATTTGGCTTTTTAAAATAGTGGAGCATCACTGCTGTGCTAAGAACAATTCATAGTGAAATCAGTAAGTGCCATCCTTAAATATATATTCGAAATGTAGCAGTGTTCAATGCTATGGCTGTTAGTCTTAGTAAGGAGGAGCATTTGTACGTACCAAAATATCTCCTACAGCGTATATGTTGCAGAAAGCCAAATAAAGACCATAAGAAACAAAAAAAATTATTATTCATATTCAAGCTTCAAATATATTACATTATAGATATTATATTTCTAAGAACTGTGCATGTATAAGTTTTCTTTGTTGAGTCAAATATTGGGTGGATTAGTTGGACCATTTCATGAAGCCAGTGGCAAACGTTTAGTTAAAAAATGCAAATGTTTAAGGTCTTGAAGGATCTTAAAGCGTTTACAATATTTATTTATTTATGATATTAGCCAATCACATATTTATTTTTGGAATAATGCGGATGATTATATATATGGATATCTATTTATATAATTTTCCTGAAGATCTGTATCATAAGTTAATATTTACGAGGAAAGGAATATAAACAGCTGAAGTTGAGTGAGAGAAAAATTGTTTATAGATATCAGATTACTAAGCTATAAGATCTCTATTTTAGTTTGTTTTTTTAAGACCTAAAATTACTTAATCATCAGCACTAAATGAGATATAGAATTATTAAAGTAGCGGGGAAAAATCTCGGTTTATGGAAAAAAATAATAATTAAATAAAATGACATTTGAAAACTTGAATTTGCTTAGGTATTTCATAATATTGTGGGGGAAGAGCTAAAAGTGCTATAATTTTGATAGCAGTGTGTTTTTTTTAAGAAGTACTAATATGATTTAACTTATGTCATCAAGTTTTAAAGGGCGTATTAGAGGTTAATCCTAATACATATGCATAATCCTGAAATATAGTGAATCCATTCTTCAAAAATATGTTTACCCCAAAGAATACTATTATAATAGTGTATTAAAAAGGCAATCAGGACCTAAGGTTGGAAAAGAGGAAATGAAATATTCCTTCTGATTTCAGTGTTGTCAGGTCAGCCCAGTATTTTCCTCTAAAACTCTCTTAATTTTTCCCTAATTCACCAACTTTAACCCTAAACTTATCTAAATGTTTCTCTAAATCCACCAACTTCAACAATAAATTTTTAATTCTTATTTTTCTATTAGGTTAACCAAAATTAATCCCTAGTATAAGATAAGAATAAAGGATTAGAAAAGTAAAAAATACCCCAGAGGTTGAAAAACCCTAAATCTAGGAGGGGGGGAGGGGACTCCAATCTGACAATACTGCCTGATTTGCTATTTACTGGTGGTGCCCTATATTTTATTTTTTCCTAAAAAAAAATATTTATTCTTGGTATAAAATTATTATAAATAATTAGAAAAAAAATCATAATTATTCTTTTTTTTAGTGAAAAACAATCTTCCTTTCAACACTTCTTTATTCCCAATTCTTTCCTCATTGGTGTTTTGGAGTATTTCCTTCCTTCCTTCCCTTCTCTCAGGTTGTTTTCTACAATGCAACATTAAATTTGCAAAATAAAAATATTGATAAATACATTGCATACAAGTCCTTTCATTACATTAATACTATATAATTATATATGAAGACTGCAGGGAAAAAAATGAGGTATCTCACTTTTCCTAAATGTTCAGGAGAAAACCTAATGCACTACAATCCATGAGGGGTCTTGGATACTTGAAAAGGAAGTAGTTTCTTGATCTATGATTATAAAAGAAGGTGATTTGACCAGAAACACAAAATTTTATCAGTATTGGTATTTTATCAGAAACATAAAATTTTATAACGATTGGTTTATCCTCTAGGTAATGTTCGATGCTCATTTCATAACAAAAAAAGTAAGTGCTCTCCAGCAACTACCCTACTAGAATAGCTCACTCATATACATACTCATCTTTAATGCAAAGTTGCTCGGCAAGATTCCCATCTCGCCGAACATTGATTTTTATAACAAAAACACATCAATAAAATGACCATATCCCATTCTCTGCCTATGTTGTCTAGACTACCCATTTCAGTTAACAATTCTAAATGTCATTTCCAATATTTGAATACTAATATTGCATTTGGCAAAATTGGGTCAAATGAATATATTGTATTGTTTGCAATGTAGTATTGTATGTATAAATTGTAATATAAAGTGCATAATATCTTTACAGATAATACACTTAAAAATAACAAGTAAACAGATATGCTTTAAGGTTGCTGCAGGACAGAATCATTGAAAAAATCAAAGAAACAAAAATTATTCGTACCCATTTTGATAAACATTTATTAATATCAATTTGAAAATTTCTTTATGGTATATAATATAATGTTGTTAATTATAATATACATTTCAATTTACTATGCATTGCTTTGTTATAAAGTTCATTTCTTTAAGTTCATAAGCCTTAAAAATACCCAAATTCAAGAAATAATAAAAAAAACATTTCTGGTGGCTGCCTCCGACATACTTCAGAGGAGTTCCACTGTATTCCACTCATAACATACAATTCAGAACACAATATTTAATCTTTACCTTATTTATAAGATTTGTATATATGTACATCTAAAGTATTAACAAACCTAGGAACATAACATAAGAGTTAACATTTTAATTAATTAGCTAAACAAATTACCATTTTCATTAGAATTTTGGCAACCTCCATATAAAATTGCCTTATGTTTCACAAGAGCTTTGAATGATGGATTTTTGTGGTCTCCTGAAGCCAATGATGAAGTAATACTTGGTAGTCTTATGTCAAGATGGTAACCTTTCTCTGTAACAATCTGCGGTTACCAATTAATGTAGTAATTTATAATTTGCCAAACAAAAATATATATATTTAATGATGACTTTGAAATCATTTAAATCATATTTTTGAGAAAAAATAAATAAATAAAATAGTCTGCGTTAAAAAAAATTCTTCATTTTGTGTTAATAATTGTTTTAGATAAATTATTTAATTGATGTCATTATTTAAAGCTGTCATTCCCTCCCTAAAGTGAGGAATGAAAGAATACTTTACATTTTTTAAAATAAATCAGATAGTATACTTTCTATTGTAATTAGTATGACAAGTGAATAAGTTGAATATAAAATCTTTTGAAACATTTACATAAAATAATGGTTACTATTATCATAAGTGAATAAAAAATCACCTTATTATTCATAGCATATAGTTTTGTTGTAATGTCTCTAGCTATTAAAGTAGACATAACTGTTGCTAGATATGTTTCCTTAGCAAACAGGTATTCAAGTGATGTCCTCTGCCAGTATAGGTATCTACACGAAGTCGCAGCCACAATCGACACCTATGAAACAAATTATAAAAGAATGATTAGTTAATCAATTATATTTTTGGTGATAATATACATCATTGAAAAGATGACCAATGTTAATGAATCACAAATTTCAACACAGTCGTTATTATTAAAAAAAAATCTGATGCGGTGTGCGCATCACTCAACTTTCCCTTACCATCCTATAATAATTATCTTTTTAATACAATTTTAAAGAGTTCATATAAACACTGCTTCTAATAAACTTAGCAACATACACATCTTCTCCCGCTTAAGTACAATAAAAAAAATTTTTAAACAATTTTAGTACAACAATCCTGTACACTACCTATATATTTTAACTTTGTAAAGTTGCAAATATATTTTAAAAGTTTCTGGTTTAGTTTCCATGGAAACATCTTCTTTCCATTAAATAATGTGAAAGTAGAAATTATTAAGTTAATTACAGCTTTTGTATTCTTAAATTACTTTATTACAGAACGTATTGTTTACAACAGATTGGCGGATTGGTGGGAGGAGGTTCGGTCGGATTCCTCTCCTTTTGGATGCGCTTATTTATCCATCCAGGGTCTTGTGCTCCTCATAAAATACACTGTATCTTTACTAATACTGGTCCGATTTTGATGATTCTTTTATTGTTTTTTAGATAATTTAATTACCTTTCATACAATTCCATACATAATTTACCGTAAAATGCATACTTTTTAAGCTATGCGCAAATAAAATATTCTTTTCATCACAACTTTTTTCCCAGCAATTCCTCGGTGATTTACTACATAAATAAAAAGTGAAAGGCCTATATGAAGAATAATTTAGGCAAATTTCATAAAAATCGTTTGAGCCATTTTCGAGAAAAATGTAAAAAAGTGTAAAATCCATGATATAATAGCTAATTCCGGTTAATCCCATGCGCTGTATCTTTGCTAATAATGGTCCGATTTTGATGATTCTTTTATTGTTTTTTATATAATTTAATTACATTTCATACAATTCTACACATAATTTACCGTAAAATGCATACTTTTTAAGCTATGTGCAAATAAAATATTCTTTTCATCATAACTTTTTTTCCTGCAACTCCTCGGTGATTTACTACATAAATGAAAAGTTAAAGGCCTTTATGAAGAATAATTTAGGCAAGTTTCATCAAAATCGTTAGAGCCGTTTTCGAGAAAATTGTAAAAAAGTGTAAAATCGATTATATAAAGTGGCACTTCCGGTTAGTCGATTTTGACGAAAAAGTTGCTGTAACATCACAGCCATATACCTACTTTAAATACGTAATTTGAGTATCGTACACTTTTCGTGTTTGAGCTAGACTGTTCACATACATATAGACACACAGACCATTTTGGGAGGCTTAGTCATTTGGAATCAGTGGAGCTTAAAACGTGTATTTCCGTTGAAAACTCAAATTCGAAAATTTTCACGATCTATTTCCCCTTTCTATATAGGTAAGGGAAAGTAAAAATATTTTATATGGATCACATATGGTCAATTGGATCCTTAAAAAGCTTTTGTTGTGGAAACTGATCATTCATGATTATGTAATCCTTGTCAAGGGTGAAGTGCAGTAAATCCTGTGTGATAAATTATTGACAACATATGCTCCAGAATAGGGTTGGACATGATGAGGAAAGGTTGAGATAGAATGACCGTCAGTGTCAGAATCACAAATGATTGGCGAGATAAGAGTATGAGCCTTAAGACATCAGGATGGTTATCACAAACAGAGGGTATGAGTTTCCTGAATTGGTGGGGAGTGAAATAACAGCAAGAGGGTGAGCTCTCAGACAAGGAGAAGTGGGCGGAGTACCAGAACCTTGTATGGATAGCACAGGAAGTTTCAAGGCCTGGGTTGATAAATATAAAAACCATATGAAACAAAATTAGTAGGCAGAAATGTACTGGATCTACTACTACGGTAAGCGCGAGACTGCAAGGGAAACTTGATTTAGATATATATATATATATATATATATATATATATATATATATATATATATATATATATATATATATATATATATATATATATATATATCATTTTTACATAAAATAAAGCTATGGTATAGAGGTGTACTGATCCAAGCTAAAACATATAGTTAATAGAATCATTTCTCAATGCCCATGTTTGACTTAATGGTCTTAAATCCTGGTGGCACCTAGCACAATACCCTGAGAAACTTCGGCTGCAGTCTGTCAGGCCTTATGGTAATGGCAGATGTGACCGCTACTGTCTATTACTAGAATATGAAAACAAGACACCTTAGAACAGCCTAAAAGAGAGTCAAAACTAAATTACCTGAAATCTAATTACTCTAATTTACTCCTGTCTATTAATTGTGGAACAGAGACTGAACTGAGACTCTAAAAATAAAGTCTAATGTGGGCACCTGGTCATGAAGGGATCAAATACAATGAGATTTTAGACCATTAAGCAAAGAAGGACTTAGAAATAATGTTAATCAGTCCATACCCATACTGCAATGAATCAAATAGTTTAATTATGATGAAGATTAAACCCTGTAAACTGAAAAAGAAAGAGACTTACAGGGCCTTAAAACTAACACTAATTATAAAACAGTATAAACTTTGTATTGAATTGCCAAAGGATAAGGCAAAATTTTATCTGAATTTGACAAAGAACAAGAAGAAAACAATAACTGTTTTCATGGGCCATTGTTCCTGAAATATTAAAATATCATTTCAAGAAAATGAAATTTATTAGGATCCAAATAGTTGTCTATATTTAGATGATGATGAAAAGGCTGAACATATTCTTTGTGGAGGGGAGGAGTCCAAATGAGCAATAAAATCTTTATTTATATTTTTAGCACTATAAATAAAATAAAACAATAACTATTTTCAAAAAGTTCTACATTGTATTCTAAATTGTATTTTGTAGGCTATATCGATAATTTTTTTTCAAGAATTTTCAATGTAGCTTATAAATACAATTTCACAAAAATGTCGGTTGGTTCCTTATTGCATATTTGGGTTCAATTACTGTTCAAACAATTATCATTTTTGGTAGGTTTAACCTTCTGTAGCAGTGTCAAGTTAAAAAAAAATCTTTCTATAACAACTAAAGTAGCATATTTTTATGAACTTATAAAAATTGGGTCAAAATGTTTTTCCTCTATATCTGTTTTCTGTTAAAAACTTGTTCAATTTTCCTCTGCAAATATTTATTCTTAAATTAAAATTTATTTTTAATCACAATAAAAGTGAAATAATGTTTTGAAATTGACAAAAAGCTGTTATATGTTTATTATTCCATTGTTGATTACTTACATTCGTGTTTTTAATGAGGCAGAAATTTACTTTCTTTATTACTGCACAATATATACAGGACCCCTTATTTACCCCAAAACCTTCTTCTTTTACAAAAAATTATATACCTTGAATTTGTCATCCATATTTGCTCTACTTTCGAATTCGGGTGAGTCAAGGAATTCACATGCTAAAATAGGATGAAGGAAATGGCCATCACAAAGAACATTCAATTTTCCAGACAAAAGTAACCCAAGTCTGTCTGTTCTTGTTAAATTTTGCATTGCATAAGCTTCACCTGCATGCAGTGATATTATTTGAGCCATATCATTGTTTATGAGTTTTTTGAACTGAATTCTGGTGACCTGAAACACAACCAAACAATATTCTGAGACAGGCAAATACTTGAAAGATTTGAACAAAAAAAATCTTCTAAATAATTATAAGAGGTGCTACAAATTATTATGCAAAGTTTCTTGTAGAGAAGTTTTTAGGCGTTTTAGAAATTTTTTTGTTATAACAGCCGTGGATCGACATTAGGGTTGGGCCTCCTGAGGTTCACCCTGCCTCTATAAATTTTATAGAATTGGAGAAAATACCTGGCGATTGAGTATGATTCTGGCCAAATCATTTCCTTGCACAACCATAGGTTTAGAAACAGAACATTGTAACTAAATACTGAACCCAAAACCCTTCAGGTCATTTTTTTTTTTCTTTCTTTTCAGAACAACTTTTGATATTGCTTCTAAAACAACAACCAAGAAATAATAAGATTCTTCATTCTGGCAATGCTTCAAATATATAGAAATAAGAATTTTAATAAATTTCATTATCTTTGCATTGGATAAGTACTTTTGAACCCATGTTATTCATATTTTAAAATAATTTGAATTTAATGTAGAACCTAAATTAATATTCTATTAAAATCATTTACACTCGTTAGCCTAAATTAAATTGTATGACTGCATAATCGATTTCATAATATCTATAAATAATTTCAGAGTTTCAATTATTCTGAGAATGGTATATCTCCTTCATTTTTAGTTATATTATCAAAGTTTAGTAATATGAAAATATTAAAGAATATTAATGTAAAAATAAAATCTTTTAAAACAGTAATTAGTTTGGTATATTTATAGACTTTATAAATTTTATTTGTCTACCTTAAAAGGGACAAAAAGTGTATGGTAGGCCTCTTCTAATTCTGGATCAAACTTAACCGGCCTCATCCTATAAAGTAAGAATATTAACTGGAATAAATTGATGATGGTATAGCAGCTGTTCCAAAAGAATATATCTGGTGCGCAAACAATAATCCATGCCCATGCGGAGAAAATGAAAAAACCTAAACAAAAAAATAGTAGTGACAGATGTTGTTATTGGAAAGATGAAAACTGTAATAAAATAAAAAAATTAAAACTTCTCATAATAAGTAAGAATTTCTTTTTAAAAAAAATAAAATACATGGGTATATTTTGTAATATTAAACTACCCAAGTAATCAATGGTGGAAAGTATTTACCTTTATATTTAAAAAAAGAATTGATGGTAAATTATCTGCTAAACATACTTAACAAAGTGTAGGCAACCAATTTATATCAATTGAACCTATCTTCGAGCCAACATTCAATGCCCCTTCTCAATTTGATGATGTAGATAGGGACCCTAAAGAAACTTAATTTCCAAGCTCACCTCATTTACCATTTCTAACTGTTATAAACCAAACTTGTCCAACCTGACTAGTAACCACCTTCCACTTCTTAAATTTCCTTTACGGCCTTTCTTATAATAATGTTACAAAACTACATCTCATTTTATATATTTTACAAAAAATTATTAGATATTTTTTAAAACTGAATTCAAAATAAATATCTAATCGTAAGGAAAGGAAAAGATTTAATAAAATCAGTTTTTTTATTTACTTCTAACTTTTAGGGACTAAATGTGAAAATCTTTGCCCGGATTGATGATTGTTTTTGGAAAAAATAAAACTTGAATTTAACTATTGGTACAATATTTTCCATTATTGGAGAGTCATAGAGTATTTATATAAATTTATTTATTATTTAGTTGCATAATTTTTATTTTTTAAAATAGCACGACAGAATTAAAATCTTATAAATCAATTTCCTTCATGTTCTCTTTTACTAAAGAATTTATAATTTTTTTAAATTCATGAATAAATCAATTTCCTTCATTTTCTCTTTTAATAAATAACTTAAAATTTTTAAAAATTTGTGTATGTTACTGTCCTTACAGACATAATTCATTGAGAGATTACTAATTTTGAATCTTATAAATGAAACTGACACAAATATTATTTGTATTTGAATTAATACATCACTTTATTTATTGATTTTGCCAATTAAATAGCATTCAAATAATATTTACCTAAAACAAGAGCTGCATGCATAAACAGGATCCCCTTTTTGGTAGAAGGCACTGCATACGAAAGAAAAAAACAGGCATTGGCCAGTTGAAAAATCAAATGTTGAGGTGGCCTCCAGTTTTCACACCATCCGAGGCTAACTGAAAGTAAATCACCATTCTGTTTCAGATTAAAAGTTTTATTTGTTCTTCCATATATTATAGATGAAAAATTAAATAAACAGTCCACTTTTGAACCTGATCTGTTTGTAAATAATCCATGGTCTCTTAATGTAGTTTCTTCAATGCAGCAATCGACTTCGATGTAACATTTGTCCCTAAACCCAAAAACCAATTAAAAAATTGCAGCCTTCGTCTCCCTCAGCTTTTATATCAACTTATGCTCAGCAAGAATAAAAATTGTGCCAGGTCTTTGGTGCTTCTTTCATCGGCAAACACAGCGAAAATTTATCAGCTAAATGTCAGAAGCTGCTGATATCTTAGCATCACATTCAAGAAGTAAAGTTTTGTTATGAGGCCTCAAGGAATCTTATAAAATCACGTAAAGTTTATATCATAAAATTTCCTTGAATATTGCAATATAGCAAGCTTTGATTATTTACAAACAGATGGCAGTGCAGCAGCAGTCAGCAGTATAGTTTCGTTTTATAGTTATTTAAAAATTTAATGTGGATATAAAGACTGCTGATGAATTTTATGATTATAATAAAAAGTACATTGCATGAATAATATAAACATCATAAAATAAATGAACAAAATGAGCACAAAAAATATATACGTACTATATTTGTAAAGCTTTAATAGAAATAAGGCATTCTACACTACATCAGGCATTGATTGATTCATTTATGATTTTGTGTATGAATCAAGATTAATAATAATAAATCATGTTGATTAATATCATGTGCAAGAGGATACATACCAAAACAAATCACATTTAAGGAAAACAAAAATGTTTGTATTAAATCAAAAGATTTTTATTTATTTTATTTAAAATTTTTATTTAAAATTTATAATTTTATTAAAAATTTTTATTTAAAATTTCCTAAATTATATAAACCACAAGGGACAATACTATTGAAGAGATACTGTGGAATTCTCCATTTACAAACTGATTAACAGCTTAAGATTAATTAACCTGAGAAAGGTGTAGCGGTCAGCATTTCGCTTACAACTATTGAAAATTTATTATAACACGTCATTGAATAATTGTTTTTATTGCTCCTTCTACCTAGCTGGAGCTTATACTTAGTTCATATTGAGAGAATAATGGTGTAAAAATAAGCCTTAAAAAAACGTATATTACAAATAAAGCTTATTTTTTATTTATTTGTTTTTTTTTTAATTATTATTTCAAGAATGATTATAAAATAGTGTTACTCAAAACTAAAATGATTTTGGAGACAGCAATAATTCAATATGAAGCAACATAAATAATACAAAGTGTGGGAATCGCACATGGGACACCTCTTGTGTTGAGAATATGAGTCACATCTCTGCCAGGTTAAAGTTGTTGAACAACTTATAAATTCTTCATTTATGATATATTTCTCCCTCCTTATATATTAAAACTCCTTCAACTCAAATTCAAAATTTATAGGAATCAAGAACGAAATTTCCTTTATAAAGAAGGGTTCTGCAAGCTAAATACTTAAAGCTATTAGAAAATAGGAATTTTTAGTAGAAGCTGCCAAATTTGTCTAATACTGGACAAACCTAAATCATGGGTCCTTTTTAGCTCCTGACGATGGTACATTGTGAAGTATCCTTTTTGACCATGCTGTTATTTTTGAAGACACTAAAAAGAGGCTGATCAACTGCTGTCTGAGATTTGTTCTAAGGATTCTCTGTGATCCCCATTTCTCTTATCACTTTATTAGTTTATTTCCTTACTAGTTCATACTTGTAAAACTTCCTTCCAACCCATCAGGAGTTAAGGTATCAATCCAGGGAATCAGGTATCAAACCCTATCCCTTCTGTCACCTGTTCGATCCCCAAAGAAGAGCTCATAAAAGGAAAGAGAATACAAAAATCTAATTTTTATTTAATATTATGATTGCAGCAGCAAATCATATCATTTGCTCATTTTAGTTATTCTTAGGCGGCAATAGTCCAAGAATAAAAATTAATCCTTTCTGCAGAAATTCTGACAGAAGGTTAGGAAGGACACTTCCTACTTTTCAAAGGGAAGTGGATATATGTAACAAAGCATTTTTTAAAGATTATTCTAAAAGTGCTCACTTGAATTTAGGCCCAGATAAAGTGGAGATATCTGCTACTCAAATTAGCTATGGTCTCAAATATAAACACTTTGTTTTGTACTATAATCGAATAATCAAAAATCTTAAGAAGAAAAATAAATATGTTTCATTTTGTAATATGTTACAACCCTAGTAGTTGAAACATATTTATTTTTTATCAGCAAACATTCTTCTATAACATGGACAATACCTAGTATTGTATTTACCTTGTAAATCTCTAACCATTTAGTTTTGTATAACTTAATATTTGCTAGTCCCTTCCATTTCCTTATTTTATCTCATTTTAAAGCATTCTTTAACATGCAGTACTATTCTATTATCCAAGCAATGAAGTAAATATGTCTACAATGGTTTGTACACTTATTCTAACACATTTTAATCAAATTGTTGTCTAAAATATTTACATAGTAGAATAATTTTTTCTAAATAATATCTACAATATTTTCCTATAGCTACTGGCATATATTTATGGGCACAATGATAAGATTGGCCTAATATTGTGATTTGAGCTGAAGCATAATTATAAAAAATATTTATATACAGTAAAGGAATTTGTCAGCTTTCTTTTGAATGTATGCTTTTTATGAGAGTTATAATTTTTTATTTTACTTACTGAAATTCAAGAATCACAAATAATCTTTAAAATCCTGAAATCATATATAGGGTCAACACAAAGTTTTCCATTAATAGGAAATTTTACTCTGAATCAAAAGTTTCCACAGGTCTTTAGTATAGATAAATCAAATACAATTCCGGCAGATTGTGCATCAAACTTATTGTAACCCGTTTGGCACTTTTAATGAGATTAGATAAGAAAATTTGAGTAAAAGATATAGCATTTTTAATAATTTAGCATTTTTATGTTGGCTCTTACCAAAGTTCTCAAGTTATATAGATAAACAGTTTGCTTCCTTGGATTAAAAGGACAAAATTTCTCCAAAAATTATTTTTGGGTTGCATTCTTGTTTTTTTTTCTTTTTTAAAACTGATCAAGGTATTTTTCAAGTAATCAGGAAAAAAAAAATATTATTTAAAAGAATTCAAGGCATAGAGGTTCAGATTATTGAGAGTAAACTGTAGTTAAATTTGTTAAATAATACAATAATCTTAATATGCTATACATAAAATAATTAATTTTTTTTTTAAATGTTATTCTCATTATATATTGAGATGAGAAACACTGCTCTTATATGCTAACTGTGATTTAATCAAATTAAACATTGAAACAGCTTTCTGAATTATCTTTTTAATTAAGGCCATATTCTGTAATATTTTGAAAAAGTGGGTCAATAGATTTTTCTTTTCTTTTTACCTTCGTTTATTTATTTCCAATTTTAATCAGTTAAACTTACTTATGCCTAAATATGTTGTATAGTTGAACGGGCCTTCTTCCCATGTGATGTTATTATTCCAAGGGCGTACATGTATGACTGTTGCTCCACGGTCATACAGACCCTGGTCTTGTGACATACTGGACACTATGCATGACAAGTAATTAATTTATCAGAAAATTTATTAATGAGTAAAGTTACTAAAGCTAACTGACTGGCGTTAGCAGTAGTTAATTTAAAAAGTAACTATTAATCAATAGATTGATTTTACTTTAACTATATTTTCAACTTCATTTTTTATTCAATAATTGTACTCACATGTTTAGCAGCTATTTATCATAGTACAATTTATTTTCTGTCGAAAAACTTTTTTTTGTAATAAGCAGTCATCAGAAAATTTAAAATCATATACTACCAACTATAAAGTACTGTGTTAACACATGCCTATTTAAAACTATGAAAACTAATAATCTGTGTATAGCCTCTTGCTAAAGCTAGTCTACTTAATAATAATGGAAAAAATATATAATTATTATTCAATATTTTGATTAACTGGAATCTTTGATACAAGGCTCACCTCTAATTTACATTACAAAAATAAGAATGAGCAGTCAATATAGGACTTTATAACATGTGGAAAGAGGTGTTCTAAGAGTGATTGTGTTTTCCTCTGGATATTATTGATCCCAACTGAGTGCTGCCTAGTTCACCTCCTAACAGACAGGTTGCTCTTTATGTTCTGTATTTTAGGAAAGTTTCTGTATCTGTTGTTATTAATAACTATAGACTTGGTTTTTACAAAAAAATATGCAGCAAACAGTGTTAAATTGCCAATAAAAAACCATCAGAAAAAGTTATAACAATACTATTAATCTATTTTTAGAAGTAAAGTAAAAAAGGTAAAACTAACAAATTTCAATTATAATTATTCATTAAATAAAATTGTTTTTGAACTTTTTTTTTTAATTTAAACAACAATATTTCAAATTTAAGTGTACAAAAACTAGGAATGAAATATTTCTCAGTTTTTGAAAAACTAGTATGAACAAAAAAATACAGGAATATATAAACAGTATGAAATATAGTAATACTTAAAAAAAATAAAGAATAAGTCTCAATAAATATTTCTAAAAGGTTCTAGACAAAATAATAATAATCACCAAAGTCAATTTGTTATTGAATATAGGATAGACTGCTGGAAATGTGATCTAGAGTCAGAAATTCCAGCTTATGCATTGGGAAAAAGTTCAAATAATATGCTCCTTGCTGTCCATGGACACAAGAACTGCTTGATGATAGAAATTATAAATGTTTCCAAGAAGTCAATTGCCTAGATACTAAAGGTTCAACTATTACACTAATGTCTTATGCTATAGAATAAGAAGCACTTATAGTAGATCCTACAATTAGGTTTGAAACAAATGATCAGGGACAGAGTATCAAAGTACAAATAAAATAGGAGAGCATTTATATAATTTTTTTTTTTATAAAAACAGGAAAAATTTAGGGAGAAATTTACTGAAAGAATTTTTACGGTTATAGGATTTTGGACCGGAAAAACCATCCCTCTTATAAGCAAATGTTTTGAGAATCTGGGATTTGAAATAAACCAGTTACAAAGCATGGTCTGAATTCATTATTTTGGATTCACGAGGTATATAGCATAATCAATTGTATTAAGCCCAGGCTTTTTCGGTTTTCTTATACCATGACTAAAAATCTTTATTTTTTAATATTTTATTTATCTACTTTTCCAGTCTTAACTTTCTTTCCTTTTTTTTTTTTAATTCACATTTTTCTTCCGAAAAATAGATTATTGCGCTGTATCAAGGAAAGGAGTGGTTTCATAATCCATAGAACAGGGTTATTTAAGTTTTGGAAATATTTTTTCCCCACTACATTTGGACGCTTCCATTGACTCACTTTGGGTGAAATAGGCTGAAATGTGGCAAAGGTAGGGCTGTTTTCTAGACAAAATAATACCATGAATGTGGGACTAAATTTCAATCAAAATTTCGGCATGTTTACCTGAAATTTCGCAATTTTTAAAGTTTTGCGCATTTCTACAGCCTCACCAAATTATGTAATAGTTGAAAATTTGCATGTAAATTGAGTTGGTGTTAGGGAAGTGCCAGGGGTCTCAACTTTTTTCTCACGTCCCCGCAGTTTTTCATGTTTTCTAGAAAATTTAACAACATCTCTAGAACATTTAGTTAATTATCCTCAGTCTAGTCTGAGGCTTTTCATCTGTGTTTGCCACAGCTTTGATCATCCTGTTGGGGTCAGAATCTTGAACAGAGGGTTTGTCGTGAATTAGGACTACAAAAATTTGAATAATAGTAAATAAGATTGTTTTTTTTATTTCAAATTGCCATGAGATGTGAGTTTAATAATTAGGGAATAAAGGTGAATGGAAACTCTTCACCTCTATTGGATGCATTCTGAGAGGGATATGAGATTTAAGAAAATTTTTGGGAGTTAGTAGGAGTTTGTTTCTAGTGATGGGAGTAAATAAATATTTAATAATATAATGTAGGTATTTCAAATAATATGAGAATGAATTATGCCGATCCCAACAATTATAGTAAACATTATGCCTATTATGCATAAAATAACCATGTTGTTCTAATCCAGAGTAGTATCTCATCATTAAATCCATTAATTTTTTTTTTAATTGTCTTTAAAAAAATACTTTTTATAAAATTTAAAACAATAAATAATAGAAATATTTAATAAAATAAAACCAATGCTGAAACATGTTCAAATCATTTGTTAGTCGATATGTTCCCTTTGATGTTCATGAATTTCTCTGTTGAATCATAGATTTTACTAAATTTATTTAAGAGATTTAAAATTGAAATTAGGTTTATGTTCTTATTTCAATTTTGATGGTCCTGTCCTAAAAGGTAAGCACTAGCCATTGTAAAATTTTAGATCATTATTAGTGTTTTCACTTACTTAATTCAGTGAAAACATTGGTGGTTTTTGACTAATTTGAGTAAAACTATTGAATAATGGCTGGTGACATGCAACCCACCAAATTTTAAACTATTCTGTCAGTTCAGATAAATCGTCTTTCCTTTATTTATGTTATATTCTGTTCCCACTATCTCCCCTATCCATTAATGATGTAGCAGTGTCGATAATTCAGTGATTGATTTCTATGCTGAAGACAAAATTATTTTATAAGACAAAATATAAATGGTTACCTTTGCTAGAATCACTTAATTCATATGTGTTCCTTATATTGCTATAACAGGACAAACTTATATAATTCCTTAAACTATTATACTCATAACAATAAAAATAACTCTTCTTTTTTTTTTCATACACATCAATAACACATTCATATAAGAAAATGGATAAAAGTATTAAACTTCAAGACGAAGTGTGAAAGTTTAAATTAGAATAATTTAATTGACATAGGCAAGCAAATAATTACTGGAAGAAATCAATTTGATTAATTTATTCTTATTTAAATGGTTTAAACTGAGCGAGGTAGCTCTTTTGAGCGAATCATGGCCTCCATTCTGGGGTAAACGTTTTTACTGAGTCAGAGCTTACCATATTTGGTGAGTGGATCTGTATCGCAAAGTAAGTTGGTCTTAGAAGGCCTTGGTTCTGGGCGTTCACTTTAAGGATGTGAGCAGGTGGGGTAGGAGGCTCCCTCTTACCCCTGTAAGAGCATTAGGATGAGACAGATGGTAACCAAAGGTAATAAGTCTTCCAACAATAACGCAATTTGAAGGGAATCAGCCTTCAAAAGTTGCTAAGGGCTAAGATAGTACAAATAGAGGGAACCAGCATTTAGACTTTGAGGAAACCAGTAGAAGGAATCAGCCTCTGGACTGGGAAACTAGTTCTCAAACATTGAGGAGTAGAGATGGTTCGGAAATACTGGTCCTGTTCCATCATAACAGGTGTATGATACTGAACTTTGGGACTGTTATCAATTTTCAAAATTAACAGGTGCAGCATACCTGAGCCAGTATTTTCACTATAAAAAATATGTACTATAGCACTCTGTAGGGCCGTCAGGCAGTAAAATAGGTTGATGGGTATTTTTATGTCTTGTAATCTTCCCAACCTGTTCCCTAAACAAGTACTTCCACTAGCACTGCGTACAGTTGTCAGGTAGGGATGAAGTCTCAACCTATTACCTAAATGAATATATGTTATCTAGACCAATATTTCCTTACTCACTAACCTAAAGAAGTATTACTGTTTTTCTTCATTTTAATTCATTGTTATTATTAAATACTAATATACTCCAGTAAGAAACCTTTATATAATAAATTACATTCATCGACTTTATAAGATTTTTGGTTAATGCTGTTGATAAAATGCTCTGATTATTCATCATATTATTGCTTATCATTAATGTTCATTTATAACAGGTGAAAAAAACTGTATATCCTTCTTGGAATTGTGTGATTTAATTAGCTGATGATAATAAAATACTTATGAATAAAAAATTATTTGATAGTACGCAATAATAAACATCATTATCATAGAGAAAAACATAAATATTTTATTAAAAATAACTATATATTTATAGTACAGTAGGTTTACAGAATTCTAAATATTCAATCAGACAATTGTAAATTGTATTAAATATTAATTATCCCTTAAATATCTCTTATTAAATATAAACTATACCTAATAGAATTAAATAAATTTTATAAAAAAAAAAATAATTCTAAAATTTTATTGAATCAAAAATAAGACAATAAACAAAAATAAAACAATTGACAACTAATGAAAAATTATAAAAAAGATTGTTAATTAATTATTAATGATAATTGCCAATGTTTAAAGTCTTCTAGGAGCTAATACTGGCACTGTTGGAGAACCGAGTATTTAACTCAAATGCTTGCACTGTTCATGTACATAGTATTTTACTCAAATACACTCACTATTACTTTAGTCAGTATTTTAGTTGATTGGTGAGTACAAACAGTGGGGTAAAGTGCCCCATTATGGACACTATTTCTTTTTTTTTTTTACATTTAATTGATTGGTTCTAAATTGCTAAGAAGATACAAAAAATATTTTTGTATATTAAGTTGTTGTAAAAAAACATATCAAAAGTGAAAAACATTACAATGTCCTTATTTAAGTTTTAAATTAAATTTAATGTGGGATAAGTAAAATATGCACTTTTTGGAAATTGACTCTTAATATGGGACAGAGGTGTGTCATAAATATGGGATAGAGTTGTGTCATAAATATGGGATATGTATTCTGTATTAGGGGCCATGATAATGTGGCATAAAATGAAGTAAATAAAAAAAAAGAAGTTTATTATAGCAAAAAATATGCACATAGATTTAATAGATTTTTGTACAAATTACAAAAATAAAATTGTGGATGATGAGGCTTTCAACACAGATCTCATGACAGAACACTCCACAATAGGAGCATTAAATTTTTGTATCTCCACTTTCGAAATTTGTATTACGAAAAATGCAAGTTTCTAAAAACTCAATGTCACTGCTATCGTCACTTTCCATACCAACTAATTTTTCTATGTGTTGAAGAGTCAGTTTCGCAATCCCTTCTTTTTTTTTTTTTTGTTGTATCTTTTCCATTTGTTTTTCTGCAATTGCACTTTTCCTTACGTCTGTACCAGAAACAATTTTTTTGGACAGGATTTTCTTCTTCCTTTCCGTATTTTTAACTTCTCCTTTGACTCTTCTAAATTTTGTTTGTAGGGTGATTCAGTTATTAAAATTGATGTCCTACTACTTGCCGTTGGTGTGGTCCTAAAAGTTGGAAGAGGGCTCACATCATCATCAAAAAATGTATTAACACTGTTTTGATTAAAACCTTTAATCCGAGCATCTGAAAGGTCCTCAGGTTTATTGATGACTAAATTTTTGTGGCGATTCAAAAAACACCTCAACCACTTTTTACCGGCCTCTTCGTTCTTAAATGGGTTTTTAAGGTTATGTTTCTCAGCCAGCTGATAGGCCAAACTCCTGATATCTTTGAGTCCGAAGCCAAAATACCTCTCCTCCATCTGCAAGCAATGGGTCACTATTTCTTTTTCCATTTCAGGGGAAAAAACAGTTGTTCTGCCCAACTTTTTAATTATTATTGGTTCATAAGATTTGAGGTACCTCTCTAGTGTTCTTCGAGGTACTCCAAAAGCCTTTGAAGCCTTTAAGTAGCCCATCTTTTTATTTTGAATAGCCTCAATTGCAGTTTTTAGAGACTCCTCCGACCATTGTTGTCTCATTTTTCTTGAGTTGTTATTCATCTAAAATGAAACCAACAAAGACATTAAATTGAAGAAAACAAGAAATTATAAATAAAATGTATTAAGTAATTAATAGAATATTTCATTGAATTATGTGAATACAATTATTAATTGTTTTTATATAAGTGATGAAAAAGGTGCCCTAATATGGGGATATCCCATAAAAGGAAGGACTGTGTTTGCCATATTAGGGGACTTTTTTTATTTTTTTTATTTTAATAGGTTAATGTGCTTCAGCATTAGAAATAAAAATGAAAACAGTTGTAACGAACTATTATACATTTAATATAAAAAAATAAAAAAAATGATAAGGGGAATAGACTTACCTTCAGACCGCAAACATATAGTCAAAATAATCATGAAAAATATTTTTTGAGCATGCAAACAATAATTCATAGAAAATAATGGCACATAATGATTATATAACAATTTTAGAAGGTTATAAGTCAATGTTACATTAGTCTTCAATTTTATAGTACAAAAGCTACACTAAGCTTGCAACACAATCTAGAAATCCACATATCCTATACTAGGCAACCAGGGGAAAGTGCCATAATAGGGCACTTTCTCCCACCCAACTATCCTCCTGAGTACTTTCTATTGGCTCTATTTATTCAGAATTATTCTGCTTTGAGTATTTTACATAGTAATTGAGTACTTAATTCTACAAAACTACGAGAGTGTAATTTAATATCTATACTGAATATAAAATACCATTTCCGTCCACAAGTAAAATTCATTAAAAATTAACCACAAAATACCTTCACACATTTATTTTAAACTGCTGAATCTAACTAATCTCTTTTGTAACCAATTTCTAATAAATAATAACAGATTTTTTAACAAATAATAGCGAAAAAAATAATATAGTTAGAAGTAAACAAACATAATATTTAATAAAGAAAATGAAACAGATTATTTATGAATTAAATCCTGACTACAACAACTCAAGGCCTAAATTTGATATTTAATGAAAATAGGTCAGTCATAATGAAGATAACATTTGATCGGAAACTAAATAAATAAATAGTAGTATAAATAATGTTGAAGATTCACAAAATAGTGAGTAACAACATTAACAACAATATTACATCCCTTAAGACAAATAATATTCCTAATGTGAACATATTAAAATATTTATTTGTTACTATAATAGTTACAACTACCAAGCACGCACACAAAATTTTTGTGTGAGGGATTTAATGAGAAGGCAAGCAACCATTAAGTGTCTATAATCGCCAAATAAGGCATGTATTTTAAGGATAAGAATTAAAATTGGATCAAAAATTATTACTCAAAATGCAAAGCTTACATGAAAATTATTTTTTTCAAAAATTTCAGAGAAGGGATGAGAAGGGGAATATATCCTGTGATATAACTGATAACCATCTCCATGATAACAATATAATTGATATACTTAAAAAATATAATAACTTACATAAATAAAATATCGAGTGGAAAACAAAACTAACTTAACAATACCTGTGAATATTTTAAATCTATTATTCTTAGGAGATAATTTTAGCAACAAAATAACAGTTAACTATAAAATTGATAATTATATAACTATAATCTAGGGACCCATTAGGTAGATATTATAAAGAAAATTAAAACTTTCTGATCCAAATTATGGATAAGAAATAAATAGTTCAAAAAATTGGTTACAATAAATAATTAAATAGACCCAAAATACATACATACATACATCTTCGGCTCTACAGCCCAGTCCGGGCCCTGGCCTCCAGAAGAAACTGTCCCCACCGGTCTCTGTCCCTGGCCATCGTCCACCAGCTTGACGCCCCCAGCCGCATCGCACCCCTTCCAACCTGGTCTAACCATCTTGTCCGAGGTCTTCCTACTTTTCTTTTTTCCACTGGTGCATGGTTCATTATCCTCTTGGGAATACTATCTTCACCCATACTTCTTTGTACATGACCAGCCCAACGAAGCCTGCTGATCCGGATAAATTTTACTGCTGGGACATCCTTATACTTTTCGTACAGTTTCCAGTTGTGCCTTATTCTCCAGGTGCCATTTTCTTTGATGGGCCCATAAATCCTTCTGAGAATTCTTCTTTCGAAAACTGCGATCTTCTGTTCATCAACTTTCTTTAGCACCCAGCATTCACAACCGTATGTCAGTATGGGTCTGATGAGGGTCTTGTAGAGTGTAGCCTTTGTGTCTTTATTTATTGCTTTTGTTTTAAAGAGCTTGATTATACCGTAATAACCCCTCGTGGCGGCTATGATTCTCTTTTCTAGAGATTCTAATAGATCCAAAATAATAATCTAAATAAATGTTTTTACAGAAATAACAGAGTTATACTTATAGATAACAAAATCCAAAATAGAGCAATCCAGAAATGTATTCTACTTGACAAGGAGAGCTAATGGCCAAATTTTTAGCTATAATTTTAGTAATTATGACAGGAAGATAATTTTTATTGATTTAAATGACAATAGTTTCATTAATGCAATTCGCAAGGTAACTAATTTTATATAATAGTAAAACGTAATGAGTTACAAATAATATTATGTTACATTAGGTATAGCTGGTTAATTATTTGATTTTTAGGGTATGTTTTGATAAAGAGGACAAAAGCCCAAAATGCAAACCCATTGTAGAAGAAGAAAATAAAGAATAATTGGAAGTCATCCTTTGCTCATCTATTCAAAATTCGTCTGAAATTTGGAAAAAAGATATCAAATAAAACAATTTTTTGTTACTGTTTAAAAAAGTAACATCCTTGCTTTTTGGAATGATAATTGGCTCCGTGTTTCAGACAATAACATTTCCGCTTTTGAAAAATATGTTCACATGGAACAGACATTGCTGTTATACCAAGGTGCTCTTCTGTAACTTGAGAAAGCAAGGAAATGTCCCAACGATTTTCATACCAACATCTAATGGGGTCTGCATGAAGTTGAATGAGGCCTTCATTGAGGTATCCGTTAAGCTGTACCAAGACTTTGCTTTTCGGGGATTCTGTAAACAATATTATAGTTTAGTTATATTGTCTTGATTATACAAATTGATTTATTTAAATAAACCTACATTTGCTCCTTTTTTAATGTTAAAAGGACAGCAAAGATACATTTCTAAAAATTATAGAGAACTCTAGAAATCTTTGCAGGGCTATCAGAACAAAAAAAAAAAATTTTTTTTATTTTATTTTCCACCCTACCCTGCCTAGAAGGCAATACGGGTGTTTGCAGGAGTGTGATGTTATGCATTTCTGCTTAACAACACACTGCTGCAAGTAAAACAGATTACAATTATCTCAGTAGCTGTGCACACAGCCTGCTCTTCGGTACTTCAGTTTGGCCACCACCATTCTAATAGATCCAAAATATTAGATGGGAACATCCTGGGTCTTCTGTCCGGCGGCCTCTCCTTCCCAAGGAAAATGTGTTGGACCCACTATCGCCTTCCAACCACACACAAAGTTCTTGAAATGAGGATAATTCATTTCGGTCATCAGCTGAGGGAACTCGCTCACCGTCAGAACATAGAGCCCTGTCTCCCTCAGTAGTTTGGCCCTCAGTGCCTCATAGCCAGTGCATTCTGTGATGATATGTTCGGCGGTTTCCGGTACATTACAACTGGGGCATAGGAGATCGATGTCTATACCATGTTTAAAAAGCTTCGCTCTGAAACTGCCATGCCCCGTGAGAATCTGTGAGACCCAGTAGTCCGGGAGGACCCATGTCGTTTCCAGTCACGATCCGACGGTGGGAAAGAACTTCCTCAAGGTAGCCCCTTTAGTGGTAGTCACCCACCGCCGGTTCCATTCTTCTCTGTATACTCCCGAAGGATTCTCTTCCAACTGCTAGGGTCTGCATTGATCCTCACCCGGAGATCCGCCGGTAGATCCGTTGGGCCTTCCCTCCTTATCTTGTGCCGGAAGTAATCTTCTCGCAGCAGGAGGTCAAGAGGTATTCCTCCTGCTAGGGTCTGCACCGCCTCATGAGACACCGTCCTATATGACCTGGTTACTCGAAGCAGAACTATCCGCTGGATGGTCGCCAACCTACTCTTTTGTCTGTGCGAGAGGCTCTGATTCCAGGCTGGAGACGCGTACCTCAGGATACCCACTATAACTCC
This sequence comes from Rhaphigaster nebulosa, assembly GCA_948150685.1. Lineage (NCBI taxonomy): Eukaryota > Metazoa > Arthropoda > Insecta > Hemiptera > Pentatomidae > Rhaphigaster > Rhaphigaster nebulosa. Next base: position 16,611,597 of record OX411306.1, read on the forward strand.
TTTATTAATGGTCATCGTTGCTGGGTATCTAAGGCCCCAAAAAGCGCCACCAATACGACAATACGACAAAAAAAAAAAAAAAAAATTGACTTGTGGCCAACCTTATTTTTTGATAAAAAAATTTTCGGTGTCCGATTTTTGTTTTTAACAACCCCCCCAGAGTTGTATGAGTTTTTTTACGAACACGGTAAGTTTTAAAGAAAACACCTATTTAAACAATATATTTAAAGAAAACACCGTATTACCACGATACTTACAGTATCTTGTACACGATATTGTTAGTCCTTAGCATAGCATAAGTATATACCGGTTTTGTCCGCAATCTGATGTTGATACTACAACATATAGTTGTCTGTGGGAAAAACAGTCGTCTATTAAGTCGATTTAAATTTCTCCTTGTACTTTATTTATAGTGATTATAAACGATATCCTAATGGGAAATAGTATTCTTCTAAAACTACATGACAAATCCCTGGGCATCCTTGGAATCTTTGGATGAGCACCGTTCATCCAACTGTTTGTCCAGTCAAAAATATAGCAACAGTTATATTAATTAGAAGATATTATGTATAGAGGGCCCCAAAAAAACTCAAATTATAATATTCATTTATTTATTCCATTCCATTTCAGTAGAAAAATAGGGAGGGAGGGATATTTTATTTACTTCACACATATGAAAGCAACTACCGTACGAAAGCTTTCCAGATTGATTGACGTTTATCGTTACAGCTCCGTTCCTCCGGGTTGCAGCGTGATATAAAGGCTAAAACCCGCTCCGTAATGTCCTCTATAATTTCAAAAAAAACCCATGACAAATGGATAAGTTGTTTCGGAGCCAACCCATAACAAAGATTTCCATTTTCGCTTTTATAAATAGATAAAATAAAAATAAAATAAATATAAATGATCGACTTGTTAATTTTCTTCCGGTTCCCTATTCCAGGCTCGATACAACACGTGTTAATTTTAATATATTGTATGCTTGTGTAGACATGGTGAATAATCGTAAGCCAGTTTACACCTATTGGCAGGTTGAGGAACTAGCAGCTGTCTGGAAGATTCCTCGTGTTCCTGTATGGTTTAGTTCCAGATATGTTTAGTAGAGCCTGGTTACGTCTGCCCAGCCAATCCACATATCATTAAACCGTTAGCAGTGTTAGTCGTTGCTGCTAAACAAAATGCTCTGGCGGTTTCTAGTGCTCAAAATACTTTGGCGTTTGTGTGTGGTTTGAAGTTTCCTTTCTGTCTCCTCTCCCCTCCCCACTGTACACAGTAAGCCTGCGGTAGCTTCGTTGGTGGTCGTTGCTAGGCTGCACAGTGATCAAGAACCGGCCTTTTTGCGAAAAAATAGCCTCTCATCTTGTCTTTATCTGAATAACTCTACAAGAGGGTTATTTTACTGTATTTATTATCGCTGAATTGAATGCAGCAAACCCCAATTCAATAAGAGTTGAACATTTCAAGATATAATTCAAAAGATATGGAAAATAATAGGGTTTATAAAAGGGACAGTTGAAAAAAAATATATGAACATTAATAAAATATAATTTTACTAAAAAATAATCATTTAAAAATTTTAAACATATTATTAATATACCTTTTTAAATTTGATATAGTTTAAATATAAAAAAAAAAGGTGCAATATAAAATAGAATATAAACCAAAAAAAAAATAATTTGTGTTAAATTTTTTTTGTTTGTGTTTAATTTATTAACAAAAGTATCGGATGTCACTTGAAGCATTACACCTTATTTTTGAGGTGATAGCATTTTTTTAATTTATTTTTTCTTTGTTTCTGGAAAAAAATTGAGATAGACAAGTTGAAATTTACAACCAGTACCCCAAAAATCATAAATAATTAGATTTTTAGAACTTCTTTAAAACTCTCAACTACCTTTCTGATTCCTATTTGACTGACATTGCGTTTCAAAATTTTGACTCAATTTCGCATCAGAACGGAACGGCCAAACTCTTGTTTAATTTAATGTGAAATGAATATTAGAAAATATTCAGATTACTGGTTTCAAGTAATGAGCAAAAAAGAAAAAAAACACGTTATTTTGTATTTTTTTGGTACTTGCAGTAAAAAATTGAGGTGAGAAAGTAGAAATTCGAAATCAGCATCCTAAAAAATATAAACGAGCAAATTTTCAGAACTTCTAAACTTTCCACCGAGATCCCTTTCTGAACACGTTCAGTCAGAACACTACTTTCAAGAATTGAAATCAAAATATCAACAAAGTTCGCAGATTTACGCAGCTGGATACTATTTCCTCACGTAAATAGAAGCCTAATAGGTTAAGAGAAACAAATAATAACACTGCACTCAAAAGATGCACACTTGTAAAAGAAGCTATTTAAACAATTTTAAAAAAATTACAAAAAATAGATATAAATGGCCCTTTAACCAACCATAAGTGCCATATATGTCAAATAGATGTGCCAACCATAGTAGAGGAGATTTGGGCGAGCTGGAACACAAAACATTTCAGCCAATCAGAAGCCAGCATTTGGTCACGTGACCTTTGGCGGGAAATTTGAATTTGAATTTTCAGCTCGACCTAACCTTAACTACCACGTGGTCTTGTCTCGACCTAACCTTAACTACCACGTGGTCTCACCTCGACCTAACCTTAACTATTAGGCCACGCCCCTTTTTAGTCACGTGACCCCTATGCCACGCCCCCCTTATACCCTTATCCCTCTCCAACCAGTCACGTGACCCTTTGAACCCTCCGGTATATGCTCCACCCATATGTTTTAGTCACGTGATCCAGTCACGTGACCCGCAGCGCATCCTGGTCTACGCTCCGCCCGCATATTTTAGTCACGTGATCTAGTCACGTGACCCATGGAACCTCCTGATCTATGCTCCGCCCACAAGATTTACCCCCTCCACCCATTGAAGGGTCAGGTACCCATCTTATAGAGCATGAGTGTACCCGGCCGCCATTTTGTTTTTATTACACCGCCATTTTGTTTTTCTACTGTTTGAGAGACTTGAGGTTTTGTTGAAGGGTTAGGTACCCACCTTATAGAGCATGAGTGTACCCGACCGCCATTTTGTTTTTTATACATCGCCATTTTGTTTTTCTTATGCCGCCATTTTGTTTTTCTACTGTTTGAGGGACTTGAGGTTTTGTTGAAGGGTTAGGCACCAACCTTATAGAGCATGAGTGTACCCGACCTCCATTTTGTTTTTCTTACGCCGCCATTTTGTTTTTCTACAGTTTGAGGGACTTGAGGTGTTGTTGAAGGGTCAAGTACCCATCTTATAGAGCATGAGTGTACCCGGCCGCCATTTTGTTTTTATTACACCGCCATTTTGTTTTTCTACTGTTTGAGAGACTTGAGGTTTTGTTGAATGGTTAGGTACCCACCTTATAGAGCATGAGTGTACCCGGCCGCCATTTTGTTTTTATTACACCGCCATTTTGTTTTTCTACTGTTTGAGAGACTTGAGGTTTTGTTGAAGGGTTAGGTACCCACCTTATAGAGCATGAGTGTGCCCGACCGCCATTTTGTTTTTCTACAGTTTGAGAGACTTGAGGTTTTGTTGAAGGGTCAGATACCCACTTTATAGTACGTAACCTCCCCTATGGTTATATAATCATAACCTATACGGCGAAGGGTCCGGTGCCCATTTTATAGTATGTAACCTCCCCAACGGTTATATAATCATAACCTATACGATGAAGGGTCCGGTACCCACTTTATACTCTGTAACCTCCTCTATGGTTATATAATCATAACCTATACAATGAAGGGTCCGGTACCCACTTTATACTCTGTAACCTTCTCAAAGGTTACATAACCTTTACATTGTTTTCGTGTTTGTGCAACCTTCTCAATGTTTACATAGCCTTTACAATATGTAACTGCATCAACATGTAAACAGGTTGCATCTTGTATAGACAAGTTGGATTATGTCCAGGTGAAATACCAATATGGACCTTGAACTGTTTATCTCTAACATATAAATAAATAGCATAGTTCCTTAATCCTATAACTGCTTTTGGACTTTGAATTGTTTATCTCTAAAACATAAATAAATGGTAGGGCTTCCTAATATTTGAATAGCTTTTGGACTTTGAGCTGGTAATACTCTATCTTTACTTATCTCGCTGAAACATAAACAAAACAACTTTTCAATGTACTACGTATTTTTAATAGCTGATAGTATAAGTAATGGTCTTAAAAGGATTAACTCGTCAATGTTCTACGTATTTTTATTCTCCGATAGTTAAATAATGGTCTTAAAAGGATTAACTTTTAATCCATTAAGTTCCTATCGAACTTTTAATCTCTAAAATATATTAACAAATCGAAACGACTATCACGCTGGCCAAAGAGGTTAAACCTTTTCACAGCTTTGAAATATTTTCAAAGTACACGAGTCGGTATTAATAACTTCGAAATAAATTTTTATTAATGAATATTAATTAATACTTAATCAACACATGTTCATAATTAGTACTAATACTACAGGTACTCTGTTCGACTTGCCTGAGTATCGCCTGACTTGGGTCAGAGCAGGTCGACTCATGCTCGCTTCATAAACATGTAAACAGGTTGCATCTTGTATAGACAAGTTGGATTATGTCCAGGTGAAATACAAATATGGACCTTGAACTGTTTATCTCTAAAACATAAATAAATGGTAGGGCTTCCTAATATTTTGAATAGATTTTGGACTTTGAACTGGTAATCCTTAAAACACAGATAAATAGTAGGGCCCCATATTCCTATAACAGCTTTTGGACTTTGAGCTCTTAATACTCTATCTTTTACGGTGTTATGATTGCCGTCGTCCACCTATGAAAAATTATATTTCTTATCTAGATATCTCTGCAATAGTATTCAAGATTGATGAATTATTTAACAGGAATCTTAACATGGAGGAAGAAATTTCAGGAAATAGTGTAGATACGATACCTAATGACCATGACTCGACACCTGATGACCATGAATCAAGACCTGATGGCCAGGATTCAAGATCTCTCGGCCCTGATGATGTAATGAATTATGACCCTTTTATTAATGACCCTGATCTAGTAAATTACGACCCTGTTTTGGCGGCTAATAGCTACAATCCGAGTCTCGGCCCACGTCCAACAACTGAAGAAGAAATAAGAGCTTGGAGGGAACGTGTAAGAGAAGCAGAGCTAGAGATTCAAAGACAAGAAATGAGGATGCAAAAGGCTAGGATCATCGATAGAGATTTTTTGGGGGCCTTTCAAGAGATCGTTGATCAGGACATGCGAGGACTCTACTATTCGACACCCTGCGATGCCGAGATTTGTTCATACCGGGGACGATACCGTGTGAGCTGTACGAAATGCTTACGTGTCTTCCACACAGCATACGTCTTCTTGCCAGACCACGATTACGAAACAACAGTATGCTTCTACTGCCCTCTGTCGGATTCTGAAAGTGACATAGATGATGACGATAACTCAGAAGAATTTGTTACAGATTAACATTTATAAATTTAATTCATATTAAATAAAAATTATCAGTAATTTTGTTTCTTATATTTAAAGAATTTATGTAACTAAAAACATATTTTCTTATTATCTTATTATATTATAAATTATTTCTTTAATAAATAAATTCTACTTGAACTGTTGTATTCTCTCCTCCTCCCCTTTGTTAATATCATATAATGCATTAAAATATATTTCGAAGAGCACAACTCCTAGTCTTCTCTTATATAGTTGCATTTCTTAGTGTTGGAATAAAAATAATATATTTGACTAAGCAATTCATTTTTATCAAATCATACTATTATCCGAGATTGTTCCGAAATTATAACCTCCATTATGGAATCAGAATTTTCATGTAAGACGTATTGGTGTAATATAATATTCAAACGGCTAGATTGTTTTTTTTTTTTTTTGTTTTGTCGAAGGGTCAGGTATCCACCTTATAGTAGGTAACCTTCACAACGGTTACATAACCTTTACCATATTCAACTTTAATGATATCAGGATAGATAATGTCACACTTGAATAATTCTAAATATCTTAATTCATTTGCTGAAAGTAAACGATGGGCTTTGAACTGTTAATCTCTACAAAGTATACAAAGAGTAGAGCTTCTTAATCCAATAACAACAGTTGGACTTTGAACTGTTAATCCCTAAAACATAAATAAATTCTAGAGCTCCTTAATCCTATAACAACTTTTGGACTTTGTGCTGCTAATACCAAAATATAAAGAATGAAATAGGACTTGTCAGTCCTTCCGCTAAAAAGTAAACAAATTTAGATTTCGCAATAATGCGTTATCCCATAATCCTTCCTTCGAAAGTAAGCAATGGACTTTGAACTGCTAATCCTTAACAAGTTTAACTTTTATACACAAACAAAGATATAGGGTATAGTTAATAAAAGAAAATACAACTTTATAAAATAAAAAAATTTATTTCATCATAATATTAGATACAAGAAATAGAATTTTTAAATAAATGAAACATCATCTTTATAACCAATTCTTCCATTATACACTAAAGAAATTATTTCATCGCTATTGTTAAAAGCCTCGATGTCTTCAACCGACATCTTAAAACGTTTAGGAAGATACACTCTGATAGAATTATCATGATCCTTTAACGTAGCGACCAACGCTAATCCCATTTTCGTTTCAACATGTTCCAGTTCTCCGATGATGTATGGCCGTCCGATTTGAATATAATTCAATTTATGCACATAGCGAGCGCCATCGTTTAATCGGTTGAAGAGAGCTTTAAAATCTCTGATAGAACTAAAAATAAAACAGATTCACATAAGAAGAGAGCAGGTTTAGAAAAAAATAAGAAATGGCCAAAGCAATAAATATACTTACGAATTCATGATGATTGAAAATGAAGGATCTGCTATGATCGGATGCTAGAACAAAAATGAATCCTTAGGTAGTCGCTCGCTGCGGAGTATTGGTGGAGAGTAAATCTACGCTAGTTGCGCATGCGTTACCCCCTCCATCAACCATACTTTTCCCTGCCACCACTCCAACAATTTCAATTTATCATTTTCGACCTTGTCAATTCCCCCACCACTAATTTTTTTTTTTCGCTGAAATATAAACAAAACTACTTTTTAATCTTATACCAGTTCTCAATGTTTATATTTTATGCAATTTTCCCAATTTTTAACTTTATCTACCTTTTTTTTTTCTTTAAATTTTCCATAATCTCCCCGATGTTTATAAATTTCTGTCCGCTAGAGCGCAGCACCTTACTCCACTTGAAGATTTCCCTGCCTACTTTACATAAACTTCTCAATACTTAACGCTTATCCATACTCACTTCATAATTCAAATTGTTTTGTTTTCTTTCATAAAATGATAACTTTTTATTAGATATTTCATTATCGTCTCCGGGTCAACATGTCTTGTTTTGTATAGGGGACTGTCAATATTGGAATGTTTGCCATCATCGGATGATAGATAATATTAACAGTAACTAATATAAGCAAAATGTCAATATTAGAATGTTTTGTCATCATCAGATGATAGATAATATTAAAAGTAACTAATATGAGCAAAATCGTGGCAGTTGGAGCACAATTCTGACCACACTTTTGCTATATTGGTCCCCATTTGTATGATATTATGTTGTTTTTTTTTTTGTTTTTTTTTTTTGTTTTTTGCGAAACGTTGACTGATCAAATATTTTCAGCTGTTTAAGAGATTCAAATCTTTATTGATTCTTGATTCTTCCAGAAATATACTGATAATTTAGAAATATTCATATTAACCCTTCTCCATACTCGCTTCATAATTCAAATTGTTTGATTTCTTTCACCAGAGGCTACAAGGGGTCACGTGAAGATAGGGTCGAGGTGAAAATTCAAATCCGGATTTGAATTTTCACCTCGACCCTATCTTAACTGCCACGTGGTCTCACCTCGAAACTACCTTAACCACCACGTGGTCTCACCTCGAGCCTATCTTATCCACCACGTGGTCTCACCTCGACCCTATCTTATCCACCACGTGGTCTCACCTCGACCCTATCTTATCCACCACATATTCCATATTAACCCTTCTCCATACTCGCTTCATAATTCAAATTGTTTGATTTCTTTCACCAGAGGCTACAAGGGGTCACGTGACTAAAATATGCGGACGGAGCATAGACCAGGATGTTCCGCGATGGTTAAGGTTAAGTCGAGGTGAGACCACGTGGTGGATAAGATAGGGTCGAGGTGAGACCACGTGGTGGATAAGATAGGGTCGAGGTGAGACCACGTGGTGGATAAGATAGGCTCGAGGTGAGACCACGTGGTGGTTAAGGTAGTTTCGAGGTGAGACCACGTGGCAGTTAAGATAGGGTCGAGGTGAAAATTCAAATCCGGATTTGAATTTTCACCTCGACCCTATCTTCACGTGACCCCTTGTAGCCTCTGGTGAAAGAAATCAAACAATTTGAATTATGAAGCGAGTATGGAGAAGGGTTAATATGAATATTTCTAAATTATCAGTATATTTCTGGAAGAATCAAGAATCAATAAAGATTTGAATCTCTTAAACAGCTGAAAATATTTGATCAGTCAACGTTTCGCAAAAAACAAAAAAAAACAACAAAAAAAAAAACAACATAATATCATACAAATGGGGACCAATATAGCAAAAGTGTGGTCAGAATTGTGCTCCAACTGCCACGATTTTGCTCATATTAGTTACTTTTAATATTATCTATCATCTGATGATGACAAAACATTCTAATATTGACATTTTGCTTATATTAGTTACTGTTAATATTATCTATCATCCGATGATGGCAAACATTCCAATATTGACAGTCCCCTATACAAAACAAGACATGTTGACCCGGAGACGATAATGAAATATCTAATAAAAAGTTATCATTTTATGAAAGAAAACAAAACAATTTGAATTATGAAGTGAGTATGGATAAGCGTTAAGTATTGAGAAGTTTATGTAAAGTAGGCAGGGAAATCTTCAAGTGGAGTAAGGTGCTGCGCTCTAGCGGACAGAAATTTATAAACATCGGGGAGATTATGGAAAATTTAAAGAAAAAAAAAAGGTAGATAAAGTTAAAAATTGGGAAAATTGCATAAAATATAAACATTGAGAACTGGTATAAGATTAAAAAGTAGTTTTGTTTATATTTCAGCGAAAAAAAAAATTAGTGGTGGGGGAATTGACAAGGTCGAAAATGATAAATTGAAATTGTTGGAGTGGTGGCAGGGAAAAGTATGGTTGATGGAGGGGGTAACGCATGCGCAACTAGCGTAGATTTACTCTCCACCAATACTCCGCAGCGAGCGACTACCTAAGGATTCATTTTTGTTCTAGCATCCGATCATAGCAGATCCTTCATTTTCAATCATCATGAATTCGTAAGTATATTTATTGCTTTGGCCATTTCTTATTTTTTTCTAAACCTGCTCTCTTCTTATGTGAATCTGTTTTATTTTTAGTTCTATCAGAGATTTTAAAGCTCTCTTCAACCGATTAAACGATGGCGCTCGCTATGTGCATAAATTGAATTATATTCAAATCGGACGGCCATACATCATCGGAGAACTGGAACATGTTGAAACGAAAATGGGATTAGCGTTGGTCGCTACGTTAAAGGATCATGATAATTCTATCAGAGTGTATCTTCCTAAACGTTTTAAGATGTCGGTTGAAGACATCGAGGCTTTTAACAATAGCGATGAAATAATTTCTTTAGTGTATAATGGAAGAATTGGTTATAAAGATGATGTTTCATTTATTTAAAAATTCTATTTCTTGTATCTAATATTATGATGAAATAAATTTTTTTATTTTATAAAGTTGTATTTTCTTTTATTAACTATACCCTATATCTTTGTTTGTGTATAAAAGTTAAACTTGTTAAGGATTAGCAGTTCAAAGTCCATTGCTTACTTTCGAAGGAAGGATTATGGGATAACGCATTATTGCGAAATCTAAATTTGTTTACTTTTTAGCGGAAGGACTGACAAGTCCTATTTCATTCTTTATATTTTGGTATTAGCAGCACAAAGTCCAAAAGTTGTTATAGGATTAAGGAGCTCTAGAATTTATTTATGTTTTAGGGATTAACAGTTCAAAGTCCAACTGTTGTTATTGGATTAAGAAGCTCTACTCTTTGTATACTTTGTAGAGATTAACAGTTCAAAGCCCATCGTTTACTTTCAGCAAATGAATTAAGATATTTAGAATTATTCAAGTGTGACATTATCTATCCTGATATCATTAAAGTTGAATATGGTAAAGGTTATGTAACCGTTGTGAAGGTTACCTACTATAAGGTGGATACCTGACCCTTCGACAAAACAAAAAAAAAAAAAAACAATCTAGCCGTTTGAATATTATATTACACCAATACGTCTTACATGAAAATTCTGATTCCATAATGGAGGTTATAATTTCGGAACAATCTCGGATAATAGTATGATTTGGTAAAAATGAATTGCTTAGTCAAATATATTATTTTTATTCCAACACTAAGAAATGCAACTATATAAGAGAAGACTAGGAGTTGTGCTCTTCGAAATATATTTTAATGCATTATATGATATTAACAAAGGGGAGGAGGAGAGAATACAACAGTTCAAGTAGAATTTATTTATTAAAGAAATAATTTATAATATAATAAGATAATAAGAAAATATGTTTTTAGTTACATAAATTCTTTAAATATAAGAAACAAAATTACTGATAATTTTTATTTAATATGAATTAAATTTATAAATGTTAATCTGTAACAAATTCTTCTGAGTTATCGTCATCATCTATGTCACTTTCAGAATCCGACAGAGGGCAGTAGAAGCATACTGTTGTTTCGTAATCGTGGTCTGGCAAGAAGACGTATGCTGTGTGGAAGACACGTAAGCATTTCGTACAGCTCACACGGTATCGTCCCCGGTATGAACAAATCTCGGCATCGCAGGGTGTCGAATAGTAGAGTCCTCGCATGTCCTGATCAACGATCTCTTGAAAGGCCCCCAAAAAATCTCTATCGATGATCCTAGCCTTTTGCATCCTCATTTCTTGTCTTTGAATCTCTAGCTCTGCTTCTCTTACACGTTCCCTCCAAGCTCTTATTTCTTCTTCAGTTGTTGGACGTGGGCCGAGACTCGGATTGTAGCTATTAGCCGCCAAAACAGGGTCGTAATTTACTAGATCAGGGTCATTAATAAAAGGGTCATAATTCATTACATCATCAGGGCCGAGAGATCTTGAATCCTGGCCATCAGGTCTTGATTCATGGTCATCAGGTGTCGAGTCATGGTCATTAGGTATCGTATCTACACTATTTCCTGAAATTTCTTCCTCCATGTTAAGATTCCTGTTAAATAATTCATCAATCTTGAATACTATTGCAGAGATATCTAGATAAGAAATATAATTTTTCATAGGTGGACGACGGCAATCATAACACCGTAAAAGATAGAGTATTAAGAGCTCAAAGTCCAAAAGCTGTTATAGGAATATGGGGCCCTACTATTTATCTGTGTTTTAAGGATTACCAGTTCAAAGTCCAAAATCTATTCAAAATATTAGGAAGCCCTACCATTTATTTATGTTTTAGAGATAAACAGTTCAAGGTCCATATTTGTATTTCACCTGGACATAATCCAACTTGTCTATACAAGATGCAACCTGTTTACATGTTTATGAAGCGAGCATGAGTCGACCTGCTCTGACCCAAGTCAGGCGATACTCAGGCAAGTCGAACAGAGTACCTGTAGTATTAGTACTAATTATGAACATGTGTTGATTAAGTATTAATTAATATTCATTAATAAAAATTTATTTCGAAGTTATTAATACCGACTCGTGTACTTTGAAAATATTTCAAAGCTGTGAAAAGGTTTAACCTCTTTGGCCAGCGTGATAGTCGTTTCGATTTGTTAATATATTTTAGAGATTAAAAGTTCGATAGGAACTTAATGGATTAAAAGTTAATCCTTTTAAGACCATTATTTAACTATCGGAGAATAAAAATACGTAGAACATTGACGAGTTAATCCTTTTAAGACCATTACTTATACTATCAGCTATTAAAAATACGTAGTACATTGAAAAGTTGTTTTGTTTATGTTTCAGCGAGATAAGTAAAGATAGAGTATTACCAGCTCAAAGTCCAAAAGCTATTCAAATATTAGGAAGCCCTACCATTTATTTATGTTTTAGAGATAAACAATTCAAAGTCCAAAAGCAGTTATAGGATTAAGGAACTATGCTATTTATTTATATGTTAGAGATAAACAGTTCAAGGTCCATATTGGTATTTCACCTGGACATAATCCAACTTGTCTATACAAGATGCAACCTGTTTACATGTTGATGCAGTTACATATTGTAAAGGCTATGTAAACATTGAGAAGGTTGCACAAACACGAAAACAATGTAAAGGTTATGTAACCTTTGAGAAGGTTACAGAGTATAAAGTGGGTACCGGACCCTTCATTGTATAGGTTATGATTATATAACCATAGAGGAGGTTACAGAGTATAAAGTGGGTACCGGACCCTTCATCGTATAGGTTATGATTATATAACCGTTGGGGAGGTTACATACTATAAAATGGGCACCGGACCCTTCGCCGTATAGGTTATGATTATATAACCATAGGGGAGGTTACGTACTATAAAGTGGGTATCTGACCCTTCAACAAAACCTCAAGTCTCTCAAACTGTAGAAAAACAAAATGGCGGTCGGGCACACTCATGCTCTATAAGGTGGGTACCTAACCCTTCAACAAAACCTCAAGTCTCTCAAACAGTAGAAAAACAAAATGGCGGTGTAATAAAAACAAAATGGCGGCCGGGTACACTCATGCTCTATAAGGTGGGTACCTAACCATTCAACAAAACCTCAAGTCTCTCAAACAGTAGAAAAACAAAATGGCGGTGTAATAAAAACAAAATGGCGGCCGGGTACACTCATGCTCTATAAGATGGGTACTTGACCCTTCAACAACACCTCAAGTCCCTCAAACTGTAGAAAAACAAAATGGCGGCGTAAGAAAAACAAAATGGAGGTCGGGTACACTCATGCTCTATAAGGTTGGTGCCTAACCCTTCAACAAAACCTCAAGTCCCTCAAACAGTAGAAAAACAAAATGGCGGCATAAGAAAAACAAAATGGCGATGTATAAAAAACAAAATGGCGGTCGGGTACACTCATGCTCTATAAGGTGGGTACCTAACCCTTCAACAAAACCTCAAGTCTCTCAAACAGTAGAAAAACAAAATGGCGGTGTAATAAAAACAAAATGGCGGCCGGGTACACTCATGCTCTATAAGATGGGTACCTGACCCTTCAATGGGTGGAGGGGGTAAATCTTGTGGGCGGAGCATAGATCAGGAGGTTCCATGGGTCACGTGACTAGATCACGTGACTAAAATATGCGGGCGGAGCGTAGACCAGGATGCGCTGCGGGTCACGTGACTGGATCACGTGACTAAAACATATGGGTGGAGCATATACCGGAGGGTTCAAAGGGTCACGTGACTGGTTGGAGAGGGATAAGGGTATAAGGGGGGCGTGGCATAGGGGTCACGTGACTAAAAAGGGGCGTGGCCTAATAGTTAAGGTTAGGTCGAGGTGAGACCACGTGGTAGTTAAGGTTAGGTCGAGACAAGACCACGTGGTAGTTAAGGTTAGGTCGAGCTGAAAATTCAAATTCAAATTTCCCGCCAAAGGTCACGTGACCAAATGCTGGCTTCTGATTGGCTGAAATGTTTTGTGTTCCAGCTCGCCCAAATCTCCTCTACTAACCATATCATTGCATATTGATAGATAATATAAGAATAGAAAGTGAACTAGAAATAAATTGACTCCGAATCTTGATATCAAATTTCATACTTCAGAGTATGATTTATGATTGCTACGAGTTTGAGCAAAGCTAATACACCGTAAAAATGCCATTTTTCTTCCTAATCCTGGAAATTGGCACGCAAACTAACTTAAAGTGATAGGATATACTAGAGCATTTTGAGAGGGTTGCGATTTAGGGTTTTTTTCTCCACGTTTTGACCACTGTGCGCCAGTGCCGTTACAGATCGTTTGGCTCTTATCTCTAAAAGAGAGGTTTTTACCTATCTTTAATTAAACTAACAGCTGAATCGATAACCTGGATATTGGCAGATTGTTTAAAGAACGATACGTTCATCAGCAATATGTGATTCGGATTTATAGACTTGTCCGTTACTTCTTTATTTAGGTTACTACTTATATTAACGAGCATTAGTGGCCTCTACTCTAAAGCTGAACCATCTAAAAAAATTGTCTGAATATGTTAAGAAGTCAAATTTTTCAAGAGTTAGAGCTCATATCCACGCAGTCAGTAGACATGCGAGAATTCGCCTAGACGAAAACTGAGGCGGCACAGTATTCCTTTAATTCCTTGTTTGAAGCAATCCATTTTGTGTAGTGAGAATTTCTGTCGCGAATTTTTGGCTATTAGTACTTGTTCTTCTATAAATTTTATATAAATTAATAGTTAGCTATTAATTCTTTTTAGAAGTCCTTAAATGGGCTTCCATAACGAAGTTCTGCAAAACTCATTTTATAACCCTATTTTATGTCCTCTTTCCTTTCTTCGCATTGTTGAGGTATTGTAGATGATGTCACCACAATTGTCAAGGTGAGGGTGATACGAGGTATCAGATGGCCTCATACAATGCGTGGGCTGGATGTGGAGGTTGATGGTAATCGGTAGTGGCAGATGGAAAAACCTCCGAATCACATAAGATCGGCGAGTTGAGGTAATGAGCCCTGAGACATGGTTACCACAAACAGAGGGTATATCCCTTCTGACTTTGTGGGGGGAAAGAAATACCGAACATTAGAACATGAAGCATCGAAAACTGGGATAACCCTGGTTACTCAATGTCTTCACTCACATAGGCAAGATGAAAAGCTAATAAATGAAAAATTACGTGACACAAAAATAGTATGCAGAAATGTACTGGACTACTATTGTGGTCAGGCCGGGGGAGACAGCAAGGGAAACTTCAGTTTGACTGCTGAAAAGTGAAGGATTTTATCCATTATGTAATCGATGAACAGCGAGAGGTGTTCTATTAGATATAATTTTGTTGGCTTAGATCGGTCCATCTCTATATCTTAGTTTATTGGGAGTGATCATTATATCTGTAACAATACTATTTTGTAGAGCTGAAGAGTTTGTGTGTTTGAAAGTGCTAATTTCAGGAACTACTAGTAAGATTTGAAAAATTCTTTATGCGATTGGTTAACCCGTATATTGGTTAAGGCTTTAAACTTTATAGCTACGCTATAAGCAACAGGAAAAAAGCAATATCTTATTACTTCTTACACTACATTCAGAGTGACGATTATTCCATTTGATATCATGAGCACGTGATCCTCCTAGCCTTATAATATAATATATATATATATATATATATATATATATATATATATATATATATATATATATATATATATATATATAATTACAATACTTTATAATAATAAGAAATAAAAGATATTAACTTGAGATTGAGTTAATCAAAAGAAAAGCTGCCTTCATTCTGACTGAAGCTACCCGTACTACTTGAGCAGAGACCTCTCCAGGATAGGCCAGGAGGTGGAGAGGGGCTAGGCTTGTGAACACATTTGACTTGTACACCAGCTCCCCATTCGGGTGCTAGTATTTGTACGCTAAAGCTACTTTAGCGTACAAAAGTTAATTTCATTTTTGCAATTTATATATCTGTTATTTATTTTAATTGTATCAATAAACTTGTTAAAAAGAAATAAATTACTCTTTATTTACCAAATAAAAATAGAGCTGTAACCGATTAACCCTTATTAACGCATTCTAACTGTTTGGATACTGACTGCTTTACACTGCCAACCAGAGTAGTATAACCAATGAACTGAAGGCGTATCTACTTGTGACAAGTATTTTAAGTCGTATTTTTAGTTGGCCACTATGGAGATTTAGAGAAGTAAGTGTTCGTAAACCTTTCACCATGATAATCTTACTGCCACTATCCGGCAATCGCCACGGTGAACGACGTTGAACATTTTCATATTTACTATAATAGGTTCTGGTTTAGCGTATGCTTTGGTAACCTTATTAATAAGAACTTGTACTTAAAGTAAAGGTAAATTCTTCAAATACAGGAAAATAATTAGGGATTGATAAATTATTTGCCACTTCTACAATTAGTTCCAAATGTTACTACATTAATCTTCAGTTCTAAAAACACAAAAATTCAAAAATAAGCAATTTAAAATACAGTTTGGTATTATTATACAAATTAAATTAAATGTAATATAAATTAGTATTATAAAACACTTATGAATTATGAATTTAATTAAGACAAGAGATCAAATACTAATTGTATGTATTGTATCGTATGTAATTGTATTTGTCTTAATTAAATTTGTCTTAATTAGTTTCTATTATTCAGTACCCATTCAGCCGTTTTCGCTTGAGATTTTAGTAAATTTATTGTTATTATGTAATGTTTTGATTTAATACTTAGTACATCATTAAATCTATAAAAAGAATATCTGATGTGGATACCCCACGACTTCCTTGTACGCCTATTAAACTATAAATCGGTGGCTCAAAAGTGGCCCTGAATTTGGTTACTAGTTTCCGAAGATCGCAGTACCTCAAAACGACACTCGACGTCGCAATATCCATCTATTGACACATACAGACACACATGCACACACACACACACACACACACACACACACACACACACACACACAAGCTCTTGTTTCTAGAGGTCTTATTCCGTTATTATATGTCATTTTATTTCAGTTGGTAACAAGTTCCCAAGAGATTTCTTCGTGTTCCTTGACAACATTAGAACTGTCTATGTCACTAGATAAAGCATTGGAAATCGAATATTTCAACATTTGAAGCGGAAGTTATTCTCCTACTGCAGACTTGCTCAGCTCACAGATGGGGAGGAAAAAAAGTATTTTACACTCAATTTTAACACTTAAACAAGTAATAAAATTGTTAAATCAGAGTGGAAAAAAATCACGTTTATAACCTTTATCACCGAACCATATGATATCTGTAATTAATGTCGATATACCTTTTGGTATAAGTTAATTAACATTAAATTAATTGTTAATTTCTTGTGATCTTCAAGTAAAGTACCCCTTTCGGATCTTCAATTTCAACCAAAATCAATTATATTACATGTATTGATATAAAAGTCTAATTTACCAAATTTGAGATATTTCACATTATATTTTTATATAATTTTTTATGAAAGCCTAATATGATCTTCAATAAAGTACCACTTCCGGTTCGCCAATTTTAACCAAAATTTATTATGTTATTTACATTAGAATGTAAGTTTTATATGCCAAAATTGAGAAGTTTTTCATTATATATTAATATAATTTTTTATGGAAATCAATGACCTTCAAGTAAATTACCACTTCCGGTAATCATGCAGTAATCAAAAAGGGAGGTTCACAACTAGATTATACAATAATTCTAAATACGAAATTTTAACTTTCTACGACTAACGGTTATTGAGTTATGCGGGATACGTACAATTAACAAAGCCGATGCGTGCAAGTCTTAAAAAATACTTTAGTAATAAGAAAACAGAGTTACATGATATAAAATAGTGAGCTACTGGCAGTGTTAACTATAGATAGACTCTACTAAAGATATTACTACTGGACTGAACATAGTGAGAGTGTACTGTCTCACATTCTCTTATACTCTATCTTACACTCTAATTTGCATTCTGGTTGATCTGTTTCAGGTAGGCTTTAATACATACAATAGGAGAATGGATGATTAAGGAAATAACACTTATTTAACACTGATAAGCAGGAAGCAAAACAATAACTTCCTGGGTTATTAACTCTATTTAATAACTAATACTTCCTGGGTCAATGTCATGTGTTAACTGTACGAACGACCGTACAAACGTACGTAAATACGTCCTGACGAAGCTAGTCAAAATGGATATTTCCGTTGAAATCTGAAAACTGCGTACAAGGAAGTAAAACGAGTTTTATATTGTTAATTTATTATTTTCTACTATCTAATAAATAAAATAAAATCTTGTATACATACATTATTTTCAAAATAAAGAATAACCAATTAATTATTATTCGTTCCAGAGAATACATTTTTCCCGCCTGGTTTCTGCTAAATACAGACTAAAAGTATGATTATATATATATATATATATATATATATATATATATATATATATATATGTGTTACAATTGAAATAATCGACATCTTGGAATTTTTTTACCGACAATTGCGCTATATTCTACAATGTTACTATTCTTTGGCTTGGCAAGAAGGGAGTTTTGCACTGGCATGATTATGAAGTGGACAGCATTGTCAAGTCCAGAATCCGGTTCCAGCTCGACTGCTGGATTCCAGGGCTGTCACTGGAGGAATGGAAATACCCGGCTAAAAATATCAACTCTTTGAAAAGTGGATTGTACTAAAATATTGGATATAATTTTAAATTCCACGAATTCTATAAAATATTTGGAATTTGTATAAATTGAAATTGGAATTTGTATTATAACTTTGCATTCCTACTTTTTTTTTTTTTTTTTCTAAAAATAGGTCCATAAATTTTTAATTTGATTACAAAAACTTCTAATAAAATTGACTGTTTATTAATAATATTTCAAGGATAAATAAAAGGTATGTCTAATACGCATAAGATCCAAATTGTCCAAATTCACAATTGATTTGCTCGAGTTAACTTCCTGTTATGCTCACATTATCTCAAATTTAATGATGAAAATTAAAAGTTCAGTGTCTCGCACCTTGCTCCAGCCGTTTACATTTTTCATAGATTTGTACATCATTGGAAGAATTTTTGGGAGTTTTTTTTTCAGCTTCTCAAAAGAAGTTATTATTCTTGTAAGGAAGGTTTTCCTATTTTTTTAAAGATCAGTTTGTGCTAAAATTATTAAAGGAACAAAATAAGAAAATATATTTAATGCAATTTAATTTTTTTAAGACTAATTACAATATATATTTTAAAATATTTTATTATTTATTGTTTAGCATATAAAGATATGTGATAACGAAGAGACACTTTTATTTTATTTTATTTTATTAGTCAAATCATTTTTCGTCTAATGTTTCATCAATTTTTGCATAAAATGATATACCGTTATAAATAAAGCTAAATAATGAAATTGCGCCTTATTTAGCTTATCTGATCTCCGACAGTCATATTCATTTGATTAAATTATTTTTATACCTTATTACATTGTTCAAGTTCGGCTGTTGCAAATAATTTATTTATTATATTATATCAGTCGGGAAATCTTGGGTTTTATTGTTAACTTTGTATTATAGTACACTTAATTGGGTTGGGAATAATCCTGACGGTTGAGCGTGAATGCGAAACAAATCACTTCCTCTTCTTTAACAATTGATCAAGAAACACTACTTCCTTACCATGTTCTGAACCCAAGATCCTTCGGGAGTTGTATGAATAAAATTTACTTTAATTGTTTTATTTATTTTTTTGAGGTTGACATTAACAATTTTTAATATCTAATAGTAATTTACTGTATGTTTGAAACAACTTTAAGAAAATTTAATTAATTTATTTATCTATACGTTGTCATGAATAGTGTTAAATTTATTTAAAGGGGAAAAGTGTGTCTGTCACCGATTTTGATCAAAATTGTTTGGGTGATTCTACGTTAAAAAAAAGTTAACCATATCCTTCTGTTTTGTCCAATGGGCCTTGGGAGCTTAGAAAAAAATAAAACATGCTGAAAATACTATATTTTTTATCTCGTGTTTGAAGAATGACATCGACACGATTTTTTCAGCTAAAGATTATCTTTTTAGAATGCATTAAATGAATAATATAAACATTAAAAAATAATTTATTTTCCGCAAAATAAATTAAAAGAAGTTTTTGAATTATTAAGTAAACTAGTCTCATAGATTTTTTTCACACCAAAATGGTTGTATATTTGAATTCAGTACATCAAAAACCCATAATGTTGAAAAAATCATTGACAAAAAATTGCAGTGCCCAGTGCGCTAAAAATTTTTAAAGCCACAAAATTACGTTTGGGTTTGAAGCTCTGTATCTCTTCTTCAGTTTACCCAATCTGTGTAAAAAAAGGTGATATAAAAACAAAATTTATGCTTTTTGCGGATAACGTTGGTTCTACAGCACGTAGAAACATCGCTGTTAAAGCAAACAGAGTAGTTTACCTTAGGGTAAGGGAACCTTTATCGGTGTCCTAAATTTGGCTTATTTAAAGGGTTCCTGATTCATGAGCATTTTTAGACCAAAATTTTTTATTTTTAGATTCCCTCGAAAATTTGAATACAGGGGTTTTTCACAGTGCTATAGTAAAACCAAATCTGACGCCAGTTTTGAATAAAAAAATCTGTTAATATACTTCACTCCGTAAAGAATACCGTCATATAAATAATACATATAAATCAATACGCCGTTCAGATCGCTCTAAAATGCAATTATTTCGTTTTAAGAAATTGTATCACTAAAATTTCGGGATCATGAATAATGTTTTAATATTAATTATAACACTTTGAATATGGCCTAAAATATTCAAATTAAATTTAATATACTATGGCGTCCGAAGCAAGGCTAGGTTCTTAATCATGTAAATATCATAATATAAAAGCCTTATTTGTGATCAAGAAAGAGTAATAAATATATTTAAAAAAAATACATTTGTGTAACATTGGTTACGACGTTTCGAAGTACTTCTTCGTCATCAGGATATTTGTTTTCTACAATACAACACAAAACTATTAAACCGAGAAATATTAATTCCTTAATTTATAATATATCTTGTTACTATTTAAAAAAAAATGTTTTATTTCCTTTAAAATACATAACTCTCTCCCCTTGTCCCGACATCTGTAAAATTTTACTTCGCCAATCCTTGCTGGTTTCATTGTAAAAAAATATTTGGGAAGGTACTTTTCTTTTCCATCTTTATCACATGTACTATCATTGGAAATCAACTTCATACTAATCCCTGTTGTCATATGCCTCCCCACCCACTCTCTTCACACTTACTATTATTTTTGTTTTAAAATTATTGTTACTATTATATTCTATATATTTAAATCAATATACCTTTTGTTAAATTTTAGATCATAAATTATTCTATATTTAGTTTATTAATTATGTCCGCATAATGGCTTTTTTAAATTAACCGCATCTGTTTTGAAATTAACTAGCTTATTTATGTTTTTAGCAATGTGTATTGCTTCGAATGTTTTTCTATTTTTTGATTTTTTTTCGGTTTCAAATATTTATGAATTGTCAAAATTAAATCGGTGGTTAATAATTATACTATTATGGGCCAAAGCTGTAATTTATTATAATATATTAATTTCCCTAGAAATTAGAAATTATATAATAATTAAATAGTAAATATTATTGTTTGAGGTTTTTTGATGCGCTGAATTCAAATGTGCGATCATGTTTAGTGAGAAAAAATCGATGAGGCTAGTTTACATAATAATTCAAACACTTTTTTTAATTCATTTGGCCAAAAATCAATTATTTTTTAATGTTTATATTTTTCCTTTAATGTACATTAAAAAAAAAATCTTTAGCTGAAGATATTACGTCGATACGATATCATTCTTCAAACACGAGATTTATTTATTTTTTTTTCAGCTCCTAAGGCCTATTGGACAAAACGGAAGGATATAGGTAAACTTTTTTTCAATGTAGAATCATCCAAAAAAAATTTGATCAAAATCGGCGACGGATACATCGCCCCCTTGTCAGTTTAAACAAAGGCCAAAGCTGGTTCGATGACCAGTTCTTTTTGATATCCTTTCATCTAAGATTTTTTTTTTTATAATCAGATTGGTGATATAACTCGACTTTGAAGAAGAAGTAGTTATATAAGCAGATGCGTCTCATGAGACATCTTTCAACGACTTCCGTAATTGGCTAAGGCATAATTTATTGTGCCGAGAGGGAACAAAGGAATTCTTTAAATTGCCTGATTCCATTTATGAAGTAGGGCTACGATTAATCGTTACAGATTTATGAAATTGAATTTCCGGAGGGGGTTTTTATTAGGGGGGTTTTAAGGTAGAAAATAAAATAAATTGATTGATGAAGATGTCTTGTTGGGTACTGATGGTTCGAAAGTTCCATCACTAGGGTTGAAATATGAGTTTTTACTATATTACGTTAGAATAAATTAATACTTGAATCTGTTCGATAGATTTGTTACAACTGGAAACCCGAGCCTATTTCCATAGTTTCGTATAGTCTCTCTTTACCATTCATTCAGTAACCTCGAATCCACGGACAAAGAGCAATAGAAATTCCAGAAGCTGGTGAAGAAAGTGGGTTCTAAATCAGAGTGACTATGGTAATAGTGGCCATCGGGTGGATCTTGATAATTCTAATGGGCCGTCATTATGCCTCCCTTTATCGTTTTATTATACCGTACCACTATTCGATTTAATTGCCTATGTTTCTGCAAGCCGAGAGATAGCCAGAGATCTTTAAGCCGTATCTGCGATCGGTAAAACGATTTTTTTTATGAAGATTATACTGAAAACTCTATGAAGCGCAATTTTTTGGGAACAATGTTTTGTATACCTGTAGTGGTATGTATCGATTTCTCTGTTGAGATATAATTTATCTAGAATTTATCTAGTGACATAAATCATTGGAAATCGACGGTTTCAACATTTTAAGCGGATGAACCCGCTTAACTTATATCTTATTCTCCTGCTACTGACTTGTTCAGCTCACAAGTGGGATGGAAAAAAAATATATTTTACACTAAATTTAACACTTAAAACAAGCAATAAAATTGTTTAATTAGAGTGGAAAAAAATGCGTTTATAACCTTTATCACCGAACCATATGATTTATGTTTTAAATATAAACATACCTTTTAAGTTTATTATGACCTTCCAGTAAAGTACCCCTTTCGGCTCCTCAATTTCAACCAAAATTGATTGTATTATTTATATTGATATAAATGTCTAATTTACCAAATCTGAGATGTTTTACATTATATTTTAATATAATTTTTTATGAAAGTCTAATATAACCTAAAATTAAAGTACCATTTCCGGTTTGCCAATTTAATCCAAAATTTATTATACTATTTATATTAATATATACCTAAGTCTTACATATCAAATTTGATAAGTTTTGTATTAGATTTTAATACAATTTTTGATGAAAATCATAAAAATAATGACCTTCAGGTAAAGTATCACTTCCGGTAATTAATGACCAAAAAGGGAGGTTAACAAATATATTTTACAGTAATCCTAAATATAAAATTTTAACTTTCTACGGCTAATCGTTTTTGGGTTATACGAGATATGCACGTACGTATATACATCTCGACGAAACTAGCCGAAATGGATTCAGGGATGGTAAAAATGGATATCTCCGTTGAAATCTGAAAACCGAAAGTTTTCGCGATTAAAATTCTTCTTTTACTGCGTACAAGGAAGTAAATACGCTGCGAATTATTACACAATGGTTTATTGTTTCCAAATAGTAATCTTTCAAAAATATCTGGTGTGTTCATTCACAGGACTTTCCATATCGCCTTGGTTTAGAGTTCTAACAATAAATTTTTGTTTAAAGTTTCGATGTCCATGGAAATTTAATTTTTTTCCATTAATTTATATAAAAGTAGAGTTATTAATTTCTACTTTTAATTATTACAGAGCGTATTATTGGCAACAGGTTGACGGCTTGGTGGGAGGAGGTTCGGTCGCATCCGATTCCTTTCGGACGTGCTCCGCTTGTAGGCTCTATAAGATACGCTGTATCTTTGCTAATACAGGTCCGCTTTCGATGATTTGTTTTTGTTTTTTTAGAGAATTTAATTACCTTTCATTTGATATTATACATAATTTACCATAAAATTCATACTCTTTGAATTGAATTATGCGCAAATAAAATTTTCTTTTGACTATAACTTTTTTTCCTGCATTTTCTCGGTAGTATACTAAATATATAAAAAGTTAAAGAGCTTTAAGGAGAAGGCATTAGGCAAGTTTCATCAAAATCGTTAGAGCCGTTTTCGAAGAAAGTGTAAAATCTATGATATAATGTGGCACTTCCGGTTAGTCGATTTTGACGAGAAAATTTGTTATAGCATCGCATGTATATACCTACCTTAAATGCGTACTTTCAGTTTTTGAGTTTGCCTCTTCACACACACACACACACACACACACACACACACACACACACACACACACACACACACACACACATACCCAGACCATTTTGCGAGACTTGGTTATTTGGACTCAAAGGACCTTAAAATGTATAATTCTGTTGAAAACTCGAATTCGAAAATTTTCACAATCGCAATACTTCCTTTTACTATATATTTCATATATAGGTAAGGGATAGTAAAAATTCTTGTGAATTTTCGACGAATATTATTAGAAAAATATACCAATAAATGAATACGTAATCCACTTCCAACGTTGAGCTTCAAATGTTTTTCAGGGGCTCCAACAGAAGTGTTGAGCCCCATCAGTCTTGTGGAGATATGTGAAGATGTATTAGGAAACTGGAACCTAGGTTATGAAAAATGACGGCAGACTACCGAACACCTCTTGATTTAAACACGAAGAATATTTTTTATTTATTTTTAGAATATTGTAGATCATAACTCCAATATGACCGCCCATCATTCAAAGGAGTTGGCATTTACCGATTCTCATTTTCCTCAAATATCCTAATCTCGCATTACAGACAAATCGTCCCATTAATCAGAAATATTAGTCGCGAATACCAGTCGAGTTATAGGGGATGATAAACTGCCGCTTCTTTATAAA
This sequence comes from Rhaphigaster nebulosa, assembly GCA_948150685.1. Taxonomy (NCBI): domain Eukaryota; kingdom Metazoa; phylum Arthropoda; class Insecta; order Hemiptera; family Pentatomidae; genus Rhaphigaster; species Rhaphigaster nebulosa. The sequence goes on from OX411306.1 coordinate 16,636,429, forward strand.
TAACCGTACAACTCTCTCACGGCACCCCAAAGCTCCTTCCAGCCTAAAGTTCATCACTTGTGACCCCGACACCGTCCGTCCTTGCAAGTTCGTCCGATGATCACGAAGAGAAGGCGTCCAGACGCAGAACATTTCACATTCTGCCGCCAAAGGACAGGCGTGAAGCTGTTGGCTAATCACGCACGCTCGGGGAAAGGATTTGCTAACTAATGCTGGCCGATTAGCCTAGAGGTTGTTTCATTTTAGCATTTCAGATGAACTTCAGAGTTTAAGGGTGAATAGTTGAGTCATCTTATAAGGTGGACAGCTCGATATTATAATGGTTCATCGTTAGGTTTTCTCTCTGATGGCCGTTTTAATTACCATATCCTTCAAAATAATTTTAATAAACATTAATCCATCGTTACATTACTTAAAACAGAGCGATAACCGGAACAATATACAAAACGAGGGAAGGTGGGCCCAAAACAAACTTCTTTATATTTGTTACGTTCTACCGCGAAAAACTTTTTCATAGGGTAGAAAAGCATTATGCATGCGAGAAATAACATTGTTTCAATTCCCAGGTAGCGCAATATTTATAAATGAAAATGTGCGTTTTTTTTTTTTCTAATTTTCTAATAATTTGTAAAATATTTTTGCAGGTGTTTACGAATTGACTATTGGCATAAAAGGAATAAAAGAGGTATATTGGAGTAAGTTTGGCAAGTTAATAATTAAGGAAGAAGTTAGTTGGGGGTGCAGTCAAAGACTAACATACTAATAAGCATGACATTTATTTTGTTGGTGCCAAAATAAATAAGTCATACTAAAATAAGGCATAATTATATATTATAAATATTATTACAAGGCACAAAATTAATGTCATATTTATTAGTGTGCTAGTCTTTGACCGCAGCCTCCAAACAACTCCTTCCTTGAAAAAGGTATAGGAAACATGAATAAATTTTAAAATTAAATCATCCTACAAATTTATTTATAGAGCAATACCCATAAAATAACATATTTTTTACGAACAATTTACATTTAAAACTAGAAACTTTTTCACTGTTCGTAAAAATATAAGAATTTATTAAAATACAGTTTTTTAATTATCCTTAGGGTCTTTTGGCGATTTAAAAAATGATTTATTCGAAAAACTTGGAATAGATGACCTTGAAAGAACTGTAGAATTAAACCATCTTTTCGCTTAGGACCGACGACTTTTTGAGACGCCTCAGTAACCATCAGTTTTACACAGCGCTTAACTGCTATTGGTTACTCTTCACAAGAAAGTTGGTGATGAAAGGGTACTGGAGCTCCAATGAATCATTTCGATCCATTATGTTGTTCGGAAGTTGATTTAAGATGGTTACGCAATATCTTGGGATTGAATTTTTTTTTTGCATGAATTTTACTTTTCCAACCTAAAGGCAATTTTTCCGCGTTTTAGTGTTACAAAAAATATTTACATAAGTAAGAGGATCCCTGAAACAGATTAAGGCTATGAAAGTATTGTAGTTAGTCAGACTGTTATTACTGCTTTCTGTACCGGACCTCTACTTCTTTAGTCAAATCACCTTTCATCGAAAATATCTCAGGATCCAATGGTGTTTTCCTATCTTGTTTTCCTTTTTATACATTTGTATGCTATTAGTATTCAGTAATATTCTATTTATATTATGGTATCTTTTTGCTTTCCAATAAAGAGGAACTACTTTGAAAATTCAAAAAAATTACAACTGGCAAGAATAATTGATAAGCAGGGACGTACGTAGAATTTTTTTTTCGGGGAGGGATTAAATTTTTTTTTCTGAGGGAAGGAAGAAGGAATTAATAAGAAGAAGGCATTAGTCACCTAAATGCCTACAATTGCCAAATTCGGCGAAAGTTTTAAGGATAGGCATGAAAATTGGATCAAAGCTATTGTTAAAATTACCAAAAATATTACTCAAAATATAAATCTTATGTTGGTGGGTATGAAAAATATATTTTTTCGTACGTTTCGGAGGGAGATACCCTGAACCCTCTCCCCTCTTTCACCTTTCCCCTCCCTTCCCCACGTACGCTACTGCTGATGAGCGAGGCAATTTGCTGAATGCTTAAACTGGATTTTACAACATAATTTGAAACACGTGGGAAAACAAAATGGATGGACGTAATTTACTGATTGTTTAAAGAGAGCAAACTTGTTGCAAAAACTCGAGTCTCTCAAATTGTAGTAAATAACTGATAATTAAAAAAAGTAAATAAATCAATAGGACTGAAAAAAACAGAAACTCATGTTAATACTGACCAGAGATGCACATCTCATTTCAAAACAAAAAAAATACTAACTGAACTGTGATAGCACATCACCCAAAACAATTCAACATATATTCTTGATGGAATATTAGTACTATAATAATTTTGAATTTAATGTAATACTTAATTATTTAATAAGCACAAATAAATACAAAGCAACATCCTGTGAATTACAAATAAATTGACCTGAAGCAGAATTTTGAGGTCTACAAGGTCTGTAAACCTATCTTCCCTTACCTAAAATTAAAAAAAAAGTTCAATAGTTCTATTTTACTTTATAATTATTAATCGTTGGTATTATTGTAAATGGCCATAAGGCCCATTTATTTGTTAGTACCAACTTTCTCATATGTGAATATTATGAATCTATGAGTTTTGAGTCTAATTTGTTCTTTGCAACTTGAGTCTTAGATCGTTTGTTGTGCCGCATGTAGAGATGGCAAAACATGTTAAAACATTGTGTTACAACCTCATAAAAACATCTATGCTTTTCTTCATTAACGACCAAGTTGATTTGGAAACATTTATACAATCGATTTTTAAAATTTGAAACATCAAGTTATTTATAGTTCGCCCAGCAGTCTTATTATTTTTAAATCCAACTAATTTTCATATTATATCATATCTTTGATAAAAATTCTCCGAAATAAAATAAAATATACATATAAATATATATTTTTCAGTCTACCCAGCAACGAAACCAAACCAAATTTGAGAGAACATTTTGTTTTCAGAAGTTGAAAATTGAATGATGGCAGCATCAAATAGGAATAACAAATCATTAAATTTAATTTTTATCAGATTTTTGTAATATTTATGTTCTACAAATACATCATGTTTTTCAAGTTGATAGATATTGCTACTACTTAATGACAGCCATATTCCGAAACATGTTTAGTAATAAAATGGTTTTCCTTGTTTGCCTTTGTAAATAATTGATAGAAATAAAGCGTTTGTAAATTCAAACTTTTAATACAAAATGGTTTGATTTATTTTTCTGGACTTTTAATAAAGGTTGTGCTAAATATAAAGGGATTCTATACATACATACAACATATATATATATATATATATATATATATATATATATATATATATATATATATATATATATATACATAAAAGATAGGGGGTGAAACAAAAGCAAATTGATATCAGAAATTAATCACACAACACTACCCACCAAATAAATCATTTAGGTAATGAAAATTTTTCTTTCATTGAAAGCTATATCCACAAAGAAAAATACCACACTTTATGAATATACAACTAAAAACAATTATTTTTAAATTTAAAAAATATTATTAATAATAAAAAAAAAATTAAAATTGAAATATTGTTAAAAAAATAGACAACCAGTGTTGTTATTACATTTCAGATGACAAATCAAAAATGCCCGCTTGAATTGCAATTATTTTACTCCGATAAAACTGTTTTGATTTAAAATAATATTGTAATAATATAATAAAAAACGATTAATTTTTTATAATTTGAAGAAGTTAAAACAAATTAAGAATAATTTGATTTTTACTTCTCCAAATTACAAAAACGTTATCGGATTTTCGGAGTTATTATTATTATATATATATATATATATCAGAAAAAAACCATTCTAAAAATGTAAAGGTGGCTCTTCACCTCTTTCCGTAGGCAGTATTTCTGAGGAAAATTCCTTTACCAAGTAATTTACAACCAACGCCCTTCCGATGTCTAAAATATCCTTTAATCTAGCCATTTCCAGTCCACATGATCTCGACCCTCTGACCTTTATAAGTCTTCCCATAGATCTGCATTGTTCCAATACTCCTTTATTGCCCGTTCGGCTACATTCTGGAATTCCCAACCCACTAAAATCCGGCATTCCCCTTCCCTGGCCACTTTTAAAAGCCTCCTTTTCCAATTCAGGCTCACAACCAAGTCAGAGGCTGGCTAAATACTGCATTACTACGTTATACAACAGTTTCAGTACGTATGTTTTATTTAATTACGAATATACATTTCTTCTTACTTTTTATTCGGTTGGTTTGTAAATTTCAAGGACTTTTTATTTTTTTCGATTCTCAAGAAATTCAAATACACTATTTGTTTTTATTTTTTATCAACTTTTTTAAATTTTCTTTTTTTCTACTATTGTTAAATTTAATTTTTCTATACCAAATGACAATGTAAATTTATATAATTTTTCTTTTTCATTATTGGATGTAAATAATTATTTTAATGAATATTTTTTGTTGAACAAGTGAATATTGTTTCACAAGAATTCCTTTTTTCTTTTATTGCTTTTGTATTGTCTATGATTTTTATTTGTTTATTTAAATATTTAAGTCTAAAATGTTTATTTTTTCTTTGTTCAACTTCGTTCCAGAATAAAGTTTCTTTTCTATTCTATTCTAAAAACGAAAAAAAAAAGATCAATTTTTATAATTTTAAGAAGTTAAAACAAATTACGATTAGTTTTGTGATTCACTGTATATAGATGTATAATAATAATATGTATTTTATTCGTCAAAAAACATTGATCCATATTCGCCATTTATAGCTGCATGCTCTGTATGAGTATACTTGATGCTCTACGGATCCAATATTGTTTTAGAAAAGAATTTCATAAAGAATAGATTCCATATTTAAAGACGAAATTAAGCCAATATCAGAATAAATAAAGTTCACTTTTTTTTTTTTTCTTTTTTTTTTTACAAAAATTGTTTGATGAGTTTTGACAATAAGCACATCAGGTTTACTACCTTGCCGCATATACAAACAAACCGAGGCTCAAATTAGATTAGCCTTTTTAGCTAATTTAATTTTATTAGAACAAATGACTCGAAGTAAATTTGATCTATTTATTGCGAAATTATTGGGTTCATTTTTAAAGAGATCATTATTGCCTATCTCTCTCAATGTTCCGCTTGATAAAACCTGCTTTGAATAATGTGCAGAACTGTAGAAGGGAGCCATTCTATCTGTACGGGAAGAAGATTGATGGCAGATTTCGACCTTAGATTGATTGGTAACGCTACATTTGGGTCTGTGGGCGACCAATTCGAAACCCACACTCACTCCAGTATTTGAGAGCATGTTCAGCATCCGAGACATTAAATCCTGTTTCCATTCAATGGACTAAAAAAATTATAGAACTTGACAAGTAAACACAAAAAAAATTGAAACAATATTTAATTAATCAAGAAAAAGAAGGTCGGGGTACAGTAAGGAAAGAAACACACTGGTATTAAAGATATTGCTTTGATATATGCCGACGTTGCGGGCTAAATTGTGGGCCTTCATCAGGGCTAAGCAAAATAAGATACAAGAACAATAGAAAAGAGAAGAATGAAATAGTAAAGGAAACCAATAAAATAGTTTAGGTAAAAATATATGAAAAGATGAATTAGTGCCATAGGAACTTAGGCCGAAACGTCGGTACCCATTAAACCAGAATAATACGGTAAGGTGTGTTTCCTTTTTGGCGTCATCGTCAACCATGTTCCCCTTGATTACATCAACAGTACCTCCATCATTGGAGATTTCAATATCACCGAAATCATATTCTGATTATTTTTTACTCTTTTAAAATGTAAATACATGCTAGTAAATACAAAGGTATTATAAACGTAAGTATGTTAATTATTAAATTAGTTCCTTTTATCGCCAATTTTAATTTAATTGTTTTAAAATGTTTATCTTCTTTTTCTTGTTATTTTAAACAATGTCTATAGTATTTTCCAATCCGCTATAAATTATGATGATTTTTTGACGAATCGTTCTCACGTTTTAAACAAACATATTTCGATTTTCGAATACTAATATTTGTATCCTCATGGCTTTTATATTATTTTTCTATAAACATTGAACTGATGGATTTTATTTGAATTCAGTAGTGTTATTTTGAAGAAAAAAAACATTAATGTTATTGAAAAAAAAAATTCTCAATTAAAGAAAAGTTAGTCCAAGAACAATGGAAAGATATTTCATGTATTTTAATGTATGTGATGTGATTTAAAGGTTTCTTATGGTTAATCCGATCCTGAAAAAATTATTTTAGATGAGAGTTTGATATGACACGACTCACGAAAAAACACAAAAAATAAAATAAAAATTTCTTTTTAAAAAATTATATATCAGCAACAAATAACTTATCTTTAAAAATTCAATTTACCATTGTTCTGATTTATTATGATTAATAATAGATTTATTATAATTTTACTGCACCGGCTGTGATACATTCTTTGTTGTACAGGTTTTGTTAATTGCATTGTAAGTTTCTTATGTACATTTAAACATTATTCAATTCATCTGCATGCCAAGACAACATATGAGAATCGATTAAGATCCAACTCAAGTGGTTGCTTAAGAATGTAATATTCATTGACTACCTTTGTTTCCACCCCGGAAGATATTTTCTTCAAAACTTTGCGATCTTCACGACGGAAATTGTTTTTGCTACACTCTGAAATTTGATAGTGGCACCTTATTATTACTGCACATACACAAACACACACATACACACACACACATATATATATATATATATATATATATATATATATATATATGTATGTATATATATATAAATCTCTGGTAAGAGTTCGAAAACGTTTCATTATTTCTATATATCCTCAAACGGCAAGACTAGGATCAGATTGACCCGATCCAAATGCATTCTTTAAGTGCACAAGTACCTCAAGGATTGCTTCAGCCGTTGAATTCTTATTTGTCTTTATACGTTTTGGGGAGCGGAGTAGCTCAGTGGTAAGGCATTGTGTTATCATGATCCCGGTCCCGGGTTCGAGATCGGCTGTGGCAGATAATTATTTATTCTATTATCAGCCGTGGATCGACCCAGTGGGATCGGAAGACCCTTCTGGGGATCATCCCAGCCTCTATAAAGTGTATAACCTTAATTGGGGGAAAAACCTGACGGTTGAGCGTGATCTCGGCCAAATCACTTTGGGCAATAATAATTGTAGTTTTGATTTTAATGACTGATTTGTATTTAATAATAATTAGAGATGATATTTATGTTAGTTACTGTTTCAATACCAGAATAGATCTATTTATTGTTAAGAACATACTAAAGAAAAGCTGGAACGGAATCTATTCCCAGCCAGGGACACCTCTTAGGACATATTAAACTACAGCCTTATCCAGAATTCCATTCATTCCTACATTTCCTCAGAGAACGGATCCAATAAAAAAGAACGATAAATCCTATGCAGAATTTCTATCGCCCTTATGGGCCAAATGTATTCGATTTTATTATATTATCGAAACGTTTTGAAGTATATTACAAAATATTATTTGTACATAATCATAAGTTGACACTGAAAACTCGTGGGTTGATCCTAAATATCATACCTGCTTACATATTTCAGTATTGATATATTTTTTAAATTCAGTAAATATAATGGCAGTAAATCCAAAACCTACTGAACAGAGTAATATGAAGTGAAATTTTCTTATTAAAAAAATATAGCCTTTATCTCATGTACGTGCAGTAGATGTTATACTTCTTTACCTTAAAATCGAGTATTTCCGTCAGTTAAAGTTAAAATAAATCGATAAGTATGCTCGCGACCTTAATATCTATAATATTTTAAAAACTACGACTCCAATGTCATAACAATTAACCGAAATATCGAAGAAATCCGAAATGTTAAGATAAATCGATACGTGAGCGACGGATCTTAGTATCGATAGTATTTGCAAAAATTACGACTCCGATAACGTAATAATGGACCTTAGTATCGAAGAAATCCGGAAGTTAAAATGTATCGATATGTGAGCACGCAATCACAAAATCGAAAGTATTTCCATATCAAGCGCCTTCGATAGCTCAATAATGGACCTTAATATCGAAGAAATAAAAATGTAAAAAAAAAAAACCATACATGAGCCGGCGATATTAAAAATCCATGGTTCCAATAGTACAGACCTCTGATAATGGACCTCAATGTCGAAGAAATGTAAGGAGTTTGGCAATAATGGATACTCGAGTGGAGCATCTTAATATCGATAGTATTTTCTAAAAATACGAATCCGATAACAATAAAAATCCGAAATATATAATATAGGTAATTAATTCTACTCTTGTAGACTTATAAGATAAAGTACTCGATTCGTTGTTACGGAAGAAATGCAGGTCGTAAAAAATGAAGAATATTGTCCATATTTTGATTAGAGGTGATTTGTCCATATTGCGACTAAAACAATGTTTTACCCATTGCACATTCAGCTACAGAAAATTCCTAATACCGTTGTTGTTATTATTATAAAATAAGTCTGTTCGACAGCCACATCGATACAAGGAGTAACTGTATAGGTCGTATCTACGGAAACGACTACTATGATGTATAGCAACTGCCCCTGCTGGAACATTTAGTGGTTTATATTTGTCAATATAGCCAAAGTTTGGTATGCTAACTGTCTCGTTTATATATAACGAAGCTATTTTCAAAAGTAAAACGTTAAATTACTCATCTGACTAATCTATTCACTTAAAAAAAAAACAAATCACACCGATTTTATTCCTTCTCCAAGAATTAAATAACGCCAAAAGGTTGCACACAATTAATGCCAAGTTAACAAATAATCAAAACGAATAGTCCATAACTAGGTAAGCTTAGACTAATCAGTAGGCAAGGTTAGGTTGATAAGCAGTTAAGTGCGATATTTCACTAAAAAGGTTTTTTTTACATGTGAGAGTTGATCCTAGGGTTACTTTTTTCACCCTCAATGTGCCAAAATATGTAACTCCTCAAATTCCACAAAACTTCATCATGTGGTCTTTTCAAAAATGTACCACTTGGGTTCAAAAGTAGATATAGAAGTACTGCTTCTTGACTGAAGTTTGTAGAGAGGGGATTTGGTCAGCGAAGTGGATTTAATCCCAACGAATTAAGTTAGACAAAAGACTATGGAATTGGACACTCATAGTCAATTCTATGAAGTTCCTATTACAAACAGTGAGCAAGATCTTCGAGGTGTACCATAAGCAGTGAAACGACAATGAACAATGCACTCGTATTAATAGTTTCATTAATCTTATTAAAAATATGTTTTGTTTTTTTCTAATTTGAATTTACTTCTTTTGCGGTGTATATTTACTATGGTCATTATTATATTGAATGAATTCATATTTGAATGTTAATTTATCTTCTCAACTCAACAATTGAACTACATACAGAACGACTATTTAGTGATTTCTTCTAACAAAGAAGTAGAACCACGATCACTAATATTCTCATTTTATGCAGTGACTTTTTATTAGATCTATATAAAGTACGTTTAACAGTTAAATTATAAATAATAATAAATACGTTAAATAATAAATATAGAGGCATAAAATAGATAAGAGCCATAAAGCTTTTTATTTGTTTGAAGTTTAAAGTATCTGCTATAGGAAAAAGTCTTTCATAATATATTTTTGTAAAATAAATATATTACATTACGCGAATATATCAACAAAATGCCAAATATATTAATATTTATAGTGTTGCCTTTCAATTAGATTCATTTTGAGACATTAGAATGGGGATGGACAATTTATATTAATCTGTTCTGAAGGTTTTTCCCACGTTGAATATGATCCTGTGAAAAGAATCGAATTCCTGAAGAAAATATCTGATGTGCACAACACATGACTTCCTCGTACGCCTATTAAACTATAAATTGGTGGCTCAAAAAGTGATCCTGAATTTGGTTACTAGTTTCCGAAGATTGCAGAATCTCAAAAACGACACATAACACACAGACATACTCTTGTTTTTGGAGATCTCATGATAACTGAAATTTCCGAGAGATTTCTTCGTGATCTGTGACAACATTAAAACTGTCAATATCACTAGATAAAACAATCGATAGGTTTGACATTTTAAGCAGGAAAAAGCCCTCTTAACTTATATGTTATTCTTCTGCTGCAGACTTGTTATTCTCACGACTGGGGAAGAAAACCAGTATTTTACGATCAATTTTAACACTTAAAACAAGTAATAAAAATGTTTAATTGGATTGGAAACCAAATTGCATTTGTAATCTTTATTACCGAAATTTATATTTCTTTATTTAATTTTAATATAATTTTTGATGTGTTTATTATGACCTTCAAATAATGTACCCTTTTCGGCTCACCAATTTTAACCAAAATCTGCAGTATTATTTATATTGATATAAAAGTCCAATTTACCAAATCAGAGATATTTTACATTATATTTTAATATAATTTTTTATGAAAGTCTAATATGACCTTCAAGTAAAGTACCACCTCCGGTCTGCCAATATTAAAAAAAAAATATTTTATTATTTATATTAATATGCAAGTCTTATATACCTAATTTGAGAAGTTTTGCATTATATTTTAATATAATTTTTGATGAAAATCAATAATGACCTTCAAGTAAAATACCACTTCCGCTAATCAAGTAGTGATCAAAAAAGGAGGTTTACAACTAGATTTTTCAACAATCCTAAATAAATTTTTTTAACTTTCTACGGCTAACCGTTTTTGAGTTATGCGAGATACGCATTCACGTACGAACGTAGGAACGTCATGACGAAATTAGTCAAAATGGATTCAGGGATGATAAAAATGGATGTTTCTGTTGAAATCCGAAAATTTTCGCGATTACAATACTTCCTTTACTTCGTACAAGAAAGTAAAAAAAGGTACAAGGTACAAGGAAGTAAAAAAAAGTGAAAAAAACGTATTTATTTCTATTGTTATGGCAAAAAATAAATTGAAGATATAAAAAATTGTACAGCTTATCATTGAAGAAAATAAATGAAACCACGATAGCTTCTTATCGCCAATAATCGGTTTTCAATCACTTTGAAAACATTTTCTTTAAACTTTGTGGTCTTCATGATTCAGTAGCAGCTACCCCTAAAATTTCATCGAAACCACTTGAAGAATTTAGGACAGAGTTCAGCAACCCTCCGCTGACCATGTTGTAATGTGCTTATATTGGGCCTGCGTGCCTTTATTTAATTTATTAAAAATTTTTATATAAAAGATCCAAAGATTTTAACATCAATATTTTTCCCTGTTCATTTCCAACATTTTAAAAAAAAAAAGGTTTATAACAAAAAAAAAAAAAATAAACTGATAATGGAAAACCATTCAGTATCCTATTTGCCATTAAATTATTAGTGTACTTATATATAATCTTGTGTGAATTTTAATTTAATTATTTACACGAGTTGAAAAATAAAACTATTCATATCATAAATTATGATCAGTAATCAGTGTAATTTTAGCATTTTACAAGATAAATTAATAAATTAGTTTATAATTATTAAAATTTACCATATACTTCAAGAATAAATAAATTGAAAATTTGGAAGACTTAGTTGAATCTCTTGACCACCGCCTAAATTGATGCATGTGAGGATCGTAAGGGACACACCACACCAAAAGCGTTCCGAGTGAGACTGAGCATTAATTTTTTCACCACAAATAAAAAAATAAACTCTTGAAACAGTAGGCTGTCACCGTCAGTAGCTTGAAACCAATGGTGGAAATATTATTCATTTTAAAATATCACTCGCTGACATATTCTTCCACCATTCCACTGGAGTCAAAGTAGAATCGGATTTAATAATTACGGCAGTTGATCCAGATTTTTGAATTAAAGCTGTTCAAAAACGTGTATCTTTGTGTGAACAAACCTACAAAAAAATTTTCTCCGCAATTTTGAATTTTGAATTGCCGGAAGAAATGGCAAAATAATGTAAATAATAACTATTTTATTTAAACTAATTAATTATTTTAGTAATATTTAAACTGATGATTGTGGAACTAAAACTGAATTACTCATGGGTTTTGTAATAATTAAATATACATCTAAAACATACAAGTGATTTGTTAAACGTAGAAATAAAAATATCTGATGTGGACACCCCATGACTTCCTTTTACGCCTATTAAATTATTATAAATCGGCGGCTCAAAAAGTGACCCTGAATTTGTTCACTAGTTTCCGAAGATAGCAGTATCTCAAAAACGACACTCAGCGTCGCGACGTCCATCTATTAACACATACAGACACACACACACACACACACACAAGTTCTTGTTTATGAAGGTCTTATTCAGTTATTATATACCGTTTGCTTCCTAAGTCAATAGATAGAGCATTGGAAATAGACAGTTTCAACATTTTAAGCGGAAGAACCCGCTTAACTTATATGTTATACTCCTGCTGCAGACTTGTTCAGGAATGGAGAGGACAACAAGTATTTCATACTAAATTTTAACATATAAAACAAATAATGAAATTGTTTAATTAGCGTGGGAAAAAAATCGCGTTTATAACCTTCATCACCGAACCATATGATGTCTGCAATAAATGTCGATATACTTTTAATTTAAGTTTTTTATGACCTTCAAATAAAGAACCCCTTTCGGCTCTTCAATTTCAATCAAAATTTATTATATTACTTATAATGATATAAAAATATAATTTACCAAATTTGAGATGTTTTACATTATATTTTAATGTAATGTTTGATATAAATCAATAATGACTTACAAGTAAAGTACTACTTCCGGTTTGCCAAGTTTAACCAGAATTTATTATGTTATTTATATTAGTATGTAAGTCTTAAATACCAAATTTGATAAGTCTTGCATTATATTTTAATATAATTTTTGATGAAAATCAATAATGACCTTCAAGTAAAGTACTACTTCGGGTAATCACGCAGTGACCAAAATGAGAGATTCACAACTAGGTTTTACAGTAATCCTAAATGAAAAGTTTCCACTTTTCCGCTCAACTTTTTTTGAGTTATGCGAGATACGTACGAACGGACGAACGAACGTACGAACGAACGACCGTACAGGCGTCACGATGAAACTTGTCAAAATGGATTCCGGAATGGTGAAAATGGATAATTCCATTGAAATCTGAAAACCGAAAATTTTCGCGATTACAATACTTCCTTTACTTCGTACAAGGAAGTAATAAATGGAAATAGTTATCAAATTAAATATATTGGGCATCGATCATTCAAAATACAATTATCCGGAATCCAGAATGTTTTTTTTTTTTTTTAATATAAGATAGAGGTTAGTGCATTTTCGGATTTGGTGAGTAAAATCCATAACCTGAACTTGTAAAACCTGCCCTTTTTGGAGTATGAAATCTAAACACTGAAAATTTCGAAGCTATATCTCGCAATAATTTTAAAAAAAAACTTTTTTTTAATGATACTATAAATTATTGCATGGCAGCATGGACCTCCTCTCCCTCTACATGAAATAAATTAAATTTAGAACATTGCTCCTCACTTTCTTTTTTGAGATGGATATGCTTGATTCGTTAGCATTTTATCATAAATACTACAATTTCTTCTAGTTTTATAATTTCTTCACAAAATATGTGCAAAATGCCAAACATAAAATAATTAAATCAATTGCTTCATATTCTAGCGGTGTTATATAACGAAAATATACAATAGGAGGTCCTTTTTAAATGACTCTCTTTAAAAGTTTTTTTTAAATGATTTTCAAGAAGTACCAATAGTTATAATTTTTATTTAAAATTCCGGAGTGGCCAACTTATATTAACCTGAAAAAAAGTTTTAGCTTATGACCTCTTGTTTATTATCATTTATCTCCCCTGTCACTTCTTACTTAATTTTAATTATTTGGCTAGTTAAGTTGATTTCCCACCCAACTCCTTACGCCATAATATTGTTTTGCCATGATCACCAATGCGACACCACCATGATCACGAAAGTGGTGACGTTATCTGGCACTGAATGACGTAGTTAAACATGTTCGTGATGTTTCCGTCTCAGTTTTAAGTTTAAAGTTTTGGATATTGTTTTTATATATTTATTATTCAGATATAATGAATCATAATATTATATTGCCATTGATTGGTACATGTTAACCTAGGCTGTGTCCCTGTGATGAAAAGGGAAAGTTATTGATAAGAATAATGACGCTGTTATGTAAATGCCCATCCGGGCATCGACCCATGGACCAGATGCCTCGATGCCATAAAGACGCTACCACTATTCAGGAATAGATAAAGACGAAGGATATTCTTCTCAGGAACAAGCAGTCCTAATGAAGAGGCGTTTCTTCTTGCGTGTCTCCGTCGGACAAAGCTAATCGTCGGTCGTTAATTATAAATTCGCGCCCGAGGTGTGCGTGGATGAGATATTTTACAAATCGTTCGTTGACAAACGGTAATTTTTTTCGAACAGGTTTCGCGAAGCGGGTTCTCACTTTTGGAAATTAATTTTGCCAATTTACTACAGACCCATTGTTAATAATTAAAGTAAGAACTTTAAAGGGAAGACCCTTCACTAATCAGGAGCAGATATTTGAGTATTGAGATGAAAAATGCGCTTGATGTTTTATGGGTTCTCTTTGTACATATTGCATAAGTTTGTGTCTGGAAAGATATATTTCTGAGAAATTAGTACATTGAAAGATGCTTATGTCTTTGGATCATAATTTGAAATGTAAAGGCTTACATTTTACGTGCAAATGCTGGCTACCTTCTAAAATTTTTGTTCAATCAATAAATATTTGTAAAGGCAATTACTCAACAAGTAACGTGAGACATAATACTATCGTGTATTATATATATATATATATATATATATATATATATATATATATATATATATATATATATATATATATATATATATATATATATATATATATATATATGGATACCGGGCATAAATGTTCTTCTAAATTCATCTCTACTTTTTATTTGCAGGCAGGGAATCTCCCCAGATCATAGCAAGCTCATTTAAGGGTCTTCTATGACATCGTCATCCAAAATATTAATGACTGCAGAGGAAACATGTATGATAACATATGTTTACTAATAATAAAATATTTTGAATCTTTTATTTTTTGCTTTTATTAACTGATATCAGGACGATTTTTAATTTTTACAACATCAAAACAACAAATTCGTGATTTTAGATATTATTGAATATAAGGTGAAACAAACTCCTGGGCTCAGGTTCGAGCCCGGTCATTGTAGAACATTTAATTTGAGTGACGACCTAGCTCTGGGACTGAAAAATCTACAAAATAGTCGCCATCTGACTGGTTCCTTTTGAATTTCATAGCCTTTTGACATAGTCGATATCTGATTCTTTTTTTTTTTCTGAACTTTTTTTTGAACAGCATGGGTTACGCTCAAGGAGAGAAAAAAGTTATCTCCCTATTTAACTTCAGACAGCTACCATGTCAAATATACCATCTTGAGTGTTATTTCAACGTTTTTATTTTCTTTACATTCTGTCAATTTCGTGCACATATTTGCTTAAGTTGGTTATTGTTTCAATAACCAACGGACATTGTCAGGCGCATGCGCACTAAAAGGTTCTTCCTTCCATGTAAACCTAAATTCAAATGTGTTTTTTTATTAACTGTAAATTATTTATTTTATCCAACACTCGTTCTGAGATGTTGGAGGTAAGAATCAGTGTTGTTCAAACCCGGTAAAAAAAGAATTACAACTAATTATATCTGTAAAAATTATATTATTAAATAATATAGCAACAAATTTGATTGTTTGAACACATGTGCTCAGTTAACGTGAATGAAATTGTATGCTGGGACATTTTTTAACCCACTAGTTAATTTTAAAATTACTATGAGAAAAAATTGAGTTAATATTTATCCCGCTCACTCACCGTGTTTTGCAGAGTGGGAGTATGAATCATAAAACACATGCTATAAGTCGTTGCACTACATAGTTCAAGAGCCGAAGCGAAAATTTGTGTCCTATTTGACAGACTTTTAGTCATATACCCATAAAATATTTTCTCTCAGCATTCAATTTACACTTGTCTGTCAATCCAAAGACAGGGTGTTTCGAAATGGCGACCATCGGAAGAGGGTAATAAATGTAAATTTGCATTCACAAAAAAATGAAATTTCGACTTTTGTCTGCCGACACACCCTCCTAATTTTGGCAGACAAAATTTTTCTGGTATCTGGGGATGTGTGGTTTCACGTTTGCTTGAAACAAATCATCTTAGAAAAATGCACTGTTGGACAAAAAACAAGGATTTTGAATTTTGCCTGTTGGTGCAACGCTCTCTGCTACATTTGGCAGACATAGTTTTTTTGGTATCTAAGGGATGTGTAGTTTCACGTGTGCTTGAAGCAATCATCTTCAAAAAGTGCACAACTGGACAGAAAAGAGACGTGGATTTTGAATTTTGCCTGTCTGGGCGACGCTCCCACTTAAATTCGGTAGACAAAGTTATTTGGTATATAGGGGATCAGCAGCTATTTACGTGTTTTAAATTAATATACAAGTGAAATGAAATACAATTTTCGAAAATACAATTTGGAAAACCCTAAAAGTTGGGAAATTTCATACTTTAGAACCTACTTTGAACTGCGAAAATTGTGGCAAAACATTTTATTCAAAGAGTTGCTGACATTTAAAATTAATAACAATACCTTTTGAGTTAAGATATTAAGATTTTATTGATACAATGTTATGCTTGAATAGAAATTTTTGTCTTGCGTTAACATTCGCAACTGGTAAGTGAAAAGCTTCATAATATTTTATAATATAATTGGGAAAATTAAAATTTAATTGGGTAATCCGTTCAAAATTGTTGGGAAATTTGAGATATTGTTCCCTCCAATAAATTTTACAGGAAAAGTCTCAGCTTCCGGCTTATATAAATTTCGTTTATATGTAACATTATTATATTTAAATGTTTATCGTTTCAATTACGTAAATAATTAAATTTACGATAATATAATATGGAGATTTCATTTTTAACCACAATCCTAGAAGTAATAGTGGTATTAATATACATATAAAACAAATTATGAGATTTTTGTTTAAAAAAAAAATGTAAGAGGTCCTAGTAGAAAGTTGCAACGGTGCGCCGGGAACTCTATAATCGGCACTAAGATATTAAGCATGGGTTAAAGATTTTAAAGTTAGTGTCTTAATTTTCACACAACAATGGAAAATTTGAAAAAAAAATTAAAAGTTTAAAAAATGTGTAATATTTATTTTCTCTTAATTTCAATCATGTAATTTTGTTCTTTTCACTTCCTTGTACGAACTAAAGGGAGTATTGTAATCGCAAAATTTTTCGGTTTTCAGATTTTAATGATAATATCCATTTTGTCCATCCCTGAATCCATTTTAAATAGTTTCGTCGTGACGTCTGTACGTACATCCGGTACGTATGCGGTACTTTACTGGAAGGTCATAATAAACTTTCATCAAAAATTCTATTAATATTTAATATAGAAATCAAGTGGTTCAATGATGAAGGTTAGAACACGATTTTTTTCCATTTTAATTTATATACAATTTATTGCTTGTTTTAAGTGTTAAAATTCTTGTTTTTCTCCTCATTGGTGAGCTGAAAAAGTCTGCAGCAGGAGAATAAGATATAAGTTAAGCGGGTTCTTCCTCTTAAAATATCGAAATCTTCGATTTCCAACATTAGAACTGTCAATGTCAATAGATTGACAGTTCTAATGTTGTTACGGAACACGAAGAAATCTCTTGGGAACTGGTTACCTACTGGAAAGAAAAAACGAAAGAAAACGACATATAATAACGGAATGAGACATACAGCAACAAGAGCTAGATGGTGTCAATGTGTGTGTCAATTGATGGATGTCGCGACGCCGAGTGTTGTTTTTGAGATACTGCTAGCTTCTGAGACTAGTAACTAAATTCAGAATAACTTTTTGAGTCACCGATTTATAGTTTAATAGGCGCACAAGGAAGTCACGGGGTGTCCATGTCAGATATTTAAATTATTAATATTTCTAATGCATGATTCGTGTAAAATGTTTTATGTAAGAGAATGTTATCATGTTTTGTCCATATAACTTTTATACATGATTTATTAAATTTTCAAGAATGAAAAAATATTATTAGAGATCTACCGAGAGCTAAATCAGCTCTAAAAAATAACATTTTTGCATTGTTTTAATAAAATATTACAATTTCTACATCTTTCAGTAGACCGCCAAAACTTCCCACGGATCACTCCTTATACCACGCTGATCTATGGAATTGACAGTTGTGAAATATTTCTTTCCAGTAAAAGATTTGTTAAGAAGCAAGTGTCCTTTGGTAGAGGCCACAACTAAAAGGCGATGCACTTTCCAGGATCTTCTATATTAGAAAATCGTGTACGCCAGAGGTCAACGGCAGAAGGTCTCGGGGACAGGCAGGCCGGATTGTGAAGAAACTGATCAGAAACCTATAACAAATAGCAATAGAATTAACATATTACATTGATTTTTTTTAAATCTGCAGTATACGTTCTATATGAAATAGTCTGCTCTATCAGTAGTAAATGGATCCTCTGACTGATTACACCATCACATTTAAAATTTTAATCATAATATCGTTACTCTAAAACCTTTCAACAATGTTAAATGTGAAAGTGGAATCGGCTAATCGTTGTATTAAGTCTTACAGGGCTTACAGCAGTTTCTCAATCTTATTTAGATTTTCTATAAAAATTTAAAACAAGGAACTTTCAATTGGCTATCTTGGCCAGTGAAATGAGCGTATAAAATTGCTGGTATGAACGAAAATTAAATGGCTAATCAGCGCTAATGGTGACCACTGACTGGAACTCCAAAGAGGATACACAAATACACAATGGAATGATGCAGTGGCTGGAGGGACTGGAGTGCTTGGAATGAGGACTATCTCATGGGCCAGGCGCTCCGCATCACTCCAAATGATCAACACCGATGTGAACTGAAACTGCGAAATTCGTTGCACGTAACATTTAAACCGATTAGATGAGTAGTTCTGACCTCTGTAGTTTTCAAAACGCTTAGCGGTCAATTGTTTAATATTGCATGGAATTATCCTGGACAGATGAAACTGTTTCATCTGTGGTTCGCCAATCTTTTTATTATTTTTTTCAGGTTTTTATTCAACAATGGAATAATCGATGCCGAAAAATTGATTGGCAAGGTTAAGGAGCATCCTGCCCTGCGGTATATGAGAACCACAAAGCATAGCAATCGTTACATTAGAAAAGAGTGCTGGAGAGAATATTTTCGATAAAAGTTCAAAATTATTTTACTTACAAAGATGTATAGTCATCGGGCACTTTAGAGTCACCTCAGTTAATTTTAATGAGAAAAGTGTTTTTCTATAATATTTCTAATTATTTTGAGGGCAGAAAAGTTAAATATAGAAAATGTTATAAACACTGTAAATAGTTAATGGTTATTAAGGGTATCGAAAATTTAGTCATTAAATAAAATTATTTCGTGCTAAAATATGTAAATTAAATAATTTTAATAAATCCTCTATTGAGTTAATTACCCTTTATTTTGGTTTATTATTTCCAATAATAGACCTTTGGAATCGGCCAAAGAAAATTTTTTTGTAACCCCCCTCAAAATTATAGTTTTTTCGAGATTCGGTACCAATGTCAAAGGCCACTCCAGGATGATCCTCGGAACTCGACATTAACATTCGTCTATTTGTTTCAAAATGGCGGTCGATTAGAGATCTTTTAAGCCCATCATTTACCTCGGCCATTTATAAAGATAGAGGGTAAATGGAAGGTGTTTTGGAATCAGCATAAGACATTAAAAAAACAAAAAAAAATGAAAATAAAAAAATCTATATAATTGCCGATTAAAGATCTTATAAGTCCATAACTCGGCCATTTATAAAGATAGATGAGAAATGTAAGATGTTTTGGTATCAGCATAATAAGGCATTAAAATAAAATCTATATCTATAAATGCTTTTGGTTTATTATTTTCAATAATAGACCTTTGTAATCGACAAAGAAAAACAAATTTTATCCCCTCTCCCTCTCCCCTTCAAATTTTGAGTTTTTACGTTTCAAGATTAGTAGAATACAAATATCAAAAAAAAAAATCAGTCCGTCAATTTTTTTTGTTATGATTTATCGAAAGGTGATGAAATTCCCTATGAAAGCAAAAAAAAAATCATTTAAATCGAACCAGTATTAGCGGAGATATAGCGTAATGAACTTCGTAGACTAATTCTTCGGTCCGGCTAGTCATCGTGGCCCTAGGCCTCCTGACTTGTCTATTGGGCTTCTGACTTCTTCGTATCTCTCTGCTTTATCCTTCCTTGGATTATTTCTGTACTTCCTTTAGCTTCCTTAGTCTTTACTTTTTTTTTTCCTACTGAAGTGCATATCAAATATTTCTTCTATATCATTTTAACCTCTGATTACCTATCCTAACCATCAAAGCCTACTTGCATTGACACAGTTTTTTCTTAACACCTCCCAGTTCGGCACTCTTACGGCGATCATCTTGGGACAAGCTTCAAATTTCTTTTCCTTTAGTGCCTAGTGCTTAATTTTTTTTTACTTGGACAGAATAGATATTTTTGAAATATTACTAAGTGTAAATAATAAGCCATTGTGTAATAATTTGCAGCGTTTTTTAGAGTATTATACAATCATCAAGGCTATCAAAACATTAATTGAATTCACCTTCTTATAACGTTATTTTGTACTAAAGTTTGAAAAATAAATTTATATAATCTTTGATGTGCTGCTTCCCTATATTTTTAATCTTGTATAATGTCTAATGAAAAAATAAAATAGTATAAAATATTAGGATCTTTCCATTTTTTTCTGTCTTATCATGAAGGTTTTATGACTTATAAATCAGAGTGTTATATTTTATAAAATGGTTTTGAAAATTATTAGGACAGAACTATTAGGGAGTGATAATTTTATATTTGCTCTGTACTATGATTTTCAACAAATGACGGTCTAATCGAAATCGTTTAGTAAAGCCGACGGTATTAAAATAATGGATGCAGGCGAGAGTTGAGGTCGCGGGCAGGGCAAGGCTCCCGTGAGGCCAAACTGGTTCTCTTGCATAATCTCTTTGCACGGGAGCGCATCTCGTAAACAGGACTTTAGTTTTATTTAAATTATTAATATTATAAAACGTAGTATATTTTAATAATTATTATATATAACAAAGTACTTGTATAATATGAACTTTCATTTTTGAAAATTAAGACACAATAAAAATGAAGAGTCTGTTGAATAAAACAACAATTTAAAAAAAATATTAATCCAGAGAATGAAAAGAAAATATAGTAGTTTTAATTAGTGGTAAAGTACATATGTCATTACTGCTTTTATTCCTGTATTCATTCTCATTTACTGTTATAATATGTACAATGCTATTGTACATATTCCCAATACTATATAACTTGTCCATATTCTCTAAATGTGAATTCAAAACGATACTGAATATGTTATTATTATTATTATTATTATTACATCATATATTCCTTACTCGCATTTCACAATTTAATACCTGACAGATCGTCATCTGAAATGTCTCCACAGGTTCTGTAGTATTTTCACAGAAAGGGCACAAAAATTCGACTTCATTGTATCGACTTAGAGCATTTTGGAAAGATTCATAATTCAGTGTCCTATTTTTTAATTTTTTTCTTTTCTTTCACTTTGTTATTTATCTATCTTTTTATTTATTCTTATTCATTTATTTATGTTTTTCTCTTTCTTGTTTATGCTCTATTCTTATTTATTTATTTTCCCCTCTCATTTTAAATTTTGTTTTCTTAATTTATTAACTTTTACTTTATTATTTTTTGTTCTCTTATCCTTTATTCTTATTCTTATATTCTTTTCTTATCACTTTTATTTAACCCTCCCATCTAATGTCTTTCAATATTATTAATGTACTTCCATAAACGTTAACAAAGGCGTTGATAACCAACAGGTTTTAAGCCTTAATCGTTTTAAAACAACCAATCAACCTGTTTGTAGTAAATATTTTATAAAGTGTATATCTTCAAATTACCAAATACTTAAATTCTAAGGACATAAATTTGGCTATATGCTTCGATATTCTCAAAGCTTGTCAGATTTTCTTTTTTTTTTAATCACAATATCATGTAGTGTTAAAATTCTTTAAACCTTTGACGTAAATGAGGTCTAGTCTTTTAGAAGTAAATGGCGTCTATACACGTTCCGCTATATAGTTATAATCTGTTCAATAAAAAAACTTAGGTGCGTCCGACCGTGTCTGTCGATTAGACCCGCTAAACCCTCTCAACCGTTAATTTGAATGGAAATGCTATCTTTAATAACATTTTACCAAGCTCAGTTCCTCAGCGATGGAAAAATCACGAAAACATTATCAAGTAGGTATTCTAATTTATTTGTTATGATTAATTTTAAATAATTGTCAAATGTAGGTATGGCAAGTAAACTCACCTGGTGAGTTAACGATTGTTTTATCTGTCTATCTATCTCTATATATGTATATATATATATATATATATATATATATATATATATATATATATATATATATATATATATATATATATATTCTTTTTGCGCTAGATAGACCGTCTTTTAAGGAAGGCTTTAGACGATAACACCCGAGAGCACAAAGCAGTAACCATAAACTTCAATCAATCTGGAGAGCTTGCGTACGGTTGTCGTTTTCATACCCATGAACGCAAGGTCACACACTTCATCTTGTAGTTGTATTTGTGATAAAGTAAAAGGAGATGGATCATGACATTATTAATTAAAGCAGTTAAATCTACTTTAATGTAAGGCTTATGAAATCAAAAAAAGGTGTCAGAACAATGAAAAATGTTAACAAAAAAAAATCATATTAATATTGGTTAATTAACAATTCTATTTTTTGAATTAGCTTGTCTAATCTTTTTCTTCAGACGGCCTATTAACAATTTACCATTTTTTTGGTCATAAAACGATTTCGATTTTACTCAGAACATATATAGGTTTCGAATTATTTTCATATCAGCCTTGATATTTTCTTTCATTATTTTATGAATCCACACGTTCAATATTTTTTTTCCTATAACTAAAAAATAAAAATCATCTGTGAAACTACAATTCTTGTTTTCAAATAGGAAATAAAAAAATAAAAAAAATAACTGTTTATTAATTCTTGCTACTTATTTCTTATTTTGATGGAGAGTTAGGGATTTTATTTTTTTATGAGCTCTCCAAGCAAAGTTACTTCGAAATAATAAAATAGTTCTTAAATCTTCAGGAATAGTTATTATTGAACCAGCAGTTGGGAAAATGTTACTGACACCTCGCATTCCAATGATTTCCACTGATTTTCTATTGATTTGGCTTTAGATGAATTCAATTTTCCATTAAAGTATCGACAAACTTTTAAGCGCATTGGGGTCAATTTAAAAGAAGACTGTTTTTCCCACGGATAACTATATCTTGCCTTATCTAGATCAGGTTGCGGACGTAACCAGAATATACTTATACCACAGAAAAAAAAAACTAAAAATATCGTATGCTTTCTTTAAATGGTTTAAAACATGCCCTGCTCGTAAAAAAATCTTTGTTACCAAACTGAAGACGCTTCTGTCAAGTCGGTTTTTATTTTACTGATTGCTTCTTTTCGTTTTTTCCATATAAACGTGGATGATATTCAGTTAAGTAAATGCACCTGTATTTACATGTAGTATAGTACATGTAGTTATCATGTATATGTAAGAAGCATGTATAGTCCAAATTTCATCCTTGTGAAACCGCCAGGCACATTTTTTAAGAGATATTCCTTTGATATAAAAGATAGTTTTTTAAATTTGCTTTATCGAAATTGTCATTTAAAAAAATTACACTGCTATTCATCAATTGACCTTTTTAATAAGAAAAAAAGGATTAAATAAAAATAATAATCGAAATGGAATTTATCTAAAACTTTTTAGCAGGCTGATTCTGGTTTTCTTCTGCTATCTATTTCACTGGCATCTTGTTAACTATTCGTAATGTCTATATCTAATGTAAAGATAATATATTTAAAATATCAAATTTAATGATTAAACGCAATTATAAATCATAAAACCTAAATGGAGTATTAGTAAATAAAAAAAATCAGTAAAGCGCTGATTTTTATTGAATTATATACTTTAAAAAAAGTTAACTATGTTTATATTCATATTTAAATTAATATAAACTGTTCTTTAATAATAAATTAATTTTTTAATGATTTTTCAAATTTATTTTATATCTAGTGGAGAAAAAAAAGTCGCTTCGGAGGTCTGAGGTCTGACAAAGTTGTATCTTAATTGAAAATTGATTTTATCCGTTATCCTCTGCATAAGCTTTAGAAAAACTTAAATTGTAAAACTTTCTCGGAAAAAAAAAAAATCAAATTAGCTTTTGTAATTTCAATGAAAATACCAGGATGATTAAAGTGAGATTCAGTAAACAGTTCTATTGTCGTTATTATTCTAAAGATCGTGGTAACAGGGATTTAATTAAAAGAACTGAGAGGTATAATTTGAGAAAAGAAATTGGCGGCTGTTGAGGAAAGATGCATTAACTTTTCGGGTAGTTAATGTTATGCGTCTTGGTCCATGGGACTTTTTGAGTGTGGAGTGGAATGAGTATGAAAATATATTTATATTATCCCTAATGATGGATTGATATGTATGCTGTGTAATATAGCAACCCAATGTACTTGGGCAACACTGCTTCTGAATAAAGTACTTCTCTCTCTCTTGTCCTTCTTTGCGGACAAGTCCTTCTTGCTATTTATGAATCATTTCGGGAAAATTTCGCCCCTTCAAAGATCATTGCTACCACCCTCTCCCTCCCCCTCCCCCCCAGTTTTCAGTACATTTTAGGGCCTGTTAAAGAAATTACTGTCAAACGAATGAAAATTGTTTCGGTAAGAAAAAAGAAATACTTAATGTTGTCTGGGGGACAAAGTACGACAAAGGTCCGACGAATTTTCCTGCATTACCCCGCAGTCAAAGGCCCTCTCATATTTCCGCTTCCGCAATAATTGAAACGACTGGAGTATGAAATCTGCTTCCTCCCCCCCACCCTCGTTCCACTTCGTTTTCTTGACCTCTTCAGGACAAAATAAAACTTAAGGAACATTCTTTGACCCGAATAAGTCACCAAATTATTCATGAAGAAGAAATTCAATTTACTTCAAAGTGAGCTCTTAAATCATCACATAAATTCAAATTTAAATCAGAATTACAATTGTTTTTTGCATTCTTTGTCATAGATTAAAAAAAAATGTATATAAAATACACATATGTATATAATTTATATACATATCCGAAATTTAGATGGATCACGAAAAAGAGGTTTAACGAACTACTATCAGTAATGTCCAGAAAATCCTGAAACGCCCTTTTTTAATTGATACATTAATATGTTCTTTTGTTACACTTTCAATCTAATCAAAGAATAAATTTGTATTATTAAATGTATGAATTATTTATTGTAACCAAAGGCGTATGCAGGGAGAATCGGGGGTTATGTCCTACCTCCAAATGCACGAAAAAAAAAGAATTTCATACCCACCAACATAAGGTACGTATTTTGAATAATTTTTAACAATAATTTTTACTTCCTTGTATGAAGTAAAGGAAGTATTGTAATGGCGAAAATTTTCGGTTTTCAGATTTCAACGGAAATATCCATTTTGACCATCCCTGAATCCATTTTGACCTGTTTCGTCTTCGAACGTACGTCGCATAACTCAGAAACGGTTAGCCGTAGAAAGTTGAAATTTTGTATTTAGGATTTTTCTAAATTCTAGTTGTGAACCTCTGTTTTTGGTCACTGCTTAATCACCGGAAGTGGTACTTTACTTGAAGGTCATAATTGATTTCTATCAAAAATTATATTAAAATACTTTGCAAAACTTTTCAAATTTGGTATTTATAACTTATATATTGATTTAAATAACATACTAAATTTTGGTCTAAATTGGAAAACCGGAAGCGGTACTTTACTTGAAGGTCATATTAGACTTTCATCAAAAATTATATTAAAATATAATGTAAAACATCTCTAATTTGGTAAATAGGACTTTTATGTTGATGTGAATGTATTTACTATATGTTGGTTAAAACTGGTGAGCCGAAAACGGTACTTTACTTGAGGGACATAATAAGCTTACATCAAAAATTATATTTAAATTAAATACATAAATCATATGTTTCGGTAATAAAGGTTACAAACGCAATATGGTTTCCAATCCAATCAAACATTTTATTACTTGTTTTAAGTGTTAAAATTTAGTGTAAAATAATGGCTTTCCTCCCTATTTTTGTGTGTGTCAATAGATGGATGTCGCGATGCCGACTGTTGTTTTTGAGATACTGCGATCTTCGGAAACTATTAACCAAATTCAGGATCACTTTTTGAGCCACCGATTTATAGTCTAATAGGCGTACAAGGAAGTCATGTGTTGTCCACATCAGATATTATTTAAATTAAGTACATAAATCATATGTTTCGGAAATAAAGGTTACAAACGCTTTTGGTTTCCAGTAGTGATATGAAGTTAAACCACGATTAATTTATCAGAACATATCGGCGTGCCTACCTTTAAATATCGAATGCGGAAAAACGCATTTTTCATATTCATTACTTTATTGTAGTTGACTCGACGATTAAGGATGTAGAAAAAATATATATATATATTTTTTACCGATATTCTCGATATATCGATATTAAAATTTGAGCATCAACAACTGATGTTTTTAACAAGAAAAGGATAAAAAATTTATACAAAAACAAATTTTACAAAGATAGCGTGTTCGACAAACAAAGAATCATAAATACTAGTGGCGTGATGGGTTCGTGTTAGTATCTATAGTAGCTGTGCTCTAGGAATGGGATGCCGAAAGAAAAATATCGATATTGGTATTGACATGGTTATAAGTTAAATATATCGATATCTAAAAACATCGTAAATACTTTTATAAAATTTAAAAAAAGTCTAAACGAATTGGAAGAAGATTAGGAGATAACATGTTTCTTGACATTTTAATCGTACTGGAAATGAACTTAATAAAACAATATCTAAATAATATCGGCACAGAAATATCGATATTTTAAAATATTGCTAATTCTTTGTTAAAAAAAACAAAAAAAAAAAACACGAATCCAAAGGAGATAAAAATATAACTTACTTCTTATTATTTAAATGCAGTTATAAATGAACATAGTAAAAACAATGTCATAGTAATATTTTCAGTGTAATACCGATATATCGATAAATGTGTGTCTCTTTATAAGATTAAAAATATCGAATTATTTCGATACAGATATATCGAAATATCGATATATTGTTTCGATATATCTTACTACTATTTCGATATGTTTAATAACTCTTATTCGCTAGATGGGAAGGTTATATTGATTCTATTTATTTTTTTATTTTCAACAAATAAGAGTTTTCCTGGGATAAAGGATTACGCTTATCGATTTCTGAGGCTAAAGCATTCTAAAAGTTTAAGAAAAATCTTTACACGTCGAGATCCTATTTGCAGACAAACCGAATTTAGCTCATAGAATATAGAATTAATTATACATTTAGTATCGATTAGTATACATTCCCGATAGTTATATGAGAAGTTACAGTGGAGCTATTTAAAGGGATGTATGAGCTCTGACTCCAAGTGTTTAAAATGAGGCGTACTTCGAAATTTGAAACGTTCCCATCATGGAACAGAAAGATAGCCATTTTTTTAAATAATGATACCACATTATCTTTAAATTACCACCGTATAGAATGGGTTATTTACTTTGGCCATTTAATCTGTCGAATTATATCTGATATTTACTGCCCAATCACTAAATATGGTGTTTTAATCATCAGATTAATTCAGATTGCATCAGCAAGGCGGTATTTTTTGTGGGAAAATGAAACTAAATCATCTATTAGGATGCCAATTAATATGTCTTATATTATTATTGGTCGAACAAAACAAGTAAAATGAAATTGAAATAATATGTTTTTAGTCTTTAAAAAATGTTTTTCTGAAGGTATAATTTGAAAATGTTTTTATTTTATTTTTCCATTAACCAATCGATGACAAGTATGAAAAGTATGAAAAATATTAAATAATAATATTGAATACAATCAAGATATTGAGAAGATTATTTGAAACTTTAACTATAATTTTTTTTTTTTTGAAGCCATGTTGATAAATAAAATTATTATCTTAATGGATATTGTATAAAACAACTTAAGATGTCTATGAATAGATAATGTCGATTTGATTTAGAAATATAAAAATATCTTTCTAATTTAGAAAGAAAAAACAACAA
Organism: Rhaphigaster nebulosa; assembly: GCA_948150685.1. Classification (NCBI taxonomy): domain Eukaryota; kingdom Metazoa; phylum Arthropoda; class Insecta; order Hemiptera; family Pentatomidae; genus Rhaphigaster; species Rhaphigaster nebulosa. Next base: position 16,664,826 of record OX411306.1, read on the forward strand.
CTTAAATTGGTATGTTTATAGTAACTTTCATATATAACCCTACAACAGAGTCAACTAAATAAAAATATATAAATTATCATTTAATTTTCAATGCTTTTCAATTTTATTAGATTAAAATTATGCAATGTTATTTATTTTAATTAATTACTTTTTAAAATAATATTTTTACTGCATTAAATAATATGGAAAATAAGATGGCCCACTTCTTAAGTTTAATGAATGAAGGTTACTATAACATATAAACATACTCATTTGCGTAAGAAAATGTATGGATAGTATTGTATAAAACTGATACTGGACCGTTTGTGTACTAGTCCCCAACTATCTTCCACATTTGGGCTCTACTATCGAACGAGCAGTTTTATAAATATTTAATATTATTTAATAAATATTTAAATATATTTAATTTTATAAAGCAGAAGTATAAGTGCGTATGCTTAAGCAAATATAGTGGGTGGAATTTGATAAAATTGATACTGAGCCATTTTTGTACCAGCCCACAACTTTTCTTCAAGTTTGGGCAAAACGGACAGGCTGTTTTTGAAATATTGGTGCTAAGGAGAGTTATATGAAAATTTTGTTTACGAATCGGTTGATAAACTTGTTCGTGTTATTGTTTTGGATGCATTAATAAATGCTGGCTTCTTGACCATGTAAACATCGAAAATATTTCATTAGCGTGGCCGAGTTTGTGAGTGATTTTGTATATATATATATATCTATTATGTAAACAATAGTTCAGACTTAATTTTACATTGGGTCTGTGTATATATTCTTAGCATTTAACACTGAAAAGCCGATCTGCTGGCTAATTCATCTGCATCAGAGATGAGGGATGAAGTGGAGAGAAAAAACAATCAACTGGAGTTTGTTGGGTTGTTTTAAAACCTAATGGACCTTTTAGCGAATGGAGATGGTTTGTGTTGCGATACCTCTTGACATTTAGTTGCATCCAGTAAGTAAATTACCATTAGCATTGAACTATTGGAATAAACGATTTATTCACTATTTTTGATTCAGATTGCAATCTATATAATAATAGTCAACCTATAAAATGTTATAGGTGCTCAAATTGCTGTCAAAAAGTTGAATTACTGCGTACTTAGTTAATATTCCGCTCAATTTTAAAGGAATTTTTCTCTATCAAGTATTTTATAACTTGCTACTCATAAAGAATCCTCACAAAAATTGAAATGATAATAAGCTCGACTATTGTGACCACTTTATTAATTTAATTTTAATTGATTTATTAAAATCAAGCTGAAATATTTTGGTTAGTTTAATAGTAATCATTAGAAGAACAGTAATTTTATTTTCTGTAATTATATTACAAATAATTATACTGATATTGATAAGAATAATAATTGGTTATTTCCAAGTGCATATTCTATGAAGCATTGTCGATAACCTAAAATTCGACCTCAAAATTAGAAAAATCATTTACAGCAAAAAAAAAAAGACAAATAAAAAAAAAACAGAATAAGCATGAGCTGTATAGGCCCGTCATTAAGTATTTTCACTAAAATAAAATATCTGATGTGGACAACACATGACTTCCTTGTACGCCTATTAAACTATAAATCGGTGGCTCAAAAAGTGATTTGGTTACTAGTTTCCGTAGATCGCAGTATCTCAAAAACAACACTCGGCGTCGCGACATCCATCTATTGACACACACACACAAATAGGGAGGAAAAACAGTATTGTACACTAAATTTGAACACTTAAAACAAGTAATAAAAATGTTTGATTGGATTGGAAACCATATTGCGTTTGTAACCTTTATTACCGAAACATATGATTTATGTATTTAATTTAAATATAATTTTTGATGTAAGCTTATTATGTCCCTCAAGTAAAGTACCGTTTTCGGCTCACCAGTTTTAACCAACATATAGTAAATACATTGTATACAATATACAGGTCAAAATGGATATTTCCGTTGAAATCTGAAAACCGAAAATTTTCGCGATTACAATACTTCCTTTACTTCGTATAAGGAAGTAAAAATTGAAAGTATCAAAATGGCGGGGTTGGGAGAGTTGAAGATTCCCAAAAGACACTTCTGTAACACCAACTCAATTCACATTACAATTTTCAACGCTTATACGTCGTATCGATAATTTTTGAATATATTGAAAAAATATCGTTATTTTTTATTATTATTTTTTGTATCGTAAAAAATTAATAATATATCGTTAAAAATTATTTTTTATATCGTTATTATTTTTTATATCGTTATTGATATATCAGGCCTCGATATTTTGAATCTTTTAAAGGGACACAAACATATCGATAAAATAAAGATATTGTTCTTATAACATCAATATTTCTGTGCTGATATTAATTTAGATATTTTTTTTATAATATTGGTATTTCAGGGTCTATATAATTAAGATACTGTATTTATAATATCGATATTTATGTGCCGATATAATTCAGATATTTTTTTATTAAGTTCATTTACAGCTGACTTTCAATATTAAAAAGACAGGCTATCTGCTAATATCATTCCGATTAGTTTAGATTTTTTTTTTAATTTGATAAAAAAATTAACAATATTTTGAAATACAGAAATTTTCATGTCCATATTATCAAGCTATCGATATTGTTAATCGATATATTTTGCTTTCGACATCCCATCACTATAAATAGTAACACGTACACACCAAATCAAGAGTTTTTATGGTTCTTTATTTGTTAAACTCGCCATCCTTGTAGCGATTTTTGTTTTTAATTTATTTTTCTTTATATATATACTTGTTATCGATACTCAAATTCAAATCAGATATATGGGAAAAAATTGGACAAAAATATCGATTTATGTTTTGAAATATCTATATTTTTTCAAGAACTCTACCCTCCATACCGAATTTGAGCTTATTGATCCTGGAGATGGCCGCTGGTAGTGTTCAAATGTAGCGGTAAACCAAACAAATCCTTCAAGCAAATACGGGATGGAGCAATAGTACTCTGCCAATATCTCATAATAAAAAAAATTCAGTCCTTTTAGTGAAAAGTATTGCACTAAGTCACAAATGTTTTATTAAACGAGGAATTGAATACCCTAACATTCTCTGATACTACAACTAAATAGCATTCAGTGAATACTAAATAACATCTCCAGCCGAAACTGACTTACCCCAGTCGAATTTCACTTTGGGGTAGAAAGAATCGAGGGCAAGCTGAATTTCACTTATGTTTTAGAAGTCATTAAAACATCTATTTCCTAGAAAGTCCCTAAAATTCCGAACCGTAGAACATATTAAAAATGGCGCATAATTTAGCGGCGGAAGATTATTTTTAAATACGCAATAACTTTGTTATTATTGTTCGTAGAGAGATCATACAAAGTCTATTGGAAGCATAATGAAAATATATTCAGTCCACTTAGGCAAAAAACTGTTTTCAATATGACTTTTCAACAGTATCTCTATCCCTTTTCAATGAAGATGGATTATTCCAGAATATAGATAAATCCATGTCGATGAGTTTCTTCGACATGACAGCTCTTCCTTTGGATAGCATTTCAAGTATTTCTGGTGAACCTGAATTTTTTAATCGAAGGAACTACGGCTAAGTCATGAATGGAAATTGTACCACAATAGTTTTAGCACGAAAGATGTGGAGAAAATAAGAAGAGGAAACCGATATTTTGAACGAAGAAAGTGTCCAACTTAATAACTATTCAGTTGTTTTCCAGCAACAGTTTTTGAGACAGAAACTAATAAAAAGGTTTTTTTTGTAATTAATTCCATATTCACAAGAAAATTTCTATACTTTAATCAGAAGCCGATCGTTTGATAATAATTACTGCCATAGAAAAGGTGCAATCACGAGAAGTAATTGTGGTAGGAAAAGATATTGATTTGACTGTTTTGTTAGTTCACAGTACAAAACTCGATTCTAACATTTTTTTTCTTCGGTCAGGTAGAAAGAATTGTTCTGGAAAAGGGAAAGTTGACAGAGTCACATATATTAAATCAGTAATACATAATAACGGAAATTTCCGGAATGTCTTACTGGCTTTTCACTCTCTCACAGGTTGTGACACATCCTAATCACTATTAATCAGTAGCTCAAAAAAATTACCCTAAATTTGGTTTCCAAAGATAGCAGTATCTCAAAAACGACACTCGGCACCGCGACGTCCAACTATTTACACGTGTGTGAACACACTAAGCTCTTGTTTCTGAACTGTCTATGTCATTAGATAAAGCATTGGAAATCGACATCTTCAACATTTTAAGCGGAAGAAGCCGCTTAACTTTTTCAGCTCACAAAATGGGGCGTAAAGAAGTTGTTTACTCAATTTTAACACTTAAAACAAGTAATAAAATGGTTAATTAGAGTGGAGTTAAAAGCGCGGTTATAACCTTTATCACCGAACTACATGATCTCTGGATTAAATATACCAATATACCTTGAGATGTCAATATACCTTTTGATGTGCGTTTATTATGACCTTCAAGTAGAGTACCCTTTTCAATTTCAACCAAAATTTGGGATGTTTTAGATTATATTTTATTATAATTTTTGATGAAAGTCTAATAATGACCTTCAAGTAAAGTACCACTTTCGGTTTGCCAATTTTAACAAAAATTTATTATATTATTTATGTCAATATGTGAGTCTTATATGCTAAATTTGAGCAGTTTTTCATTATATTTTAATATAATTTTTGATGAAAATCAATAATGGCCTTCAAGTAAAGTACCACTTCTGGTAATCATGCAATGACCAAAAAGAGAGACTCAAAACTAGATTTTACAGTAATCCTAAATAAAAAAATTCAACTTTCTACGGCTAACCGTTTTTGAGTTATGCGAGATACATACGAATGAACGAAAGTACAGATGTCATTACGAAACTAGTCAAAATGGATATTTCCGTTGAAATCTGAAAACCGAAAATGTTCGCGATTAAAATACTTCCTTTACTGCGTACAAGGAATTAAAACGAGAGAAACAATGAATTCCGAAATATTGATTACTTTTGTGAAAAATAGGCTGAATTTTACAAAAGAGACAGCCTTGATTTAGAGCAGTTGGTGAATAGTGGGGAAATTATTATTAAAAAGCTTTATGGAGAATCGCTCAATTCACTTAATGAACTCATACTAGGGTATGAATACATCAACGATTAACGCTTTTCCTATATATATATATATATATATATATATATATATTCTGGTTTTAATGTCCTAATTCTATTCTGTAGATATCATTCGTATGAAAAAAAATCCAAAAAGCACCTATTACCGAAGATTTTGACCAGATGGAACTTCCTCTCACCACAGGTTCCTTTTTAAAGATTGGGGAATTTCTTGAATATTTATATTTTAATAACTTCTAAAATATATATGAAATTCAGCTTGTCTTAGACTTTTTCCAGGTTTTCCGCCATCTTGGAGTTATTTGGCTGGTATATTAGTACAAATGCTGAGATCTATCACAAAGCCTTACATCCCACCCGAGATTTTGAGGTGCACTACCCTAGTTGGTATTTTTTTTTTAAATATTCTCAATTATTCTTATTATTTTACAAATAAAATTATTCATATTGCCTTTAATGCTCCATATGTTAGAGATTTTGTCCGAAATAGATTATTATCCTGCCCTAACGAATAACTCAGATTTTTACAACCTTGGTATCTAATAAAAATATGGCATTTCATTTCATCATTAGTCACTGTTATGTTTTATTAATCAAATAATATACTTAATGTATAGTTGTGAATTTCAATGAATACACATAATTTCTAAGAATTTAGGCCATATAAGCAATTGTAGGTTTAAGAAATAACATATATTTTTCAGAACAGCTTGACCTTAAACTTTATTTATAATACAGGAGTTGATAGCAAAACCGTTTTAGCTAACTACTATATTTTTTTCCAGATTATGATTGAAGACTTGCATGGCCACATCCTGATTAGCTAAGATAATGAAGGATGCCTGGTTCATAAGCCTCGACCTTAAGGCATCTTCACAAACCTTTCACAAAAATAAAAAATAAAATTGAAGGGATTCGCTTGGAAGAGAGCGCATGTTACCTTGATGGACCCCTAAGAGTATGTATTGCTCCAACCTTCTATCCTTAATAACGGCAATAGTTCGCTCTTTCCCGAAACCAAAGGCCAATAGTTCATTTCGGTGTTAGTACCATCAATTTTTCGGATATATCCTTTATAAATGTTCATTCTTTTATTTTCAAATTGTTAGAGATAAATATTTTTTAAGTATTATTTTTAAATCTACTTCCCTACTAGATTTAAGAAACTCAATCCAGGTATAAATAATTGAAAACGAATTAATTCCTCTACATTTTTATGGATCTAATCTACTACTTTTTCATTCGATGCTCTATACATTGGATTTTGTTTATTCTTTTAGAATAAGATTCTCTTAGAATCTTTTAGACGCCTGATAGACGAATGAACATTTTCTTTAAGATTAAGAAATTTTTCATCTTCTCTCCCTCCAATCTTTTTTGTCTATTGAAAATAAATTGTTATATTACAAATTCATTCTACTTTCATCTCCTATTTTTTAGTGCTCCATGATCCCTATTTCATAATAATGTGCAAGTGGAAAGTTTCGTGTTCAGAGGTTACAAGTTCCTTATCATTATTGGATAATAATAATTGTATTCATTTTTTTTAACATACTGTTTTTTAATATGACTATTTTAAATGCCATCGTGTTTAAACATTATAACAATGTTTTAACAATATATATCAACTATATAACTATATCTTGTACTTTACTTTACAGACAACCTCCGTTTCATAAAAAAGTACAAGTACAAGTTAGGCTATGACTTACTAGGCCTATGACTAACGCAGTAAAATGTTAAAATAAAATAACATTTAAAATTTTTATATTAAAAATAGTAAATAAAAAAATTAATTGAATAAAATTATTATTATCTAATGACGATAAGTAACCTGTAATGTCTAAAAACAAATATTTCCACATATAATTTTACCGCTTGTACTTGTACTGTTGTACTTTATTATGAAATAGGGCCCAGGACTATTGCAACCTGCGCTACAACTCATGTCTAACTCGAAACGATTCTCAATAGCTATAAGACTGTATTAGGTTAGCAGAACAACAATTTTTTGCAGGGGATAAAGTTTATTTGATAATTTTTCCTCTTAATTTTATCACAATTACTATTCTGTGCTTCAGAGGTAAAGAATCGTCCATTTATTCTGATTTTGATTTTATTGTCGTATTTTTATTATTCTGTCCATTTTTTCCGAGTATAATTAGTGGAGAGCGGGGATACAAAGTTCATTTTTTAAACAAAGTTCATTAGCCACCTTTGATTTATATATTTTAAAATACGAGAAGGAAGTGTATTTTATTAGCTAAAACTCTGCATGTGTTAAATTTTGTAAAATATACCGGCACTCAAAGTCCAATTTGTTCCCAGTGGTGGGGTAACATTGAACTTTAGATCGGATTACTTTGGACAGAACAACAGAACGTGAAATAATAGGAATAATATCAATTATTTATAAAAATTTGAAAAAGTAAAATAAAATAAAATAAAATATAAGTAAATCACAAATGAGATTGAAAATGAACAAATGTAAATCTATGAAAAATGTTTATTACGGAAAATAAAAATAAATAGTTAATTAGTGCAAAAAATTGTTTTTATTGCAATAAATAAGGTTAATTATTAATTAAATCTCAAGTGTAACATAAGTAGATATATTATAGGCATTCAAAGGGATACTTTGTTCACAAGTCCAAAGTAGCCCCAACCATTGGCTAATATAGCAGTCTCCCCCACCATCTTTTCATACAAATCATAATAACACAAGGCCTTGAGGGAAAAGCGAAATCAAAACATTAATTATTCAAATTTCTGTCAGTACATGGCATAATTATGTAAAATATATTCTTCCAATTTAAATGTAACAATGTCTTGTAATATCAACTTGTAATGTTAATAAGAAAGCCACAAAAATATAAATCTCTAATTAGCATTTCTGTTTGAAACAGAGACTGAAATGTATTGATCCAGTCGGTCCACCTTAGTTCGGCAAACACTGAGAGGAATGTTCAAGTTCCTACAGGCAATAATGCGGGAAAAACGAAAGTTTTCAGTGTTACCCCACGCCCAATGTACATTCTCCGGTATCTTAAAAAAGCTAAAAGGATAATAAAATTGATTGAAGGATAATAAAAGATTGACCACTATTCAGGAAAGCAACTAATTGTGATCTAAAACTTCTTTTTGCTATCCTGTAAAACTTTGAACAGAATTATACTAAATAAAATTATTTTCTCTCTATATATTCAAATTGGTTTTAGTAATTAAAGTATTCAACCTTATCTTATTTGCTTAAATAACGAGATAATTCCAGGCAATATTTAGCTCACTTCTTCACTCCTTACCCGTCAATATACGGACTTCGAGAATGAAAAATAGGGAATAGCAGAAAGAAGCGGGAGAGCGATTACTTATGTATACGGGGCAGGTGCCCTCGGCACGGGTTCTGTTTCAGGCCCCGTGGCTTTTTGTCCCTTGGCATAAAACAGAGGGCAGGTGTTCTACTAATGGATTGGAAAAACAATTTCAACTAGGCTTATTTACAGGCGTCCTGTGGGACAAGCAAATTGGAAGAAGGAGCGAATTGGAGGAATGAGTTGTTTGGAGCAATGAATGCAAAGGAGATCAGGTAAGTATTTAAGAAGATCTTGTTACAATTTTTCTTGTGTATAATTAACAAGGTCGATGCGTGCAAGCCTTAGAAAATACTTTATTAAACAGTTTACAAAGTTACATAATATAAAATAGTGAGCTACTGATAGCGTTAACTACAGATAGACTATACTAAAGATGTTACTATTAAACTTAAAACTAGATTTAAAGCTAATATAGTGAGAATGTCTCACATTCTCTTATTCTACCTTACATTCTAATTAACATTCTGATTCTTATTCTAATACTGATTGATCTGTCCATTTCAGATAGGCTTTTATACATTCAATAAGAGAAGGGATGGTTAAGGAAATAAAAATTATTTAACGCTGATAAGCAGGAAGCAAAACAATACCTTCCTCGGTTATAAACCCTATTTGATAACTAATATTTCCTGGGTCGATGCCATGTGTTAACTGTATGAACACCCCATATTAGATTAAACAATACTGTAACAGAAGAAAAAAAAAATTGATGGATCATTTATCTTTACCTTGGGCTACAAAAATTAGAATAAAATAAAACTATTGCTCTCTACTGTCATGTTCCACTCCTCCTCAATCCTTTGAATGAAGGATCATTATCCACTTTATCGAGGCAGTGTGTGCGTTAAGAAGGTCTCCTGACAGTAGAATCGATCGAGGCCTTTTATAAAAAAAAAATTTTGATATAAATTTACAGAATGATCGACTATGACCAACTGACAGACCAAAGGAGGGCATTGCGACAGAACTTTTTGCTATGATTCGTATATTATTTCGTATTTTTGTTTCTTTATCTATTTGTATTATTTCTTCTATTTTATGTTTATGTTTGTTATTTTTTTGTTGCTTTATTTTTTAAATAATTGTTTTCAGCTTTGTAACTTAATTTGAAATAAACAGTCTTATTGTATAATATTTCACTTAATTAGTTTGGTGTATAATTTGTTAACGTGAATAAAACATATACAATAACTTTATATTACGTAATTAAACACAAAAATATTAGTACAATAAAGATACAAAAATATAACAATAAATTTATAAAATATGATATTCATGATTGTTAGAGAAGTTCAAGACAGAAAACAAAATACTTCCTTTGATTTCATAATTGTCTAAAGTTCATTTAATTGTCTCTTCATTTTTACTGAAATATTTAAATGCACATTTTAATAAAAATTAAGATACAATAAAATAATTATTGGTGATTTGTTAAAAAAAAATGTATATGAATATTTTTTTAATGAATATGACGAATAAATTACCGCGGTCATTAGTTCAGTTTAATGACGCACGTTTCGCTCGTTTTCATTCACGGTTATTCTCTCCGGCCTGCTTCTTTTATTTTACTAAATCAGAATTTCCCCGGGGTAAAAGATTATGCCAATCGAGTTCTGAGGTTCAAAGCTCTTATTATATAAATTTAAACCAAATCTCTCCGCGGGAGTACGAACACAGAAATTGTAGGCATTAGGGTAAAGGCTATTAATGTTTTCTTTATATATTAAGGGGGGACATGTTGGCATTGTTATGTAATCTTTTGTTCATAAATTGTTCTTACATGGGGTTACTTCAAAAGAAAAAAAGTAACAAAATATACAAATGGAATTAAATTTTTTTCCAATAATAAATTATCGAACAAAAATTCTGAAATTAGTATCGTACTACATAAAAAAAATTTGGAGAAAATTAACCGTCAAAGCACGGAAATTTTAAAAAGTGACGTTGCAGTTATTTTCTTACTTACTTATCTCCAAACTAGAAAAATTCTGAAATAAATTTCCTACTTTTTGGAGGTGAAAGAGGGGTCAATTACTAAAACCCCGTGGAAAAAGGATAAAAAATTATTACAAATCATTTTGTACAGAAATATCTAAATATATTATTTTACCATTAGAAATATCCAAAGATTTTTCGATCTACCAGAAAATATTATTTAGAGCCAATAATGATGAAATAAATTGTTTTAAAAAAACGCTGCAAATTATTACACAATGGTTCATTATAGGAGGCCTAGGGCCACGATGACCTGCATCGCCGGAGAATTAGTCTACGAAGTACATTGCGCTGCTTTACCATCTGACACAGCTACTAACACAACATGGCCCTAGCGGACACTACCTTAAAAGGCTTGGACTAAGGGCTAATGACAAATGTAAATGTGATCAACAGACAGTACAGCAGATCAAACATCTGCTCTAGGAATGTAGGCTGCTAGAACCAGACAGAGCTAATTAGACAAACGGCGATAGATGGTCTGTTCTGGCCTGTGCCTCAACAAATCTTGTACAAAAAGTACAAACATTTTCTTGTACTTTTAGGTAAAAGAGTAACATTATTTTTATCCTTGATATCACTAATCTTTTTATACCATAGTTATATTATTTCTAATTATATAATCATATTTTTTGTCAGTTTCTTTTCTTTTTTTTTTTTTTTTTAGTAATTTATTTTTTATTTATTTGTGTGTGAATATATATATATATATATATATATATATATATATATATATATATATATTTGTGGTACAAATAAGTTTCCGTCGTTTTTAATAAAAAATTACGAAGTTACTGTAAAAAAAAAAAAAAACGGTACATTATATTTTATTTAAAATATTGTCCACCGCTGTTTACTACGTTTACTCATCTTTCTGGAAGCATTCGGATACCACGTCGAAAAAAATCTTTTGACCCATGAATCGATCCAATTTTCGTATCTTCAAACGATGTGAAGCGTTGCTCAGACAGGCCATGTATCATCGACCGGAACAAGCGGTAATCACTAGGCGCAAGGTCTGGGGAATACGGGGTGGGGTAGGACTTCCCATTTCAATCGCCTGTGACTATACGGTGCGAAAAACCTTTTATTTTATGCGAATAAAAGCCGCATTTAAGATGTGCACAAGCGCCGTTCAATGTCTCTTGGCTGCATTTCTTTCATTTTGTATCATTCCCAATGATTTTAAACGATGTGAAATTGCTTGTTGACTCACTCCTAATGTAAGTGCAAATTTTTCTTGCGTTTGGCACGAATCTTCCACCTATAATGCTTGGGAAAAAAAACTTTCTCTTGGTCTATTACAAAGGTCTGTCATTGAAAATAATAAACCAAAAGCATTGATATAGATTTTAGTTTTTAATTATTTTTGTTTTGTTATACTTTTGTTTGCTGATTCTTATTATTAACACCTTACATTCCCCCTCTATCTTTATAAATGGCCGAGCTATGGCCTTGTAAAATCTCTCGGCCGCCATATTGAAACAAACAGACGGACGGTAATGTCGAGTTCCGAGGATCATCCTGGGGTGACCTGTGACTTTGGTTCTCAAGAAAATCAGTCCATTTATCTCGAAGAAAAGCCGCGGATGGCGTAAGGCGGACGGACGGATTTTTTTTTATTCAATATTTGGAACTACTTATCAAAAACGTAAAACCTCAAATTTTGAGGGGGGAGGATTAAATATTTTAAATAATCAAAAGAGTTATTTCACTTTCCATCATTCAAAATCCTCGAAACGGGTAGCACAAAATTCAACTTAAAACATAATAAATAATATGGTGACTACGGGAAGCAATTGATGACTACTCTACTGGTACTGGTACTGGTATTGGTGAGGGGAACAAGTCCGGCAAGTGGACCTTGTGGTCCTTTTTGCCAGCCCCTGCCGCCGACCTTACGTCACCGCCGCGTACTAACCTGAGCGGAAGTGTCAAGATTCATTTCGCTGGATCGCCGCGAAATAAATATTCACTGACCCAGATGGGAATCGAACCCACAACGTTCCGGACCGAGCACTCTGGGACCCTCCCCCAACGTGATCGGCCGTCACGTCCTCGATGACTAATCTAACTCCATGATTTCTACTTACATGATAGATGGCACGAAAGTATGGGCAAACAACTTAAGAGATAATCTTGCGGACGGAGCTTAGGCCAGGAGGTTAGGCCCAAGAAGGGAAAAGCCCTCTTCCTCTGTATTGCTTCAATCAGTTACCTTGCCATTTTTTTTTTTTTTTTTACATTTATTTGTAAGTTGCTTGTTATTTCATTAACAAAAGGTTTATATTATATATTATAAAGCCCAAGCGCACTAAAAGATTCTTCTTTAAGTTGTTGGCATATATATGAAATGCTGTGTGAATGGAAACAGAGTCCTTTTTCTTAAGTAGGTAAGTTTGCTGCTAAATATTTGTTTCGCTCGTCATCGGAAGGTTAAGTTCGTAGAAAAATATTTTTATCTACATGCATTTATTGAAGTATTTTTTGCTATGCACATACTAACAGTTAATCACTCTTTCTTTTTTTCTTTTTTGTATCGAATAATTATTTATATCCTTTACCCATATTCTATATTATAAGTAGTCAGTTATCTTTTACCTAACCAACGAAAGCAATCCTGATAACACTTCTAAATATAAGATAAATGAATGGACAAGATACATAATTTTTTAAACCAATTAGTAATTTCCCAAAAATAGCTTCTGCTACTGCGAACATTTAAGTTAATTATTGCCCAACAGAAACAAGCTGTGTCAATTGAAATTCATAATGTATAATTTTTATTATTAAGCCTCTATTAAAATGGTAATTGGAACAAAATCAGCGGCTACAGGTCCTGATCACCTAAGCAGTTTGAAAAATATATGTTTAAAATTGACAGACGGCTTAAACATATACTTATCTTAATAAGGGGATATTTAAGAGAAGTATTTTTGATTCTTGAGGATGGGCCCACGATGAACGAAATCTCCTAAACTTTGATGTTGTGGTTAGAAAATCATACCCTATGTTTGACAACATGTTAATGAGCATTTTAAACATGCTGTTCTAATCATTATAGAACATCTTGGGTGTTCAACAATGATGGTAACATTATACCGTGAAGGAGTTACCAACCTTTTCATGTTTCGTTCTTAAGTGGGTGATATTGAGGCAACTATTATAATTAACAATATTACTTAATAAACGGTTAAACAACATATAAACACTTTAAATGTAATAAGTTCATATAATAATAATAAAATGTATAATAATAAATAATATAACAATAGGCTTACTAAAAATATTCAATTTCCAACAAAAATCTCAATTCACAAAATAATTAATAATAATTCAATAAGTCGTTTGAAGGTAGAAAGCCTAATTATAATAAAACCAAATGATCATTAGTAAACTTAAATCAATATTTTGATGTCATATAATTAAACTTATAGAAGTTAAAGTTAAATCCTTGCTAGTTTCATAATTAATTTATGTTAATGTTGTTGTTTTTTGTTCGAAAAAGATCTAAAACTGAAAACAATAGTTTATTGCTTTTTTAACTACCTCAAATAAAATTTCATTTAATGAAACATTACTGATAAGGTTAAGTTGTAATCAATGATATTTTTATAATTGTTCCATTGTTTTATAATAACAAAGTACCTAACATAAAAATTCGTAATAACAGATTGAATATCATACAATCAATAAAAAATAACAAAGTATTTATTTTGGTTCAAATCATTCCTAACAAATAACACTGTACAAATTGAAAGTCATCACAGAAGAACACTGGAAAAATATCGATTTCACCTACGAAACCTCCAATTCCGAAATGGATACAGTTAATCACGTATAAGCTTAAAAAATCGATTTTTTTCTTTTTCAGAGGAAAAAATATTATAATTCTGTGCGAAATTTCCTGATTTCTATTTAGAAATCATTATTTATGAATTCCCATTATTATGAGATTCTTTGGCTATTGTTGAAGAACGCTATGGATAAATCCTGATATATCCTGGATACGTACTTTGATGACGAATCCCAAATTTATTGTTGTCCTCATTTTTCATATTATATACTTACCTTATTTTATATAATTTATTATTTAACTATTTTGTTATAGCATTGCATTTTGCGCCTATATATATATATCATTTTTCTGACACAAACAATATCTTGTTGAAAAACAAAAATGTTAAGTGAAACCGAGATCATCAAAATTATGCGAAATATGCAAAACCCTTATGCATTGTTCATGTTTTACTTCTTATTTTTTTCATTTAAGTATATATCCAATATTTAAAGATAAATGGTATAATTATGTATAACAAACATCTCATTTATTTATTTAAACTATACTGATCAGATTCTAAGGACAAAATATTTCCTTTCCTAGAAATACCACTAAAATGCAAAATAAATATTAATTTATAATACCAAATAAAAAAAAATTCATTTACCATTCTTAGCTAATTATAATAGATTGATAATATTATAGTATAATTAATTAATTTTGATTATTATTATTCTATAGATGTGGTAACATAAGAATATGTAACAGAGAACAGGTACATATACAGATATGTATGCTACAAATACTAATGAGATAATATAACTGCTTATATGTAAGCATTATATATAACCTTCTCTGTAGGAGGTTATAAAGGTACTGCTTACAGATATTTCATTTGATTCCAAAATGGTACATTGAATACAAAATTATTCAATATTAACATTATTAACCATGATTTAATTAAAATATATGCTGATTACAAATTATGCAAGGTTGCAAATATTCTAAAAGATTCATAAACTTCATCTTATAATCTGAACTAATTACAAAACATTCTTCCTCTGTAATCATGCTGTATATTGCCAATTGATTAACAACTAAATATCACTTGGTTATTCATAACTAATCGAACCTATTTTTTAAAATTTAATTTGTTATAGAATTTGACTATTCATCATTGTACATGGTAGATATCATTGCAGTACTGTTTCTTGATTTCAGTACCATGATTCGCGTATAGAGATCTCTCATCCAATTCCTTTTTAGCAGAGTAGTATAAGTTCAGTAAAAGTAAAAGTAAATCGGATCTTTCCTATACCAAACTATCATCACCAAACTATTAGCACCCTTCCTACATTTACAGCTTCCTACAGTTTAGATCCTCGGTCCACGCACTGGAAACACCATCGCACCTTTCTGACCTCTATTCCCTTCTCACAGAATCAAAAAATTCGAACTTCCTTTCTTGCTCACTCCTCTACCCTCTGGAATTCCTTTCCTTCTAATATCCGCCATGCTTCTTCTCCATCCTCATTAAAATCCGTCTATTTCCAACACCTTCTTTCTATCCAAAATGATGCTCTCTAATTACGAAATTTTAATTTAAGATTAACATTTAGATCAGAAGTAAATAATAGTTTTTAATGTACCAGCTTCAACTTTGTATAATCAGCTTATTATTTTGGTATTTTTCATTTTCTCTTTTTCTTCTCTTTTTTCTTTTAATTTTTATTTATTTGCTCACATTAATTATATTTTTCAAGACTAGAATTTATATTGTTTGCTTATTAATTTTTTTAAAATATTGTAAACATTAATTGATCTTTATTTAGTAGTTTTATGGCCAGATATTGTTTCTATTTTATTTGTTCGATTGTATTATTCTTAAGAGACCTAGTCCCAGAATAAAGTTCTTCTTCTATTATATTCTAAAAGTTCTTTGAGAAATTTATCGTAAGAACTTTTATAGTAAGAGTTCTTTAAGAACTTTATCGTAAGAACTTTCATATAGTAAGAACTTTTTAGTATTATTATAATAAAAGTTCTCATTATTAAAGTTCTCAATTAAATGTGGAAAATACTTATGGAATTATGTCTTAAAGGCTTTCATAGCTGAAAATGTTAGTTCTTTAAATAAACATTCCTAAGGTGATTTAATTAAAATTAAAGAAATTTTTCTATTGAAATGAAAAATTAAATTTTAAATAAAATACATAAAAAGGTAATTGTTTTATGTTCTATTATTTGGAATTTTATTTATTATCTATGTTATTTGTTAAAAGATTTATTCATTTTTTCATCGATACCTACTGGCTTTCTCCCGATGTTTCTCCCACCTTCCGAATGTCCCACTAGGGCTTTGCTCCATAAGTATGTGAAAACGTACAGTTGAGAACTTATTTTTAAAATGTTGTAGTAGAAACTTCTATTAACAGAAATTTTATTAAAAAAAAAAAAGTTTTGGCAAGAACTTATATTAACAGAACTTTTATCAAAAACTTTTAATGATATAAATTCTTAAGGAACTGTTTATCAGAAGGTTCTTTTTTGTAGAACTTCTATGATAATACTTTAATTATAAAAGTTCATGTAAAACAGTTAAACTGAAACTATTTGAAAAAGTTCAATAGCTGTTTCGAGTCCTGCTTTTTACTCGTCTTCTCGTATTACTGGGTATGTCAGTCGTAGCCATATATTTTTTTCAGAGACTAGTTTTCTAAACTGATTTTTAAGATAATTTTGTTTGATGCATACTTCATCTCAATAGTCAGATAATAATATTTTCAAAATACAAATAGTTTTGTATTTCTTCTTATAATTGTAATTCTGCCTAAAATTTTCAGTAAGGTTCTAATTAAATAATTCTTCAATTTTGAGAAACTTTTTTAATTTAACAAAGAAAACTATCGAATTCTGGTATCCCTTTTCATGTTAGTGATTTGGCACGAAATAGATGGTTATCCTTGCATTGTAAACTCCATAATTCCCAAATCCAGTATTTTCTAGCCTAGTTTTTCATTGAATTCCCAATAATCCTATGTGAAAGTCTGAAAAGAAGATAGACTCGAGACCATCTGACTTTCATTGGATTGTTGTCAATATTTTCTTCACATATTTCTGTTATATTTTATTAATCACATAGTATTTTGCCGTTGTATTTGCCGTTGAAATACAATTGTAAATCTCTATGAATAATTTAAAAAGAGAAAGGTTTATTTTGAAAATAAACTAAAATAAATTATTTTATCCAATTAACAGTTATCGAATATTTAAAAAAAAAATCTAGAATTATGAATATATCATGAAACAATAGAAATCATAGTGTTAGCCCGTTTATACCCGTTATCGTTTTATTGCACCAAACCTTTTGACAGTAATTGTGAATTAGGTGTCAAACACGTCTCACAGTTCGGAGAATATAGAATAGTGTCATATTGTTGCGCAAGAACCAATGTCATTTCAAAGTGTTCAATAAATTACTGATCTCATGCTGTGACTGTAAACTCTGGTGGTTGCTTAACATTACAAAAACCACATCACAAATGTTCTTTGTGCCTCTTTGTGGAACCAGACATATCAGTTCTCCTAGCTCTTAGGCAGCTCAGGGCCGAAAATGTTAGGGCGGTGAGGGAATCGAACCCATTTACTGCTGATACGATCTGAGGAGATATCCCTCGAGGTAATATCCACGCCCTGGCCGATTGTCTGCTTCACTTCTATTGTTTGCTACTGATGAGGGATAGACTGATATCCACGCGCGCCCTTCAATGAATTATGCATGAATATAGAGCAGAAGAGGTTAAATAAAAAACATTTGCTTGAGAAGGGGGAGAAAAAATAAATTACTAGGTTCGCTTCAAAAGAAAAAAAGATTTAGGATTTTGACTAGGCATTATGGTTACACCCTAGCTATCGACTGCAAGGTGAAGGTCTGCTGTATCCAATCACAAATAGCCTAAGGCCTTACTTGTGTTCAGTATGATACTTTTTTTTTTAAATATTATTTTCATCGGCTATATGGCATCACTTGGTTTTTATAAACATTCTAAAAACATACATATTAGTATAGCAACCAGATAATATAATATAATAATATTTTATTAAAAAAATGCATTATTCAAATACATTTTTCAATCATAAATACATTTTTCAAATATACATTATATGGGCTTAATCATTTGAACGTCAGCCCGAAGTCCGCTACAAGTATTGAATCAGAAATATAAATAAAGAACAGAAATATTAAATTAAATGAAATAGAAAAAGATATAAGTAACACAAATAAAAAAAGCTCCTAATTAATACGCAATGGTTTATTATTTTCAACTAGTAATATATCAAATATATGTGGTTTGTCTATTCACAGGAATTTCCGTATTGCTTTGGTTTATAGTTTAGATAATTAGATTATCTTTCAAATGAGCATTTAGAGTGTTTCGGGAAAGGAACATGTGCAGAATACTTTTTTAGCAGAAATTTGAAACTTGTCTCAAGATGATCGTCGTGAGAATGGCGAACTGGGAGTGTTAAGATGAAACTATGTCAATGCAAGGAGGCTGAGATGGTTAGAACATATTATCAGAAGGTAAAATGGTACAGAGGAAAATATCGGATGTGCACTTCAGTGGGAAAAGAAGAAGAAAAACCCAAGAAGCTAAAGGTAGTGCAGAAATAATCCAAGGAAGGATACAGCAGAAGCCCGCAATTGATAAGTCAGGAGGCCTAGGGTCACGATGACCAGCAGCGCCGGAGAATTAGTCTACGAAGTTCATTATGCTATATCTCAGCTAATACTGGTCCGATTTAAATGATTTTTTTTTTTTGCTTTTGTAGGGAATTTCACCACCTTTCGATACGTATCTTGAAACGTAAAAATTCAAAGTTTGAGGGGGTGGGAGGTTAAATTTTTTTTTCTTGGTCGATTACAAAGATCTATTATTGAAAATAATATACCAAAAGCATTAATATAGATATTTTGTTTTGCACATTTTTTTTTTAATGCTGATTCCAAAACAGCTTACATTTCCCCACAATTTTAATAAATGCCCGAGTTATGGGTTTATCGGCCGTCATTTTGAAACCAACAGACGGATGTTAATGTCGTGTTCCGAGGATAATTCTGGAGTGAGGTGTGACTTTTTTGCCGAATCTCAAGAAAATCCGTCCAGTAGTCTCAGAAAAAAGCTTCGGACGGCGTGCGGAAGGATTTTCTTCTATTCGATATTTGGATTCTACGTATCTTGAACGGAAAAGACCTCAAATTTTGAGGAGGGGCTAAAAAAAAAATTTCTTGGTCGATTATTGAAAATAATAAACCAATATTACATTAAAATAAATATAAAAATTACTGTCAAGTATATACAATAAATCAGAATATTTATTTTGAAATTTACATAAGATGGCTGGATTCGCACAGAAATATTCCTTTCTAAGTAAATCACACTATCGACATGAATTTTTTCACTTTCTATAC
Source organism: Rhaphigaster nebulosa (assembly GCA_948150685.1). Lineage (NCBI taxonomy): Eukaryota > Metazoa > Arthropoda > Insecta > Hemiptera > Pentatomidae > Rhaphigaster > Rhaphigaster nebulosa. Next base: position 16,684,564 of record OX411306.1, read on the forward strand.
TTTACAACTGCCTCGATGTTATTTGATGGAACCTTTCCTCTCGCCTGTGCAAAATATGTCCCCTGTTATTGTATGGAATCTTCTTACCATTAATGAAAATAAAATGTAAATAATTAACTTGAAAGAATATTTAATAAAACTACAATTTAATTTATGAGCACTTTACAATTAATGGCAAATTTAGGTATATTTAAGGCTTATCCTTATACATAAATAAAGGAAAATAAACAAATCAAATAAGTGATGCATCCCTGTTAAAAAATTATTGATAAATTTATACAAAGTAACAAAAAAAAAAATATTCTCTTAAAAACAGCTTAAAAATTAATAAGAATAACTTATTCAATGTTAAATGTGCCTAAGGCAATGTTTATACTGATTATCTATTACTAAAATAATAAAACATAGTAATGAAGATAGAAGTAGGGAGTTGTGAACTCACTGATGGCCGGCCGGCACTTAAGCGAGTGAAAACCGTGCTGATGTTATTGATTGGCCCTATTAATACGGCGAAATGATGTTGAATGGAATACAGTGAGGTTCAAGCTGGAGAACTTGCAAAAAAATAAAAATAAAAAGAAAAAAAAATTGTTCGTCCAAGCGGTCTCACGCACGTGATACGTGCTTTATACCCGGCTGATACAAGCAAAGAGTCGTAGTGGGGAGAGCCGACGGAAAAAAAAAAAACTGTAAGCAAGAGTATTTATTATCCGGATGTTTACTGGCTCCAGCAAATACAGGGCATTTTACGTATTTACAGTACTTGTTTTGAACTTAATAATTTAAACTAATAACAATGCTGCCGTTATTATTTTAAACCTTCCTTATTTGTAAACAAAGATAATTGATACAAGCACACAATTAAGAAATCAAATAAATTATTTTTTTATAAAAATAAAAACAATATTTTAAACAATATTCGCTATCTTCAACACTCGACATCACATGTTATTGAATAGTCGATAGCATGCAACACCAGAAGTTAATAAATGTTTCAGTGAGAAGCCACCTGAGGGCGAGTAAAAGCGAAAATACTTTCAGAGCTCCCCAAAAAAAAATTCAACTCATAGGATATAAATTTAACATTTTGGTTATTCATTTGGTCGATTAATTTATTGAGGAACCCTTTCTGTCAATTGGAAATAAAAGTTAAGATATTTGAATCAATGGATATCGGCTCAATTTGATCCACTGTTAACTTTCTTGAGAGATTTGCAGTAATTTTTCAGGGACGGTTGATGTGAGATGTGCTGTATTTGATCTTCATAGATGCGATTTTTTGGTGTATGTCCTGATGATGGTTGAACTGGCGAAACGTTAACTGGTTGTTTATTTACCCCTTATTACAGAGACTCGAGATTTCGTGTTTGGAATCTTTCTAATTGTTGTCTAACGTACATAGTGTTTGAAAAAAAAAATTGCGTATTTATATTTTAGTCAAACCTCTATAATTCACTGTAATTTTAAGGCCATATTAACCCAACGTGACTAGCTACGTAATTTTTTTGACGCGACTATTTTAGGGTTCAATATCAACATTAAAACGTCGTAGATACCGGTTTATACTATTTATGTACCATTACACACCAACAACCGCTCATTAATTTGGCTATATCTATTTTAGGAGTTTTCCTTAACACAGACTACATATCAGCTAACCATCCTTTAGGAGTGCTGAATTAGCAGCTAAATGATATAACAGTTTAAAAATAACAGACCCCAGACCTCCATAACTACCTATCCGTTTCTAAGACCGCTAATTTAGCAGTCTAAGTTAACCGTCACTTTGTGTAGAACCACAGTTTAATATTTATATTCTCTTCTGTACATAGTTCGAATTTCGACAGATAAAAATCCTTTAGATTTGATTGATTTATTTTTCAAACCTTTATTACAGTTACAAAAACTAAAAATAACTATAAGTTAAAACAGTGTTTGGCTAATTAATAGTAAATAATTAGTAATTAGGAGCACTAGTAGCCAGAGATTTGAAATTTTGCATTGAATCTCCATTTTTTTTTTTGCTATATGCTTAATTATTAAATCTATGTTCTGGTATATGTTTTTATTTTGATTCCAAATTGGCAATCTTCTATCTGTGAATAATTGTTATATAAGAAATTCACGAATCCGAACTATTTTTGATATGTTGTCTTTTTGTAAAGTAATCCCTCATTATCACGAACTCAGTCAACGCAAAACATCGGATAACACTAACTAATTTCTTAGTCTCGCTGAAAACAACGCTTTTCCTGGAATACGAGTATGTCGAAGAAATGCCCGGTTAATAGCGGCCTAGTCTGTTTCTCTTCGTCTGGCTCTCTACACTTTTATTTCCTTGGAATATATTTTTCTTATACTTATAGTTCTTCATTTAATTTTTACTTATGTGTTTTCTTAATTTATTCTGAACCACATTTGTTATGTCTTGACATGTTATTAATTTTTATCAAATCGCCTGGCGATGATTAAAAGGTTAGCGGTGTGTGTGGTTAGAGCCGTTTGGAAAAAAGATTTTTCGATCGAGACGATTGTTATTATATTAGACTTCTTATTATATATCCGTCGAATGTGAATGTGAAAACGCCCTAAGGAGTTAGAGATAAGCCAGTGGTACCGAATTCGGTCTTAGGAAAACACCGATGAATTTAGTATTGGTGCTTCACCAATTAGAAAGGACTGAACCACTAATTCCTGAATACTTAGATACGGTAAAGATGCTTCTACCTCTACGCATGAGAGGAAAAATCTTGAACTAAAGAAAGGGAAACTGAGGTTCTCCTGGGACTAAAAAGGGTTAAGGCAGGGGATTGGGCCCCCCTGCCTTAACCCTTTTTATAACTCGTGCCACAACCAAGGGTTCCGCTACAACCCGCTTCTTATCACCTTCACAAAAATCATTTATTTATGGTATTCCTTATTTTAATATATTTTCCCCTTTTGTAAGTTTTCAGAAAAAACCTACATAATTAAAAAATTAATAACTAATAGTTATTCAATAAAAATATATGCCAGGAGTAACCATGTAAGATCTACCTGCTAATCGTTAATTTCCACAAATTAGAAGTTATTTCAGCCTTTCAGAAAATTGATACTATTGCGAAATAACAGTAATTAAGAATAAAAAATCTCAAATCCTACTGGCGGCAAGCGTGCCAATTCCGAACCCCTAGCATGCCACAGTATGAGAGGCGTGCCTTGGGCTGGGCACCTCTGGCTTAAGGGGTGTGGACTGTAGAGGAAGGGTCTGGAATAGTGTATAGTGAAAGGAGGCGCATAATAATTTAGTTCGATATAGCAATGTGAATAATGGCAACAGCGGAGTAACAAGTACAAAATACTAGTTAGTAGATCATTTACTAGATAATACAATATATAAAAAATATATAATAAAATACTAGATAATACATCATACAATGTATCCAAGAAACCTCTGAGCACCATATCATAGTGGGAGTAAAATGACCAGTTGGAATGTGGAATATGGTAGGAAACTTCGATAGATGAAATCGAAGGATGGAGATGGACTTTAATATTTAACGTACTTGTGTACAGGAAACAACAATTTATCTTTATCGGCAAGTAAACCACTCAACATGCATAACCTCAGGCGTTAGTGCATATATACAGGCGGACTTCTGTGAATTGAACATCCATATATCGAAAATCTCTATATATCGAACTTTTTTTAGGAACGTTGAATTTTTATTTTAAATTTTTTTTCCGTATATCGAATAAAATTTCTGTATATCGAACAAAAAATTCCAATTAAAATATATATAAAATGTGATTGTCATCGAAAAGAGTTTACATACATAAGAATGAGTACATTAGAAAAAAAAATGATCCACTGGTTTGCGAAGCAATGGAAATTCAGGGAAGATCTTGTTACAAAAGAACCAATAGGAATACCTAAATTCTCTGAATCTCTTTCCGAACATAGAATGAAATTTTAATTTTAAATTCAGTTTAACTTTGCCTTTCTTGTGATCATTGCTTCTAAACATGACTTCGGTGATGAATTATACACAAATAGACATTAGAAGCTATTTTGCGCGAAAACAAAAATAAATTAATTTTTATGTATGTTTGCGTATTTTTAAAGTGTACATTTGTAAAAAATCTGCAATCGCAGATGCAATTTTTCAAATAAGTGGTATTGATCGTTCAGTTTTGGTTTTCTTCAACCCTAAAAAATTGCCTGAGTTAAATCATTAACCCCAAAAATTGCCTTTGATACTTCTTTAATTTCTTTAATCCTAAAGAATAGCTGTAATTGTTTTTAGCCCGAAAAGGGTGAAAATTTGGCTATCTTTCTATATATCGAAATTTGCATATATCGAATTTTTTTCAAGGAATCTTCATGTTCGATATATAGAGGTTGGAATGTACTACCTGCCTTCTGTAGGCGCTATCTGTCTGTCGGGATTAAGTCAGTTTAGCCTCCAAATTATATTTTATATTTTTAAGTGTAGTTTGTGTTCATCTCAATATAATCAATGCTACAGATGACATATACACTCCGTATTCCAACTATAAATATACACGTGGAAAAATAGCAATAAATCTGCTATAGCAATTTACGAACATATTGAAATAAACTCCCAAACCATTTTTGAAGAAGCTCTATGTTTTCTCATATTTGTTGCTAGAGTCTGTTGTTGACGGCTATTGTATGAAAAGAAATACATTTCTATGACCATCAGTCAGTGTTTACGTTATCCCATTGTCTGGCCAGGAGAAGAAAAAGAACTAGGTCGTTCATTCGCTACTTTATTTTTCACATTATATTTAATATAAACATTGACTACTATTCTTTTTATTGTACTTATCCTTAAGAATGATTTATTTATTAGAAGTACTTGATAGATTTTAATTTTTTTTCAGTTAAATCTTTTAAGAACCTCATCATTCCTTTTGCTCAGTCTGCTAGTATTATGATTATCCTGGATTTACTTGCTAGCTAATAGCTGCCAAGTCTAATTCTTTAGAAAAAATATATTTTGGGTATAGGTACCTAATTAAACAATTGGAATCCTCATTCTATTGCATTAGCGAAAAATGTTTGTATATTGTCGAGAAAAAATGTATTTGTTGCACGAGCTTGTACGATTGAACCCTTAAGAGGATTATAAAAAATGACCTTTACGCATGGAATTGTTGGTACCTGTGAAGTTGGCATATCATTTGGTGGAAACTCACAAACTTTTGAGAGTTCTGCCTTCCTTTCAAATAGTTCTAGAGTTCCTGATTGTTTAAACAAATAGTTCCGCTCATTAAAGAAAAAAAAAAAACACTTCTGAAAAAGTGATATGCTAACTTCACGCTGCATCTCACTTTGGAGGCCCATAACTTCCTTGCTATCAACATTAGAGCATAAGTTAATCAGGATAATTTGTAGAACTCTGAATTATGCCAACAGAACTCTCAAGAAAATAATTGATTTCCGAAGAAAATTTTTGCCGAAAATTCTGACGAAATATTACAAGTCCGGAGGGGTGAAAAATTTTCACGGTAACAGTTTTTTTTTTTTTTGAGAGTTCTGTTGGCATACTTCAGAGTTCTATAAATTATCCTAATTAACTTAAGCTCTAATGTTGATAGAAAGGAAGTTATGAGCCTCCAAAACCATCACTTCGTATTTAAAAAAATTCGAAACGTCATAACTTTTTTGTTTCGCTCCTTAGGTGAAAATGTATTAATCATTATCGAAACAACTCCTAGGGATGCTATCAGAACTCTCGAAAAAACAACCGGTTATCGTGAAAAATTTTCACCCCTCCGGACTGGTAATTTTTCGTCAGAATTTTGGGCAAAAATTTTCGCCGGAAATCAATTCTTTTCTTGAGAGTTCTGTTGGCATACTTCAGAGTTCTATAAATTACCCTAATTAATCTAAGCTCTAATGTTGATAGCAAGGAAGTTATGAGCCTCCAAATCCATCACTAGGTATTAAAAAAAAAATCGAAACGTCATAACTTATTTGCTTTGCTCCTTAGGCAAAAATGTATTAAACATTATCGAAACAACTCGTAAGAATTTTCGGCAAAAATTTTCGCTGGAAATCAAATCTTTTCTTGAGTTTTCTGTTGGCATACTTCAGAGTTCTATAAATTATCCTAATTAATGCTGATCGCAAGGAAGTTATGAGCCTCCAAAGTGAGATGCAGCGTGAAGTTGGCATATCACTTTTTCGGAAGGTTTTTTTTTTTTACTTTAATGAGCAGAACTATTTGTTTAAACTATCAGGAACTCTAGAACTATTTGAAAGAAAGCCAGAACTTTCAAAAGTTTGTCAGTTTCCACCAAATGATATGCCAACTTTACAGGCACTAATTGTTGGGCTGTCAACAATTCCATGCGTAGTGGTCTGTTAGAATTAGCACTACTGTTCCCATTGCTATTAATAATGAGTCAATATGAGATTTTATTTTATGAACGGTTTGTTTATTTATAATATTTGTTTCTGTCCTAAATATGACTAAATAATACCCACTTTACGATACTAAAAATCGTGTTAACAACTAGTCTTTTATTAGCTGATAATAAAATGTGTTATACTTAAAGGAAAGAGGTATTTGTGCTATATGTAACCATTCAGATCATATCGAAATCGTTTTTTGAAAAGTGTGTCATTTAGCAAACTTTACAGAAAATACATGAAACGTTTTTTCTCCAAATAACAAAATATACTTATTTATTATTATTCTTTATTGTGTACAGAAGGAGCTTGTTAAAGGGGCAAAACCTTTATAATTACAATATATTTTTAAGGCTTTTAGTTATGCTCAAGACTAGAGTCACGTCTGAGAGTCGTCAGTATTTGATGCTTATGTCAATAATTTTCAATTTTTAGACCATTTCCAATTTTTTTTTCTCGATATATCGTAAGTGCGAATCGATAGAGGTGGTGTTTAGGTTCCGTAATAAATTGAAACCTAAATTTTGAATTTTTGGCGCTTTTTCTAAAAACGACGTTGATATTTACGTTTGGAGAAATAATTAAATAGAAAAATAATAAATACAATTACAATTAAATAATGAAATATGGATATCTTAAACACAGGCATAGTTATGAACAATTATTACACTCAGTCTTAAGGCCGCCGTCAGCAGAGCCTAATTCCGGAGTAAAGTAGTACAGCGACTCCGCCCCCAATCAATATTTCATATGTTTTGTTTTTGTCAATAATATTAGAATATGGATTATTTTTATTATGAAACCGAAAATTGCTTAATAATGATAGCATAATATAATATTAATTACTAAGGTAAAGTCTTCATAATAACGCCAGTAGAGCTTGAATTATTTTTTTATTTACATCAACAGTCTTCTAAATTTATTTTCTACGAAAGTTTGAATAATTGAGTCGAAATACTATGTTCTTGCTAACATTTTTTAGTCGGTTCCAAAATTTTAAGAAAATTAAATCAATTTCATACCAATAGTTATCATATTGATCGTTCAGTGATATTGTTCGTTTATTTATTTATTTAGATTCTTTTAAACGTACAAAATTCTACAAGACCGAGCCACCTGACGAAAGCTCATTGAGGAGGCCAAGGTCCACATCGGACTGTAGCGCCATTGAAAGTAAAGTATGTACAAAAACAGTATCTTAATTATATCGGTACAGAAATAGCAAAATTATACACACAGTATATTAATTATATCAGCACAGAAATATCTGTAGTATAAAAACAATTTAAATTTATCGGCCCAGAGAAATCAATATTATAAAAACATCTTAATTATATTTGCATATAAATATAAATATTTCTAAACATCGTTAATTTTTTTTTTTTAAACTTCTAATCGAATCAGAAGGAAATTAGGAAATAACTTTAATAAAATGAACATAATAAGAACAATATCTTAATTAGATCGTCTCAGAAATATTGATGTTCCAAAAACAATATCTTGAATATATGGGCACAGAAATATCGATTTGTTTGTATCACTCTAAAAGATTAAGAATATCGAGGCCCGATTTATCGAAATATTAATACATTTTTTTCGATATATCGAACTACTATTTCGATATATTCAAAAAGCTATAGATAAGATATATTTCGATATTTTTTTGCGTTATTCACATCACTAATATGACCAGAATTCATTACAATATGCAAAAACAAGCTGTTCCGGTAATCCTTAGCGATATATAGATTTCAGTATAGGTAAAGAAATATAGATTGAATGAACCCCATCGAAAGTTTGATATCAATTATTGTATTTAGTTAAAATTATATATTTACATGCAAATTATTATGTTTATGCTTTGGATCACATAAATTGCAATTACTGTTTTATTTTATTTTAACTTCATTCCAATGCTCTTGGATATATAATATAATGTTTTGGAGGTTCCATTTTAATAATTTATTTCAGAAAAGACACATGTCCCAGTCTAAAAATACGTACGCAAACAAATCCCTTTGTTCTCTTACACCGGAGCATACAACATATAGTTAATTTTTCTTGAGAAAAACGTCTCTAAATTCAATCCACAAACTTGCAATGATTGGCATTTATTAATTCTGCAATTATTGCATTTATTGTAACAGAAAAAATAAATTTATAGGACTATTATAAATTTATAAATGAGTTATATTTCAAATTTTTGGTACCAAAATGATTTGAATGCTAAGATTTCCAGTTCTGGAAAACCATACATAGAATTGTCCATGGAAGAAACATTCCGTAAGAAGATCTACTCCAACATATTTAAACACCCACAAACATACCAACCTATTAAAAGTTAAATTTGAGTTGTGCCGGTATTCTTTCAAACTAGAGATGTATGTATATATATATATATATATATATATATATATATATATATATATATATATATATGTATATATATATATATATATGTATATGTATATATATATACATATATATATATATATATATATATATATATATATATATATATATATATATATATATATATATATATACATACATGTATTATGTACTTATCCTCGTCCCTCACCCACACACACCCATATCTCATTGCCATAAACAGGTATGTTAAATTGAAAACCGGACTTTTTTTAAGTAGATTAAAAAGAGCAATGAATTATTTAAAAAAACAAAAACAAGGATATTTGTTTGTTTGTGCTTCCATTAAGGCTAGTGAGGGCATCTTATCACTAAAACGTTAATCCAATTTATTTTTATATAACACTTTAATACCTGAAGTCCTTTTTCACTGTTTTAACTTATCTCTTACTTTTTACTGGTTGCGCTAAAGAATTCACATATCTGTGGTAATGGTTTTAATGGGCTTTGTATTATCAACCATTAAACCAAGTGGGATAGGTTTCATTTAAAAAAAAACAACGGTTTGGCTCGAATATTCTTTTATTTCTTCGCGAATCACTTCCACTTATTTATATAGTAGAACTGTTTGTACTTATTTGTCAGTAAAAGACCTGCTTGACAATTTTAATTCTAGAGTTAGTCCATGATTAAATAATTTAAGGATTAAAATTGAAAAATCTTGCTTTAAAATTATCAGTGCTGAACTTAAAATTTAAGCACATATTGAGTATATATAAAAATGCATTAAATGTCTGATGTTTTTACCTAATAATGAATTAGAATAGAACGTACCAGGAAAAAGTACGTAGTAAGTAAGTTGTGGTAGGAAAACAAAACAAATTGATTGATCTTTTTAGAATTCGGACGCCATATTTTAAACATATCGTTTCTTGCTGTAAACATACAGACTTCCTGAATAATTCTTAAGATATAAACATCACTAATAAAAATAAATAGATGGATAAATTAAATAATAGCAAAATGAGCAAACAACTAAATGAATAAATATAGAAAATTAAAGTTAAGTAAAAATAAAACAAATTATCTTGAACACATTCATCCCTACGTACAATATTTACTCCCTACCCAAGGGAACTTCGAATCAAGCTTTGCCTTCCACACGAGGATGACAAAGAAAGACTCAAAGAGATCCCAGCGCTTCACTGCGAGCCATGCCACTGATATTAAAAGCCTGAGGAGACTGGGTGAGGACACTAGAGCCGCAGACTGTCAAGACTTTAATAATTAAGTTAGCTCCCATAGTATATTTACAAAAGCTTTTAGGGGTAACTGCCGCTTCGATGTACGAGGATGGTTTAAGCTGGATAGGGATTGTGTTATAGGATTGAATGTTGAGAACTTGGATGGAACAAGATCAAGTTCACATGGCTTATTGAGGACAAGATCTAAGGTCTTGCTTGTACCATAATATGGAACATTTACGGTTGTTTGAAGTACTTTAGACTGAAAGGATTGGATAGCTTGATGTTCGAAAATTTAGCTGTCTCCCACAGTCCAAGGCCACAGTTTAGTCTAGAAAGAATCCATGTCCGTAATTTGTATAGAATGGAGCCGCAGACGGTCAGGACTTGAATGGATAAGCTATGGATATGTATCAGAAAATGAAAGTTGTATAGATTTTAAATGACTGAAGGACAGGATTTGCGTCTCAGGCTGAAAACGGCATGCTTACATTTAATGATTCATTGACCTTGATGCGCCAATCATTGCACCTCTGTTCAATCAAAATCCTCATACCAGACGTAATAGGCCGTATCTAACCGACAAATTGGGAAACTATCTAGCTTTCTAAACAGAACATTTCACATTTCAATCGATATTAAACTTAAATTAAATTAAACCAAACCAAAGGGTTTGGTCTGTGGGGGGACAGTTAAATTTTCAAATATTTAACGCCGCCAATCTTTTCAAACCAAAGTACATCTAACGATAGTTAATGATTCATACTTTGTAAAAAACAATACCATACCTCATTACCTTATTATACCATTTGCTCTGGACCTTATTCCGATTTTCGATCTCCAGGTAATCACTGAATATTCCCAAGAGCCGATTTTCAGTGTAGGCGATACTTTTCTTCATGATTGCCGCAACTCTGTCTAGCGACGGCAATATTAAAATCATTTCTGACCCATGATGGCCATAAGTTCGTAATAGAGGGGTATATCATACCGCGCCTCACAAAATCGTCCTCTTCATCATTCTGTGATGGATCATCACTGTGGTATATTGCCACAATGAAGAAATTGGCCATCTCTTCAAGGGTGGTTGCCAGGACATCTCCATGTCTGAGGGCTACCAATGCATTCAGAGTCGTCCTGTAGGGGATACCCAAGCGGTTCTTCACAGTCTCCGTGACTATAAACCCATCCCAGGACCTCCGTTTTTGTGAGCGCATCTCATTCCATAGTCATCCCTGGTCTTGTACTCGCTAGGAAGAGGAATGTCATATATATATATATATATATATATATATATATATATATATATATATATATATATATATATATATATATATATATATATATATAATATTTACAAGTTTCATAAATTTAAAGATAGAATAGAAAGAAAAAATAATTTGTAGATCAAAGGAAAAGGCATTAAATGTTTCGTTTAGATTGTCTTAACTTCTAAATTAATTGCGCTTTGAGATCTCTTCTTATCGACGAATGGAATTAATAGCCGAATAATATTGAATACTGAATCGAAATGTTATGACGCGTGTAATTAAAAAAGAAACAATAGTTTTACACTCCAACTGTCATTTCGAACATCTTTAATTTCAGTCATTCAGAAACAACGAGATTTGTTTCTACTAAGAAGGTTTCTGAAAATTTTTTGTTTTGCCTTTTCTTCGATCATTAATTTTGTGAACATTTATATATAGAGGCGCAAATATACTGATCGGCTTAAAATCATAGTTGCATGTAACAATGTCAGTTGTGATCTTTGCATACAGTTTCGCCATTGTGTTGGGAAATGTGGTATCAACAAGTGTGGAGGTATCAGAAAGTGATCCAGGGCTAATACAGACGAAACAGGAATATAGACGAAGAAATATTGATTATGATTTCACTCATAGAAAAGGATTTCAGCCAATTTTAATAAAACCAGGCAAGCCGAAGTATGAACATAAACGAATAGTATTGATGAAAAGATCCAAAAGACTTGCACCAAACATCAAGGAAGGAATCCCACTCCAAGATCCGATAAGCGGCAATGAACAGGATTATGAAAAAAAAAGTCTTAAACATCGAAAAAAAGCTATTAGTGATTTTAAGAAAATAAAAAAATTTTCAAAAGAAAAAACTTTAAAAAAAATTAGTGACAATCTGGATAGGAAACATCTCATTAACACGGAAATTCATGAAAATAAAAAGGCCAGAAACATAGACGGATCTAGGAATAAACGAGAGGTGATGAGTGATATTGTGAAAATTCCTGATTCAATAACTAAGCCCTATAAGATTCCGGAGATACTATCTGTGATTGATAATTTAGACCAGGAACAAAGAAATGAAAATAGTGAGTCTCATGGTAAAAGTGATGCTGTGCAAAGTAAAGGAATGCCGAAGAATGCTCAAGAAACAGAAAATATAAAACCATTGAAAGAAGGTAAGAAACGAAAAAGAAACGAGAAAAAATCGTACAAGTTTAGAAAGGACACATGGTATAACATTAAGAGAGAAGAAACAGACAATATAGATCCATTGAAAGAAGGTAAGATAGGAGAAAGAAACGAGAAAATATCGAACAATATTAGAACGGAAACAAGGAGTAATAATAACAGAGAAGAAATTGAAGATGATATCGATCAGACGATGAGCCACATACAGGATGTTTTATTTCCGAAAAATTTCATCTATATAGACGATCGTTTGTCAGTTAGGGGACAAAGTGGGCGAGACATAGATATTGAAAAGGGAGGATCTGGAGGAATAATTTCCTTTGGTAGAGCTCATGAAGAAAGCGACACTATTATGCGAAACCTAAATATGTCTTCAAGCAGTAATACAAATGAATATACAAAGGAAGCAGTAATCACCTGAAAAAGATGTATTAATCTACTTTACTCTGTCTTCTTTAATTTTAGGTAAATTTTTGCTATCACACCAACCATATTATATCAGCTAATATTGCACGATACAACGATTCGATAAGAAAAATGTGGCATCAAAAGCGTGAAGGGCACCAGGTTTCTTATTGATCTTAATAAAGATGTCCACACCAATTTGAGTTTGTTTACTGGGTGAATATTTAAGGTTATTAAAGGTCTTAAAGGGTGTAAATTAATTGAAAATTCTTTAAATAAAAAATTATTTGAATCTACCACACACCCTCCTCTTTGCGTCGTTGGGCGAGCGTACGGTTCCGTTGGACATCGGAAGAAAAAAAAAGTTTGATTGCAATAGTAATAAACTAATATTGAAATTTTTAATAATATTATAGTTATTTTACTATATAATGATAATGTTGTTTTTAAGTGGGTAAACAATAATGCAATTTCAGTTAAGTGAAATGCTTAATATACAATGTCTAGTGGTAACGAGAATATTTTTACAAATTTTATTTTACATGAAATAGTTATTAAAACAGAAATTGATTAGTTAGAGATATATTAACAAATGGAAACTATTTTATAAATATCTGTATTAAATATACCAATCTGAGAACAGAACTGGTTACCGGTTTTCAAAATATTGGTTGTACCCGAATGTAATATTATACTTTCATAATCAACGAAAGCTTATTGAAATATTTAGAGTATTATATAATAAATAAAAAGGTTGAAGTTCCTTAAATGCAATAGATCTGTTCTTTTCAATCAAGACTGTGGACATATTTAACAATTTGTTAATCAATTCCGATCCAATCTGTAAAAAGTAAAAAGTAAAAGTAAAATATCATAAGAAGCGAGAAATTTGCTTTCAGAAAGTGAATTTGAGAATGAAGTTAAAATTAATTTTATTATACCCCTTAAAAAAAAATTAAAAGTGATTTCATGAAGTTTTTTCGTTAAAATTATAATTATTTTATACTAGATTATTGTACTGCAGCAGTCTGCAGTATGCTATTGAATCTAAATGAAAATATTTCATCTGTATTATTTTAATTTTTAGACAAAAACTCGAGATGTCTAGAATTTTTTTTATTACAATCTTTTATTGCCCTTATGTTGTCGAACAAATGTCTTGAATTAAAATTCTATACCTATATGCTCACCCTCTTCCTTGGGTAGCTAAAGATTTGATATTATGATAATAGCTATATTTTTAAGTCTTAATTTAAATAGCTTTCTCGATTTTGTTTTAAATTAAAAATTGTTTGCAATTAAAAAAATAATAGTTGTAATAATGCCCATTTTAAATATAATTATTTTTTATCACCGAGATCATTAAGAAATTTTGGATTGTATGTATTATATTATATTGAATGTATTAATTAAAAAACTGCATAATCCAACGAAAATAGTATGAGAGGTTATTTTGTAGGATATTGGTGTAAAATATAAGTTATGTAAGTTTGTTATTTCTCATATATCTCTTATATATAGACGAATAAATAAATTAAAAAAAAAAGTGTCATTATTTTAATTTGTGTTACAAATATATTTATTAATGAAAATATCCGGTAAATGATCAAGAAAGTCACGGAATGCAATAAAATCCTTTATATTTCGTATAAATTAAGTTTTGTTGTAGGTAATATTTATTGGGGGACATATTGTCTCCTAAGAATGTTGAAAATGCACAAATTAAATAAGACTTGTGTGGCAGTATTACAGACAGAAAATTGTATTAAAGAAAAAACACTTAGAAAATAAGTGAATAGATGAGGAAAAACTTATTAGATATGTATGTTATTAAATATGTATAAATGTGTATAATGTATGAAATTTTGATTTTTATTCGTTAAATTAATTTTGATTTCGTTAAACTAGTTTAGTTACTGTTGTCCTGAGATTCAGCGAGAAATTTTAAATATAAGTTTAAGTTGTGTATCTCAATTTCATTAAAAATTGTGCCACGTTATGCTGCTCCTACATTGACGAAATGGTGTTCAAAAGAAATTAAGGAGTCTCATCTGGCGCTCACCAGATATTTCTCTAAGCATTTTTAGTCGAAGTGGAGGAGAATGTGGTAGGATGTTGATCCGAAGATGTTGATACTTCGGAAGAAACACCGACTCATAGGAACTGTACGAGGATTGCAATGGATTTACAAAGGATTTGGGAAAAATGATTGTTTCTAATTAGATATTGATCGAAGGTAACTCCAAGGTTTTTTAAACTAGGTAACTAGGGAAGAACGCCTATCGAACATTATTTTTATTTATTTATTATTTTTATCGAACAATTTATTTAAAATAAATACTACTAATACACTTTATACGAAAACCCCCTAGAACAGCATGATAATTCACACTTTGAGCTATATCATCTAAATCAACTACCGATTTTAAGAGGTTTAACACATGTTTGAAAAAGTAAACAATAGCGAATGAAACAAATATATAAAATTTATTTTCGTACCTACATTTCATACCGAAAACCTCATTTAAAATTGAAGAAACTGATGGAAGAATGGTTTACTTCCAAGAGCTGATCCTGGAAAATTACTATTTTCATTTTTTTTTTTTTTTTTTTTTTTTTTTTATATACCTTATATTATGGTGAAAATGTACATTAATTGGTGATCGTTTGTTAGGCTCCGGAAGTTGCTGATATCGAATTTACTATAGAAATATTCGAGGAATGGGCATTTCAAATTAATTATTAGTTTGCAAAATTCTGCGGAGTAGGAATCGTTAATTGTGTTTTCAATGACGCTATTTCCGAATTTACTATCGGATATTCGATCACGAGTTCGTTTTTTGATTTTCTATTACTATTGAAGTTTTCTTTGATGTAGGGATCGTTAAATGATATTTAGAGGACGATATTTTAGAATGTACTATCGGATCTATGATCGCGCATGCCCATTTGGATTTACTGTTACTGTTGAAGTTTTCTTTGAAAATGGGATCTATCTTTAGGTTTTCGAGGATTCTGGATCGTTTTTTTGAATTGCATTTTTTATCGAGCATACGCATTTCAAATTACCATAACATTTGAATTTTATTATTATTATCTTTTTTTTTCTTGGCTTAAGACTTCCATTGAAGTCCTATACAGCATTTTTCATTTTGGTTTAGGTATTGCTTATTAGTTTTCCACGGACGATATTCGCAAAAAATATCAAATCTAGTGAAAGTGCCCTATTATGAGATGCTTTTTTAAATTGCAATGGGTATTCCCCAATATAGCATTTACCAAATATTATTTCTTTTTTTAACTCTGTAACTAATAATCTTTTGAAAAGTTAAGAACATTTTTAAAGGATGATTTCGCAGATGTGTTTAAAACAGTATTTTAAAATCTTTTCCGAAAATGTCTTTTTGGGAAAAGGTTGTCCAATATGAGATGTTGTATTCTCTTAATAAAATGAAATGATATAAATGCATCAGTTTTAATTATCTATTCGTACACATAATATGAAAATATGTAGACCTTTAAAAAAGTTCTAAAATTTTAAACTTTAAACTTTAATTAATCAATTGAGTAGTTGAAGAAATCTAATACGAATTACAGTGAAGACCTCTGTGAAGTTTATGTCACGTCTTGAATGTTTATTTCTGCTGTCCAGCTCTTCATTTTATTATTTCCATAATTCAACAAAAAGCAACGCTAAACTGGTATTAAAACTGGGATTAATACCAGTTGGATTAAAGTCCAGTTGGGTTAAAATTGAAATGGAAAAAGTTACATTTGAATTGGAAAAAGTAATCATGGGGAGAGGACCTTTATAATTTAGTTTAAATCATATCAATTACAATCATTTTATCAAACAAACTCATTTTCCTCAATAAACGGCAAGGCAGAATAAAATATTTAATGTGGACACCACATGACTTCCTTGTACGCCTATTAAACTATAAAGCGGTGGCTCAAAAAGTGACTCTGAATTTGGCTACTACTTTCTGAAGACTGCAGAATCTCAAAAACGACACTCGGCATCGCGACGTCCATCTGTTGGTACATCCAGACACACATGTATATGTATGTATATAAGCTCTTGTTTCTGAAGGGCCCATTCCGTTATTATATGTCGTTTTCTTTCAATAGGTAACAAGTTCCCAAGGGATTTCTTCATGTTCCTTGACAACATTAGTAACGTGAATGTCACTAGATAAAGCATTGGAAATCGACGGTTTCAACATTTTTAGCGGAAGAACCCGCTAACATTATATTCTCCTGCTGCAGACTTGTTCAGCTCACTGATCTGGTGGGAAATAAACTATTTTACACTCAATTTTAACAAAAAAAAACAAAAAAAAAACGCGTTTACAACCTTTATCACCGAACCAGATTGATCTCTGTATTAAATGCAATATACCTTTTGATGTAACTTTATGATGACCTTCAAGTAAAGTACCCCTTTCGGCTCTACAATTTCAACCAAAATCAATATAAAATTATTTATATTGATATAAAAGTCTAATTTACCAAATTTGCGATGTTTTACATTATATTTTAATATACTTTTTGATGAAAGTCTAATAAGACCTTCAAGTAAATTAACGATTCGTACGAACGTACGAATGTACGATCGAACGTACGAACGTGCGTACAGACGTCCTGACGAAACGTGGCAAAATGGATTCATGGATGGTCAAAATGGATATTTCCGTTGAAATCTGAAAACCGAAAATTTTCGCGATTACAATACTTCCTTTACTGCGTACTAGGAAGTAATAACAAATTGTCAACTTCTTTTATTTAATATTGGCTCTGTACCCTGTCTACTATTAAGCGTAAATTTTTTTTTTAATTTTCACGTATAACGATTTAACTATCTTATTTTCTTTGGTTTTAAATTTCTTGACATTGCAGTTATTAGCCATTCAATCGATCGAGGCATTGTTTTCAATTTTATATTTATTCTAAAAAACATTTACTCACAAAAACATTAAGTGGAGATCCTGTCTCAAAGGTATCTACTACTGGTACACTTAATCTATTAAGATTTTTAGATGATAAATGATAAAGACGTATATTTTCCTGGAAGGGCGCCGGTCTAATGAATGGCACATTGTGCTCACCTGAACCTTTTCACCGTCCCGTTCCGATCTGAATGAGTGTTTGCGCAGTTCCGAATTCAATCAGTCCGTGTAAATAACCAAGTGCTGACAATACGAATCGCCCACAACTATCGGAGCTGCAAATACAGCGGTTACTGCAAATACAGTAACCACTGGTAGGGCTTTATTTTACAGGAGATATTTTTCAACAAAATCCGAATTGCCAGTTGTATAATAATTACTACAACTATCTGCTACATGCAATGAAGTTGAAAAAACAATTGTTGTCCAAACACTATATGTGCTACTTCAACTATTTGTTCATTCTAGATGTGGATGATTCATTTTAATTTTATAGTTGAAGTTGAAGGATTGAGCCCAATATAATACTGGTTAAATTTAGAGATCATCGATTAGTTTCTATCCTCTATCATAAGCTGTTGAGGGAGCAAGGTGTATAACCAAAGGCAGAATTATCTGATTTTGGTTATTCGGTTATCGGCTATTTATTATTTATAAAGTATTTTTTTTATTATTTATTTATTGAAATTTACAACTGTATTACAATAATACAACAAGTAAATGTGAAATTCGAGTATAAGACATGATAATTACATGTTAAGAAACCACCCACAAGAAAGCACTTCAATGACTATTTTAAGTTAGAAGGTCCTGTGGCCATCTTCTTTTCAGAGGATTATCAGGAATACATGGGGATGACAGGCTACGAACAAGAGGGTTGGTATGGGTAAGGAGTTTGGAATTAAAGGAGGTATATCTATTTCGGGCTAAATCTGCAACAAATGGGATATTGAGTTCTTTGTGGATAATTTTATTTGTGACAAAATAAGGAACATCAAGGATTTTTCGAAGGATTTTTAATTGCAAGGATTGGATGCGGGAGGAATTTGATGGTATAGTGGTACCAAAGCTCTATCCCGGATGCCCAAATAGGCCTGATAATGGTGATGTAAATGAGCTTTTTGTAGAAAATTGGTAATTTGGAGCGTTTGTCAAGTAAGTGTTGTAGCAATCGGAATCTACGAGCAGTTTCTTGTCGTTTCAGTCTTGTATGAGGGTTTCATGTTAGGCGTTTATCAAGATGGAGTTCTAGGTAGCAGATCTGTTCGACAGGGATAAGTGGTATATTATTAAAGGATACTGTAGGACAGGATGTAGTGGGTTTACGACCTAGGGTAAAGGTGATTTGATGGGATTTGTTGGGATTTATTTTAATTCTCCAGTTTTTACACCATTATTAAATGGCTGTGATGTGTGACTGCAGGGTTTGAGATGCGACAAATGGGTCCATTGTTCACTGATAACACACAGGTATCATCGGCGTAACTAGTGAGGATGGTGCTAGGATGGCTTGGGATATCATTGGACTGAGAGAATAGTGATGAGTAGGCAAGTTTATGGTTCGTAATTTTTTGGAAGGTAATTTCTGACTGATTTTAGTTATTTCGGAAGGATGAAACGCTTTAGGAGGAAGGGACATCTGAAGTGGAATAGTTAGTTCTGCCTCAACATGCTCAAGATGGGCTGGGTTAAGGATATCATGGTGAGGATTAAAAGTTTTTTAAAAGGCGTTCACCGAATATTTGGGATTTTTCTCATCTGATCTAGACCAGGTCTGAGATTCAGTGATAAGCGGATGATTAAAGGTTTTGAATTATAATAGGTTTGCTTTAGTTATCCATAATGATTTATCGTTAGTAGTTGGGTTCTCTGCAAATTTCTGTAAATTTTGAATTTTGCATTCTGATTTCTATTTTTAATTTGTTGGTCAGTTTCGTATAATGACTTTTGTCTGATGGATATCTTCGCTCTTGCTCGGCGTTTTTCAGTTAATATGATGTGGCAAGTTGGTTCAAGGGGATATTTCTAATTTTGTGGTGTGATGTGTTGCTGTAGATAGTGGTATGGTAGATAGATAGTGGTACCTCCAACTATTGGAGATTGTGATACGAGAAAGAATCCTGCCAGAAGTATTGGACATTCGACATACCCATCGGTGGTCTTTGGCGTTGTAATCTCTTAAAGCAACGAAACGCGGACCAAGAGATCGGAAAAAGGAATCAAGGTGGTTATAGGAAAGGAAATTTCCAGGAAGGCAGTATACAGCTGAGAATGTAATGTTTGAAGGGCGGGAGGATAAGGTTATTGAGGTTGATTGAATGGTGTCAGATGGAGTGGAGGGAATTAGGGGGTGAGGTAGAGATTTGTGAATAAGAATGCAACAAC
The DNA here is from genome assembly GCA_948150685.1 of Rhaphigaster nebulosa. NCBI lineage: Eukaryota > Metazoa > Arthropoda > Insecta > Hemiptera > Pentatomidae > Rhaphigaster > Rhaphigaster nebulosa. Next base: position 16,704,788 of record OX411306.1, read on the forward strand.
CTACGTGGGATGTGTTAGCTGGATGATCTGATCTGTATGTACTGTAGTCTGGTAAGTAAAAGAAAGAACGCATCGTGAAATGAGTTTCAGTAACTAGGGCAATGTCAATGAAATATTCTTGGAGGAATATGTCGAGTTCGTCTCTGTGATTCTGTAGGTCATTTGCATTCCACAAAGGATAGTTGGGGTCTTTTTGCTCATCGTGGGATATTGAGCGCGATTTCAGTTAGGACTCTGGTTAGAAGTGTGATCAGAGGTCTTATCGTATCTTGATGATCACGAAGAAAGGATGAAAGGATTGATGTTATATCGGAAGGATTTTGGCTAGGACAGGAGTAGAAGGCAGAGTCATGAGGTGGAGGATTAATCTGCCTTGGTGAAGGTTCAACCCTCCTGTGGGATCGTTGTGTGGATTTCACATTTCCTTCTTGTGAAGGATAGGGCAACTGCGATAGATCAGGATGTTTGGGATAGTAAGGTGGTGGAATCTGTGACGATAACTTCATTCTTAGGGATGCACTTTTGGAAGAAATTTCATTTCTAGGTATTTTAGGCTGAGGATGGGAGTTCTGAGATTGAGGATATGAATACTGCGACTGAGAATGGGAGGTGTGAGGCTGAGGATGAGAGGTCTGGGGTTGAGAATGGGATGTCTGAGGCTGAGGTAAGGAGGCTTGAGGCGCCTCTGGTCGAGGCAGATATCTCGTGGTGACGTTGGAATATGTTATTCTGCTCCTGGAGGTTTCGATTCTAGATGGGAGACAAGTACCTCGGAATACCCATCACCACTTCTTTATAAAAAGTCATCAAAAAGGCACCAGAGAGCGCCCCCGACACGACTGAGCCCATGCAGTTCCATAGTCTCTCTGCTTTCCAAGTAGTCCAAATGGGGCGTAAAAAATGTTGAAATTTGTTCCTAACCTCACTCCAAGGTAGGTTATTTATCACCTCTCTTGGACGAATGCTGTCATCCTGGATCTGTCAAATGATGAGGTGAGTCTTATCAGTTTTACCTCTCATGAGAATTACATGCGATTTAGCTGCTGCCATTCTCAGCCTTTAACTCTCACACCATCATGAAACCAGGTTGGAGAATGGTTCGGCGTCCATCTTAAGCCCGGCTCTGCTGTTAGAGTTACCACTGCAGCCAAATTATCTACGCAGGCTTTAGGAGGGAAGCGCTCTTCTTCTAGTAGGTTCAGCAACTAATCAATGATCAGTTTCTATTGAGCCGGACCGTGGACGGATAGGGCGGGGGTATCCCCTTTCTACAGAAGATTCTTTCTCGTAGGAGCTGCCCCGAACATTTACCCTTCTATTCTGGAGGTAGCTCCTTACTAGAGCATACAAGTTGCGGGGGACTTCGAATCTGCTGGAGCACGATAGGCCGCCGAATAGTCGAATAGTCGAAGGATATGTCAAAAAGCAGCACTTGACAAATTGCTCCCTCCTCTGTTCAACATTCGGGCGTACTCTCTGCACAGCATCAGCAGTACCCTTGATCTTTGTGGAAACATATTGCCGTGGATGACTCTCCCTCGTTAGAACCTGCTGAAGGCTAACTAACACAGGGTTCTTCAGTACTTTACTCATCACAGGAAGAAGGCATATGGGCCGGAATGACTTTGGAATGTGTTTATCCCTGCCCTCTCCCTTGTAGATCATTCTCAGGTCCGCAATCTTCCACCATTTCGATAAGGATTTCCGATCTCCAGACAATTACTGAATATTCCCAAGAGCCGATCTTCAGTGTAGGCGATACTTTTCTTCAAGATTGCCGCAACTCTGTCTAGCGACGGCAATATTAAAATCATTTCTGACCCATGATGGCCATAAGTTAGTAATAGAGGGGTATATCATACCGCGCCTCACAAAAGCGTACTCTTCATCATTCTGTGATGGATCATCACTGAGGTATATTGCCACAATGAAGAAACTGGCCATCTCTTCAAGGGTGGTTGCCAGGACATCTCCATGTCTGAGGGCTACCAATGCATTCAGAGTCGTCCTGTAGGGGATACCCAAGTGGTTCTTCACAGTCTTCTTGACTATAAACCCATCACAGGATCTCCGTTTTTGTGAGCGCATCTCATTCCATAGTCCCTGGCCTTGTACTCGCTAGGAAGTGCAGTGTATGTCATATATATATATATATATATATATATATATATATATATATATATATATATATATATTATTTACAAGTTTCATAAATTTAAAGATAGAATAGAAACAAAAAAAAAATTGTAGAGCAAAGGAAAAGTTTAATGTCTTTTCCTTTGCTCTACAATTTTTTTTGTTTCGTTTAGATTGTCTTAACTTCTAAATTAATTGCGGTTTGAGATCTCTTCTTATCGATGAATGGAATTAATAGCCGAATAATATTGAATACTGAATCGAAATGTTATGACGCGTGTAATTAAAAAAGAAACAATAGTTTTACACTCCAACTGTCATTTTGAACATCTTTAATTTCAGTCATTCAGAAACAACGAGATTTGTTTCTACTATGAAGGTTTCTGAAAATTTTTTGATTTGCCTTTTCTTCGATCATTAATTTTGAAAAACATTTATTTATAGAGGCGCAAATATACCGATCGGCTTAAAATTATATGTGAATGTGACAATGTCAGTTGTGATCTTTGCATACAGTTTCGCCATTGTGTTGGGAAATGTGGTATCAACACGTGTGAAGGTATCAGGAAGTGATCCATGGGAAATACTGACGAAACAGGAATATAGAGGAAGAAATATTGATTATGATTTCACTCATAGAAAAGGATTTCAGCCAATTTTAACAAACGCAAAGAAAACAGGCAAGCCATTGTTTGTTCGTAAACGAGAAAAAGTAAAGATCGGCAGATTCAAAAGACTTGCACCAAACATCAAGGAAGGAATCCCACTCCAAGATCCGATAAGCGGCAATGAACAGGATTATGAAAAAAAAAGTCTTAAACATCGAAAAAAAGCTATTAGTGATTTTAAGAAAATAAAAAAATATTCAAAAGAAAAAACTTTAAAAAAAATTAGTGATAATCTGGATAGGAAACATCTCATTAACACGGAAATTCATGAAAATAAAAAGGCCAGAAACATAGACGGATCTAGGAATAAACGAGAGGTGATGAGTGATATTGTGAAAATTCCTGATTCAATAACTAAGCCCTATAAGATTCAGGAGATACTATCTGTGATTGATAAATTAGACCAGGGACAAAAAAATGAAAATAGTGAGTCTCATGGTAAAAGTTATGCTGTGAAAAGTAAAGGAATGCCGAAGAATGCTCAAGAAACAGAAAATATAAAACCATTGAAAGAAGGTAAGAAACGAAAAAGAAATGAGAAAAAATCGTACAATTTTAGAAAGGACACAAGGTATAATAATAAGAGAGAAGAAACAGACAATATAGATCCATTTAAAGAAGGTAAGATAGGAGGAAGAAACGAGAAAATATCGAACAATATTAGAACGGAAACAAGGAGTAATAATAACAGAGAAGAAATTGAAGATGATATCGATCAGACGATGAGCCACATACAGGATGTTTTGTTTCCGGAAAATTTCATCTATATAGACGATCGTTTGTCAGTTAGGGGACAAAGTGGGCGAGACATAGATATTGAAAAGGTAGGATCTGGGAGAATAATTTCCTTTGGTAGAGCTCATGAAGAAAGCGACACTATTATGCGAAACCTAAATATGTCTTCATCGACAAAGGAAGCAGTAATCACCTGAAAAAGATGTATTAATCTACTTTACTCTTTCTTCTTTAATTTTAGGTAAATTTTTGCTATCACACCAACCATATTATATCAGCTAGTATTGCACGATGCAACGATTCGATAAGAAAAATGTGGCATCACAAGCGTGAAGGGCACCATATTTCTTATAGATCTTAAAAAAATATCCACGCCCATTTGAATTTGTTTACTGAGTGAATATTTAAGGTTATTAAAGGTCTTAAAGGGTGTTAATTAATTGAAAATTCTTTAAATAAAAAATTATTTGAATCTACCACACACCCTCCTCTTTGGGTGGTACAGTTGGGCGAGCGTACGGTTACGTTGGACATCGGAAAAAAAAAAAGTTTAATTGCAATAGTAATAAACTAATATTGTTTCCCCATCACGCCCAGCATTTTTCAACATTATTCTGGCATTTATAATACCTAAATATTAGATTGAAGTTGAAGAAAGAAAAACTATCTCTTTCTTATTTAAAGTAAATTTGCCTATATTTTTTGCCTAAATCAAAAATGGTATGTGCTGAGCAGAATGAGGCACTGCTATTGAATCTTAAGACAGCTGAAACATTTTTAAAAATATATAGAAATATTCTGACGTTTCAAACAATTGAGTCTGACGTTTCTCAAATCGCCTTTAAAACTACAGAGCCACTTTTGTTAATAAAGGTTTGAACCTTTATAAACAGTTTTCAGATCTTGCCCCAACCTGCCACTTGATTTGTATTTGAGGATTTTACACGCGCGAAAGTTGAACTTCCAGTGACTATGATTATTTTCAACTTATTAAATTTTTTTTTCTTGGCGTATTAGGGTTTTCACCATTCAATTTTATTTTATTTTTACAGAATAACGCATATTGTACTGTATTAAAGAAATGAGAACTTGTAATTCACAAATCACGAGATTCGAGAGATTAAATTTAAAAAATATTGAAATTTTTTATAATATTATAGTTATTTTACTATGTAATGATAATGTTGTTTTTAAGTGGGTAAACAATAATACAATTTCAGTACAGTGAAATGCTTACAATACAATATCTAGTGGTAACGAGAATATTTTTACAAATTTTATTTTACATGAAATTATTATTAAAACAGAAATTGATTAGTTAGAGGTATATTAACAAATGGAAAATATTTTATAAATAATTGTATTAAATATACCAATCTGAGAACAGAACTGATTACCGTTTTTCAAAATATTGGTTGTACCCGAATGTAATATTATACTTTCATAATCAACGAAAGCTCATTGAAATATTTAGAGTATTATATAATAAATAAAAAGGTTGAAGTTCATTAAATGCAATAGATCTGTTCTTTTCAATCAAGACTGTGGACATATTTAACAATTTGTTAATCAATTCCGATTCAATCTGTAAAAAGTAAAAAGTAAAAGTAAAATATCATAAGAAGCGAGAAATTTTCTTTCAGAAAGTGAATTTGAGAATGAAGTTAAAATTAATTTTATTACACCCCTTAAAAAAAAATTAAAAGTGATTTCATGAAGTTTTTTTCGTTAAAATTATAATTATTTTATACTAGATTATTGTACTGCAGCAGTCTGCAGTATGCTATTGAATCTAAATGAAAATATTTCATCTGTACTAACTTAACTTTTAGACAAACATTATAGATGTCTTGAATTTTTTTTATTACAATCTTTTATTGCATTTATGTTGTCGAACAAATGTCTTGAATTCAAATTCTATACCAATATACTCGCCCTCTTCCTTGGATTTGATATTATGATAATAGCTATATTTTTAAGTCTTAATTTAAATAGCTTTCTCGATTTTGTTTTAAATTAAAAATTGTTTGCAATTAAAAAAATAATAGTTGTAATAATGCCCATTTTAAATATAATTATTTTTTATCACCGAGATCATTAAGAAATTTTGGATTGTATGTATTATATTATATTGAATGTATTAATTCAAAAACTGCATAATCCAACGAAAATAGTATGAGAGGTTATTTTGTAGGATATTGGTGTAAAATATAAGTTATGTAAGTTTGTTATCTCTCATATATCTCTAATATATAGACGAATAAATAAATTAATAAAACAAGTGTCATAAAAAGTGACTCTGAATTTGGCTACTAGTTTCCGAAGTTCTGTTGGCACATACAGACAAACATGTATATGGATGTAAATAAGCTCTTGTTTCTGGAGGACCCATTCCGTTATAATATGTCGTTTTCTTTCAGTAGGTAACAAGTTCCCAAGAGATTTCTTCATGTTCCTTGACAACATTAGTAACGTGAATGTCACTAGATAAAGCATTGGAAATCGACGGTTTCAACATTTTTAGCGGAAGAACCCGCTAACATTTTATTCTCCTGCTGCAGACTTGTTCAGCTCACTGATCTGGTGGAAAATAAAGTATTTTACACTCAATTTTAACAAAAAAAAAAAAATCGTGTTTACTACCTTTGTCACCGAACCAGATTGATCTCTGTATTAAATGCAATATACCTTTTGATGTAACTTTATTGTGACCTTCAAGTAAAGAACCCCTTTCGGCTCTTCAATTTCAACCAAAATCAATATAAATATTATTTATGTTGATATAAAAGTCTAATTTACCAAATTTGAGATGTTTTACATTATATTTTAATATAATTTTTGATGAAAGTCTAATATGGCCTTCAAGTAAAGTAAAACGTCCGGGTTGCCAATTTTAACCAAAATTTATTATACTATTTATATTAATATGAAAGTCTTATATACCGAATTTGAGAAGTTTTGCATTATATTTTAATATGATTTTTGATGAAAATCAATAATGACCTACAAGTAAAATACCATTTCCAGAAATAATGCAGTGACCAAAAAGGGAGGTTCACAAATAAATTTTAAAATAATCCCAAATACAAAATTTTAACTTTCTACGACTAACCGTTGTTGAGTTATGCGAATTATCAGACGACTATTATATTTAACAATTTTTATAACTATAATTTTAAACATTAGTTTAATATCAGTTAACTGTCTTTCTCAGGGTTCTCTAACGTCTTAGACCATACATATGGGAATCCTTAGCATGTGGTAACACCTTGTCACTGTCAGTGTCGACTGACCATTCCCAAAAGATATTCTGTCTCCTACCGGAAAGCCTATCAAGCTCTCTCTTATATTCAACAGTTTATTGCTACCATATTCTAGTTCAGATGTCAATTGCATACTTTAACTGAACCTTCAGAACAGCCTTCACAAGAAGTTCACGTGAGCTTCCAAGAATTGTTCCTAAATAGGCCACCCAGAATTTAGGTGTAGAGGAAATTATCTCCCTCCCTCTGCTCCTTGCAACTTCATCCCCTCTCCATTTCTCATCCCTATAAAGCCTTCTCTAAATTTACAATAGGACATTCCATATCAGAGTTAGCCATGATGTAAGATAGCTAAGATATTGTAACTTAGTTTGTAAGAAGCATTATAAATGTCATTGTAACATTTTGTTTAGACAATAAAAGTATATCTTAAAGTCTTCACTGTTGTGTGTTCGTTAATTGGCGTCCAAAGAAGGAACAGTAAGCATCGGGAACTCACTAATCCTAGGTATTCTCGTGTAATCTTCACTGTCCGAACCGAAATCTGAAGAACTTTGGCTGGCAGACCCACTCTTACGAGGTATCTGTTTGTCATCGATTGGCCCACTCACCCGAGGTACCAAGATTCTTCAGCTACACCCAGTTTAAGAAAATCACTCATCCGAGGTATTCTAAACTGACGTCTTCTGTTGGCCCACTGATCCCAGGTACTAACAAAGAAGAAACCGATCTACTTCAGTAAGCTTAAGATTTTACTTTTATTTATGATTATTTTATAATTTTACATTTTATTATTACATATTGTAAAATTTATTAATTTATATAATTGAATTTTTAGTGAAAGAACTAAAATTGTTAAGTATGGCATCATTCCAATTAAATAGTATGGATTTAGATCATATACCAAACTATGATGGTAATCCGGATAAACTTTTAAGATTTTTAAATATAATAAGACGGGAGAAAAAAATCGCATGCGAAAACAATAATATATTTAGAGAGATCAATGAAAAAACATTATTAATAGAAGTCTTAGATCGTCTCACTGCTAAAGCAAAATTTATAAAATCAACATATAATTTCGAAACAATCGAAGATTTATTAAATTGTCTTGAAAATACATTTAAAGATAAACGGTCAATCGAACAATTGAAGTTTGAATTATTTGAAACTAAAATTAAAAATAATGAACACCCCTTAGATTTTCTACAACGGTTGGATAAAATTCGCAATTTATTAATATCCCGACATTATTTTGATAAAATAATTAATAGAGAAATGGTGATAGCTAAATTAGATCGCCAATTGCTCTATCATTTTTTCTCAAACATACCAATGCAAATTAGTATGAAATTGATGTCGAAATCTGATCAATTAAGAAGTTTGGATGATTTGAGGATTTTATTAAAATATGAAAATGATCTAATTTATTCAAAACCTGTACTAAGGGTACAAAAGAACGATAAAGATCGGAAAATTCGAGAACTAGAGGAAAAAATAAATTGGTTCTATCAATTAGAACATTTTCTCGGTGAAGATTTTGAAGAAGAGCCGGAAATAGAACAATCGGAAATAGAAAATAATGATTTTGTACAATTTTCAGACATCAAACATAAGGAAACTAACATTGATGTTGAAGACGATATAATAATTAATGACAATAAAGCAATTCCGTTAAAGCCCAATGAAAATAAGATTATAGAAACGTTAATATCAGATGAAGAACCGGATAAAATTATTAATGAAATTAATGAAGAGGAGACAAATATTAAAAAAAATATGGAAGTTGATATTGAACCCGAAACAATAAAACATAAAGTAAAAGCCGAAGCAGCCCAAAATAAACATTTAGATAGTAAACTATTTATAAATGTACAAAACAAACAAATCAAAGAGTTAGAAGCCGAAAATATTGAATTAAACTCTAAAGAAATTTTAATAAAAAAGAATAATATAAAACCGCGAAATTTTAAAACATTAATAGATGATCATAAATGTTTCCGAAAAGTTGTAAAAACCGTGGAAAAGGGCATAATAAATGAACATACTGATTACACAAATCAGGTTAAACTGGACGTAACGTTTAATAAGAAAAAAGATCTAAAAGATAAAGAATTAAAACCACCGACTAAATTAAATACTTTAAAATCAATTAAAATAGAAGATGATTTGAAGAAAGCGGTGTCTATTGAATCTTTACATGAGAAAGATTTAAAGAAGCCGTTAAAAACAAATCAAGAATGTTTAATTTCGAATAAAGATTTACAAGTAAATTGTAAAATTAAACATGAGAATTTTACTATAATTCATAATTTCTCGAAACAAAACCTTGAATTAAATAATTTTTCAATGTTTCATGAAATAATATCTCAAGATTCTCCAGCAATTACTGGAGGTAATGATATAAAAAAAAGTGGTAACATTCAAGATTTATTAACATTTAGCTCAAAGGTAACTAAAAAATATGCAGAAATTAAAAGAAAGCGGTTAACAGATTATTGTAAATTTAATAAAATGATTAAACGAATAGGAAATAAAGCTGGCGTAGGAGATATAGTAATCAAATTAAAAACAAGAATAAAAAATAAAATTCGCTATTTGAGTAAATGGCCTACTGGCAAGAATAAAATTTATCTGTGGATGTTGAGACCTGATAACTTGCCCATTGCTAAAAATAAAATTTTCTTATGGATGCTAAAACCGGACCAAAACTTAATAACAGGCGCTGTGTATTGAGATATCCATTATAATATTTCAGAGTCCCCCCCGTAAATTAACATAAAACAAAAAAAAAAACATTAATACTCAACTTTAATAAAATAAAATAATAATAATAAAATAAACAAACACATTAGTAATAGTAAAATACATTTAACGCACACACAAAAAAGGTTTATATATATACCGAAATAAAATTGGTATCAAGATATCCAGTTATTTCCAAAAGATACATCTGACGTTTATAAGTGTCACAAGGAATTATATATAAACAAAACTTGAGTGGTTGATACAATTAAATTCTCAATTTGAAAAACCGTTTGATGTAAGTTTTAACTCCTTAAAAACAAAACAAAGTAGCCCATAGCCTCAAAATTCTGAATCAAATCGGTTAAAGTGCTAAAATAATTTTCTTTATATTAAAGAACGTTAACAGATCCTATCATTTATCATTTATTCAGGTATATTCATTAAATATAACAGGAATGATGACGTATTTCAACATTTCACACCAATATGTAAATAGTAACCACTATTTTATTTTATTGATGTTTTCCATCAACATTTAGCCAATTACGTCATATTATGACAGAATAAAATTTTAATGCTCAAAATTGCGTTTATTGCTGTATTACTGAAAAAGAAAAGGAAAACATTGTTACTTCCTGATTCCGATAGTTATATGAATATAATGTATTTTCTCTTATTGTGTTAGAAGAAATTAATATTGTATATAAAATTTATCAATATTGATTTTATTTTCGAAAATGAAGAAACAATTATAGTTTGATACTTCATAAATTGTATAATTATATGATTGGTTTACCTAAGAAATTATATCAACATTAATATTGATATAATAGTAATATGATTAATTGATTGAGGAGAAATATGTATGAAAAAGAATAAAATATTATTTAGCGATTAATCACTATTGCATTTAAAATAAAAGATATTAATAAAAGAAAAATATTAACTATACGTATAAATAAAAAAGAAAATCATAAGTGAAAAAACGTAAGGTTTGATTAAATAATGTATTATTGTTTATTTTCTGATAAGTAGTACAAGTATCTTTATAGAAATATCGTTACTAAACTATATTATTTAACTTTGTACCAAGTATAGGTATTATTTTTATTAAATGCAATGAAAATTAAAAATGAGAAAGTTAGATTAAATTATTTATTGATAATGATTACTAAATAAGCTATAAAAGTGTTATTTTATTATAGAATATCGTTTCAAAACGAGTGTACAGTTTGTAAAATTTGAATAATAATTTGTGTAAAACAAAAAAGGCATTATTATTCATATTATATTAGGCAATAAGCAACTTACTTAAAAATATAAACTAGGATTATAACTTTATAGTACTTCTCTAGGTATAAAAATTATGACTGATTGTTTGGGATTATAATATTAAACTATATCATCTTAATATGCTAAAAGCTTCGTAAAAAAACAAAAAAAAAATTTATGAATAATAAAAAAGGGAACTAGATACTATTTTTCCGATTAATTAACAAACTTAGAAATGAAACTAAGTTGATACATATTATGTATTAATAGTGTATAAACATATGTTAAATATTAGAATAATAAGTTAATAAGAAGGTATAATTGTTTACTGTATGTATATATTTATTGTATTAAGTTATCCTAATTCATTTGTGTTTATTTACCACTCGTATGTTATAATAATGTCGAAGTTAAGATTATCCACTATAAAAGATGATAAAGTTAAACAACTAATATCCTCTAGAATAATTATAAATATAAGTAAATTATTATTTGTATAGTATATAAAACATAATAATAATATATAAAACATCAGTATGTTAGTAAAATACTATACTTGTATCATAAAATAGAAACTAATGACTGTAACTTATAAAGAAAGGATTCATGGATGTAAAGAATAACCATTATTGTAATCTATCTTTAAGGAATTCTATTTCACAAAAGTTATAATTTATAACCATGTAAGCACAGCTATAGACAAAAATGTCTGCATACCCGAACCTAACCTCAGGAACCTGATTGATATTTCCTCACATTTTGATAGTAGAGCTTAAGAAACTCTATCCAAAGATGAATTAATGTCTCGGGATTTAATATATTATTAATAGCTTCGGAGGACCTTGCTTTTGATATTATTTATGTTGATATAAAAGTCTAATTTACCAAATTTGAGATGTTTTACATTATATTTTAATATAATTTTTGATGAAAGTCTAATATGGCCTTCAAGTAAAGTAAAACGTCCGGGTTGCCAATTTTAACCAAAATTTATTATACTATTTATATTAATATGAAAGTCTTATATACCGAATTTGAGAAGTTTTGCATTATATTTTAATATGATTTTTGATGAAAATCAATAATGACCTACAAGTAAAATACCATTTCCAGAAATAATGCAGTGACCAAAAAGGGAGGTTCACAAATAAATTTTAAAATAATCCCAAATACAAAATTTTAACTTTCTACGACTAACCGTTGTTGAGTTATGCGAATTATCAGACGACTATTATATTTAACAATTTTTATAACTATAATTTTAAACATTAGTTTAATATCAGTTAACTGTCTTTCTCAGGGTTCTCTAACGTCTTAGACCATACATATGGGAATCCTTAGCATGTGGTAACACCTTGTCACTGTCAGTGTCGATTGACCATTCCCAAAAGATATTCTGTCTCCTACCGGAAAGCCTGTCAAGCTCTCTCTTATATTCAACAGTTTATTGCTACCATATTCTAGTTCAGATGTCAATTGTATACTTTAACTGAACCTTCAGAACAGCCTTCACAAGAAGTTCACATGAGCTTCCAAGAATTGTTCCTAAATAGGCCACCCAGAATTTAGGTGTAGAGGAAATTATCTCCCTCCCTCTGCTCCTTGCAACTTCATCCCCTCTCCCTTTCTCATCCCTATAAAGCCTTCTCTAAATTTACAATAGGACATTCCATATCAGAGTTAGCCATGATGTAAGATAGCTAAGATATTGTAACTTAGTTTGTAAGAAGCATTATAAATGTCATTGTAACATTTTGTTTAGACAATAAAAGTATATCTTAAAGTCTTCACTGTTGTGTGTTCGTTAATTTGCGAGATACGTACGAACGAACGTACGAATGTACGATCGAACGTACGAACGTGCGTACAGACGTCCTGACGAAACTTGCCAAAATGGATTCATGGATGGTCAAAATGGATATTTCCGTTGAAATCTGAAAACCGAAAATTTTCGCGATTACAATACTTCCTTTACTGCGTACGAGGAAGTAATAACAAATTGTTAACTTCTTTTATTTAATATTGGCTCTGTACCATAAAAAAAAAAAAAAAAAAAAAAAAAAAAAAAAAAAAAAAAAAAAAAAAAAAAAAAAAAAAAGGCTCTGTACCCTGTCTACTATTAAGCGTAATTTTTTTTTTTTTAATTTTCACGTATAACGATTAAACTATCTTATTTTCTTTGGTTTTAAATTTCTTGACATTGCAGTTATTAGCCATTCAATCTATCGAAGCATTGTTTTCAATTTTATATTTATTCTAAAAAACATTTACTCACAAAAACATTAAGTGGAGATCCTGTCTCAAAGGTATCTACTACTGGTACACTTAATCTATTAAGATTTTTAGATGATAAATGATAAAGACGTATATTTTCCTGGAAGGACGCCGTTCTAATGAATGGCACATTGTGCTCACCTGAACCTTTTCACCGTCCCGTTCCGATCTGAATGAGTGTTTGCGCAGTTCCGAATTCAATCAGTCCGTGTAAATAACCAAGTGCTGACAATACGAATCGCCCCACAACTATCGGAGCTGCAAATACAGCGGTTACTGCAAATACAGTAACCATTGGTAGGGTTTTATTTTACAGGAGATATTTTTCAACAATATCCGAATTGCTAGTTGTATAATAATTACTACAACTATCTGCTACAAGCAATGAAGCAAAAAATAAAACTGTTGTCCAAACAAGATATGTGCTACTTCAACTATTTGTTCATTCTAGTTTTGGATGATTCATTTTAATGTTATAGTTGAAGTTGAAGGATTGAGCCCAATATAATCTGTTTAAATATAGAGATCACCGATTAGTTTCTATCCTCTATCATAAGCTGTTGAGGGAGCGAAGTGTATAACCAAAGGCAGAATTATCTGATTTTGGTTATTCGGTTATCGGCTATTTATTATTTATAAAGTTAATTTTTTTTTGTGTTTATTGATAAAATTTGGCGTATTCCCGTTCTTCCTTATAAATTATCATAGTCGGCCGATATAGGGGCATTTGTGAGAAATAATTTAGAGATTTGCCTCTGAAAAACTTGAATCTCTAAAATACCGGTAAATTACTAACCGTTCAACGCTTCATCAATTCATGCATCATCAGGACATACAAGATAAAATGACATATATGACGATCAAATACATTATACATCGACAGTCTAAAATGACCCATCAAACCACAGACAGCAGAAAGAAAATTTTGTTTAACCCCATCCCTCCTCTCGCCCAGACAAAATTTGAAATTTACCTTTCAAGGTACGTAGAATCAAAAAAT